>LKNJ01000506.1:0-117988 GCA_002120245.1 Maccullochella peelii
ATATATATATATTTAAATTTTGCCTAAAAAGCCTCAGAGAACAACCACTTCTATGTTATGCAAGTAGAGTTCATCACAGAATATATAGCCGGCAGAAAATCTTATGTATCAATACAGCCAGTGGTAAATTAGCCATTCTGCATAATGAGTACTTTTTACTTTTTGCATCTTAAGTATATTTTGATGCTAATACTTTTGTACTTTAACTAAAATTTTGAATACGGGATTTGACTTGTATTAAGTATTTCTACACTGTGGTGTTGCTACTTTTACTTAAGTAAAAGATCTGAGTACTTCTTCCACCATTTAATACAACTTTTTAGAAAAATCACTCAAAAAACAAAACTAAATTGTGAGGTCAAAGCTAAACCTGATGGTGGGCGGGACTTAGGCTGTCATTTAAATGTTACAAATGACCCTGCTCTCCCCTATTTCAAAGTGAGGTAAGGGGCCCCCTTCAGGTCTTTTACAAGGCTACTTGGGATGAGTTCAAGGCCATGGCATTATTTTTCTCTAACAACATAAGTTACCACAGTTTCACAGTATAAATGCATTTTGTATAGTGGCAAACCTGCTGGGGATTACACTTACCCTGCCTTTTTATTCTACAAGCATTAGGTTTCACTGGGTTTGCGGTGTTTTATCTTCAGCTGTGGAAGGCTGAATGGTGAACTGAGCCGTAGAAAAAAAAAAAAAAAAAAGAGAGCTTCCCTGGCAGGCATCATCCCCCTCAGCCAGTCTGACCGCCCACAGGCCGGGGGGAGAAAGTGCTGCTTTGTGAATGAAGGGAGCGGCGGAGGGTAGAAAACAAAACTTTAACAAAATTACTTCCGACGGGTGACGATTTTACATTCAACTGAGAGGCTTCGACGTGTGCAACAAGCGACACCTGGCCGACAAAGGACCAAGAAAATACAGTAAGTCACGAAGCCTTTTTAGGACCTTGTGTGGCACTAGAAAGCAGATTGACAGCCCTTTTTTTTCGACGGAAAGATGCATGCATAGCAGCCCAACCGTGACTGGAATAACTGTCGTGAGATGGGAGATAATTTCAGGGCAAAATTTAACTCCATAGACTCTTCCTTCATCCTGAAGACGTCTTTTTTTGTCCCAGTGTGGTTTAAAGAGAGTGACTGTCGTGCAAACTAATGTAACCTCTTTAAGACTCATTTTTTAAGCTTACGTTAAAGCTGTGACGACTTTGCGTGATCTAGGGATAAAATGGGATTGGTAAATTGCCTCATATGTTTGACTTAAACCTGAAAAGTGACAGAGCTCCAATTTATTTTACATTATCTGTCCATTAATCCTATTTATCCACAGCTAAAGCATTTCACCGTTTCATGCAAAGTTCCCAAATGCTTGCCAGTGTGTTTCGCAACGTTACATGACTCATGCAAAAGACGTGCACTCCCAGGGTCACATGAACAGAAAATAGACTCATAGAAGACTCATTCATGGTTTAGAGGTTTCTCCTCTAGGGAGTCTAGTTTGCAAGTAGTAAACATAAGATTTTATCACAGTCCTGTGAACACAGTAGCCTTTTCTGTGGCTCAGATTGTGTTTCAGTTGTGGTGTCCTAAATAAAATCACAGTAAACTACAGTATTAACACTCACTCAGTTCTTTTATTTTACTGAGGAATGCAACTGGTGATCTTTTTTTTTTTTTTGCAGAAGCTCCCCTGTGCAGGTATTTCCGAGAAGCTGTAAATCATGGTGGTCACTTTGGCCTGTGTGGCCTGTCTGTGCCTGGTGGTGGCAGTCAGTGGTGACCCCTGCCTCATCATCAGCGAGATCAACGCCGACAACCCCAGACTGGACACCACCGAGTTTGTGGAGTTGTATCACACCAGTGGACAACGGGCTTCACTGGATGGCTACACCCTTGTGTTCTACAATGGGAATGGAAACATAGCCTACAAGGTCCTGGACCTCAAAGGCCACAGCACAGATGACAGAGGATTCTTCCTGGTGGGCTCGGTGGACATGCTGCCCAAACCGGCCATCCTCCTGCCCCCCAACACAGTCCAGAACGGCCCAGACGCCATCGTGCTCTATCACACATCTGCTGCTCGCTACAGTGAGAAGATGAACGTCTCAGCAGTTGGGCTGGTGGATGCCGTAGTGTACATGACTCGCCGTACTGGGGGCGCAGGGTTCCTGGCTGAAACTCTGACACCCGGGGAACCAGCCTTCATTGAGGATGAAACGGCACTCGAGGGGGACGAGTCAATTGAGAGGTGCCTGCTGTCCGAAGATCGCTGGGGCTTTCAGGTGTCCTCACCCTCCCCGGGTCAGAGGAATAACTGCACCCCGCCTGCCGCCCCTGCAACCATTCCTGTCATTACTGAGCTGAAGCTGGGAGGAGGGCAAGTGGATGGGCTTGTGGAGCTAACAGAGGCTCCAGCTGCAGGTCCTCTGGTGCTGGTTGTGTTGGATGGGAAAACGGACAGGGTCAGTGTGAGTGTGGATGTGCGTGTGGACACCTCCAGGAATGGGTTGATCTCCATGACCATTGAGAAGAAGTACATGAAAGGTCAGTGTGCTGAGGGTTGTCATGATCTTGCTCTAATGCTCTGAAGCTTTTCAGTTCATCAGGTTTCACATGTGGAAGCTTCGTTGTGTTTCGATCAATTTTCATTCATTCATTCACTTTTGTTTCATTGAAAATTCTTTGTTCCTGTTATGATTTCTTCTCAGGAGACAAGTCTGGAGCAGTGGCTATTTACAGTGGCAGAGCCTCAGACTTTCCCGTGGGCAGTGCACTGAGCCAGATACAGCCTCTAGACGCATTTGTGTTTGCTGGACCTGGAAACAAGCCTAGTGCCAACCTCACAGAGACTCTCATCCCAGGCAGACAGCCCTACCAACTCAGCAACAGGCAAGACACTGCGATAGTTTAGACTTTAACTTCAAAAGTCAAAACAACCCAATCTGATTGCAGTACATACAAGAGGTGGAAAGAATCAATACCAGTTTGGTGAAGCTCATGATGTGTTTTTGGTGTGACTCTCAGATGTATTCGTAATGTTCAGTGGTCATTTTTGACGCCATAGTTTCAAGTGTTGTGAAACACGTTTTGTTAAACGTATTTCACTTGGTGGGGGAAAGGGTCAGCTTGTGACCACTGTTCCTCTTTGTATTTTGATTCATTTTTTCCTGTTTGGTGTGTGTCATCAGGGTAGAATAGTGGTCACAAGTAGGCTCTCACTCACACTGACTCAAAGACACTTAACTAGATATTTGCAGAACAACACTCAAATTTGACCAGCACATTTAATTAACACCTCTCTGCTAAAAATTGAGCATTATACAACAAGACTGCTTAAGCGCAATAGTGCTTTGAGCAAAATGCTAATGTTGTCATCATGCTCACAGTGGTTACCGGAGTTATTACAATTAATTGTTTGGCATATCTGTACCAAATTTCATTGCATTCCATGTAATAGTTGTGAAGACATTTACTAAAAACCAAAAATGTCAACCTGCTGGTGGCGCTACTAGAAAAGTCAAGGGATCACTAAAGTCACATTGCTGTCCCTGGAGCCATGACTGCAAAATATGAATGTGTCATCCAACACTAACCAATTGCAGTACTATAACCCTTCAAAATAAGGGTCAATTCGTAAGTGATAAATTATTTCATTGTTTTGTCAGTTTGAGAGAGGGAGGCTTCTGTCTGAGTCGCTGTGGTGTGGCCACCTGGGCCAGAGATCCTGGTGTCTTCTGGGAGGCCCCGCAAACTCCTGGACAGCCCAACCAGTGCCCCTGGCCAAAGATCTGCCCTCACAGTATTGGTGAGTGTATAATCGATGTTCAGCATTATTAAGGTCTGTATGTTTGATACAGCTTATGGGATTCAGTCAACTCTGAAGGAAAAAAAAAAAAGGTTCCATCTTTTTTAGCCAGGCACATTTTAGACAGCTCAAGCTAGTTGTTACTAATATGTCTCACAGCAAAAACATTTTTGCTTTCTCTCTGTAGTTTACAGGTAGTAAGGAAGGGAATAGGTAACACAGTGGGCTTCACAGGCAGTAGTCCCACCTGATCCAGACATTGTTCAATTGATTGGATGCTTGAGCTCTTAACATTTTATTAGCAAATATTCAACCAATGGCACTTTATATGTGTGATATTGTGACATAGTATCTCACTCATTTACGATCTAGCCAAATATTAAAACATAATATACACAAAATATCAGTTTGTTAAAACTACATGCTATTGCTTTAAGTTCACACCATCTGTCCAGTTTATTATTTAATACCTAAATGAGATTAGAATTAAATAGTGTCTGTTTTATTGTTACTTGTTGTCTGCTCAACGTCAATGTTTTTAAATAGGTGTATGCATTATGCTCTGGTAACTATAAATCACCCTCCAAGAGAAAGAAATAATACCTTGAAAACATGTCACATGGCAACCTTTGTCTCATCTGTGTCTTCTTTGTTAGCTGGAACAGTACTTTAATTTAATTTAAGATTACATTTTTAAAAACAAACAAGAATGTGTAAATGTTAAATGTGATTTAAAACATCATGCATGGCAAAGTGATACAGTACGTGAGATGTAGACAGTAAAGAGACCCTGTGACATTTGTGAAACAAAATTTAATGCGTAATTCGGCTACTCAAAATGCACATCCTCAAATGCAGACAGTGTGCTGACCTCGGGGAAGTTATAGATTTTATCATTAACCAGCTGATCACTGGAACAAGTATTGCAAATTAAAGAACTGAGAGTTGTTGGAGGATGTTGCTCCATGAAGGAATCAATATAATCACTATAAAGAGAAATGAAAGATCAGTGCCTGTTTGTTAGAGAAATCTGTTGTGCTTTCACAAATATTGAGGTTGAGGAAAGCCTGTGGTTTATCACGTGAACTCCTTCCCCATATTGTAGGGTGCAGCTAGATTAAGTCACATAAATAAGGTAACAAACTGTATATTTTGCAGCAGAAAAATAAGATTGTTAAAATAAGATTATTAAGATAAAGTAACATCCTTATGAAGATCATGTGATATGATCCAGAACTCCAGAACAGCTACTGAATGGACCTTGTGGTGAGATTGTTTTCTCAACTGCTTTTTCCAAGTGCAAGAAAGATCTTTGAACCTCAAGATCCTTATAATCTGCAAGAAGACTTTTTATAATAGGACATGTGTACTAAAGTACAGTCTCTGAGTGGGACGCCTGTGTCTGGCTGGCTTGATCAATTCTGATTCTGATTTAAATTTCTTACAATATTAAGCATGAGATGTCAGCCCTGCCCTGGGTTACACCCAGATAACACCGGTTTTAAACAAACCTACAGGTTAACCAAAACTAAAATGCTGTTGGTTCAACTTAAACCAGCAGTACTTCAATGAACGTCAGATCCTGTGGGAAAGGCGCTGCTCTTTGAAGGAGCAAGTCAACAATATCAATCCTTCAGTCACATAAGCAGGTGGTTGAGGAGGTGATGGGAGCTGCAGCAGGAAGCAGTGCTGGCATGAGGGAATCAGCAGAGTAATGGTGAGAACTGACAGTTCATAGTATGATGATTGGATGTTGCTGGTTAGCTGGTAGCCAAAAAAGGATGATGCACCAAGGAGCCAATGATGCTGAGCATGAATTACACACCTGACACCGATCAGCTGATGTGAGTACGATTTCAGTGCTCTGCCTGAACTAACACAAAGGTCAGTTTAACCCAGTTGTGGGTTAGTGAGACATTATTACCAACATTTTGGGGGCGCCATTTTTAGTTTTTACCTCCAAAGTGATTTACGTCACGTCAGTTTTAGTACTTCTCTGGTCGTCTGACCGCTCGTTTCTTGCCTCTTTAGACTTCGTTGTAGCAATGCCAGTGTACTTCCAGATCTTACTAATTACATTAGTACAATGTTCTCAGTCATAACCGAGTAAGATGCAAGATTAAGACCCAACTAGAATTATCCTTTGAGTCTCCACATAAATAGCAGTAAACATGCGTATACTGTTCTTCTGATTTTTAATACAATACAGTAGGTCAACCAGTCAACGAAAAGCGGTAGCAATAGCTGCAAATTTAGATACCAGTTTAAACATCCAGTCAGGCTTAAATCTTAAGACGGCTTTTAGGCCCAGTTTTCTGTTAGAATCATTACAAAGAATCTGACAAAAATCTCATAAAAACAAGTTTTTGTGTGAGACTCAATATTCTGTAGTGAAATATCACTATAGTCTCGTCTAGCTTGTCTGTTTTTATTGTTTCATCTTATAGTCTGATAAGGCTTTCACTCATTTTTACACCCATGTCATATGGGCAACAGGGAGTTACAATGTACTCAGCGGGATTCCTGATGTGATGTTTACTGTGTCATAACTATGGGGCTCTGAGACCTCGATGACTGCAAAGTTTAGAGAAAAGAACAAGCCCTAGATAATTTGGGAGGTTTCTCGTGAAAACAGTTATGTTTACATTCAGTGTTTCTCGCCACAACACATTTTGTGTGTCCTTAAAGCGGCTATATTCAATATGTTTATATTAAGAACGGATTACATAACCACTTGTATGTGAAAGGGGAGAGTTATTACCCGACTTTCTCTTTCTCTTTCTTGGCAAAAAACCCCAAATAAGTGTATTTTCCAAAATGTTGGAAGTATTCCTTTAAACTTTTAGCCATATAGGCCTAATCTCACTTAAGTTGAATCAATGTTCTTCCTTTCTCTTGCTGCTGAATGTGCTGGCTATTATTGTTTCATTAGTATAAAAGCAACGTGCTCCTTTCAGTGATACAGTGCCAGTCTTACTGTTAACTTTATACCAATGGACTAAGCTTCTTTCTATAATAAATAATAAAATAAAGGGACATCAGGTTTTTTTTGCTCCTCACAGTATCAAAAATGACAACAGAGCTCCTCACAGTATTTCATCTTCTCATAAGTAAAAAATATTAAGTTAATATTTTTTAGAAATCAGTTGTATGCAACATCATTGTGCAATATTGCCATCTATTGCCTTTTGTTAGGTATTGTATGGAAAATAATCTTCCATCATCTCAACAAATCCCTGTGGATTTGGCTCAGGGCTCCCTTTTCCTGTCTCAAAACAACAGAACGTGCTGCAGCTCACGACACTTTGATGCATTGTTCTCATGGGACTCAAACATGCTGTCAAACTGTGGCAAAGTATGAATTGTGTTAGTCAGTAGAGTCCAAAGAATATTCATTGGTTTGTTAACATAAGCCACACGTTTGTTGGTGCTTCAGTTTATGGCATGGTTCATTATTTTATAGGGCAACAGCAGTCTGTGAAGTAGGAAAATGCACCTTTTTGTTTCCTGTGAACATTGTTCAACAGCATGACAAGGTGAGAACAGCACTGTAAATGTTTCAAATTGATCAACAAAACACAGAATTATTCTGCTTTGAATTAAATATGTTTTGTAGATTGTGGGTGACAAGTGTAAATCAACTGTAATAATGTAATGTAATAAACTTTGAATAAGATTTAAATCATATATCTCTTATTACACATGACACTTTAGCAGTTAGTCCCACTGTATTCTCTAATGGAGAGATTATGGATATTGTATACATTGGGAAAAGAAACCGTGTTTTAACGTTTTTAGTTTCTGTATGAATGGTTCTTCAGCTTTGCAACAAGGTGTCCTTCTGTCTCCATTTTATACTGTATGTTCCTGAAAAACAGTAACACAAACATTAATATTCCATAAAACAGTAGAGCAACAGTACGTATAACCTTCATCTTGCATGTAATAAAAGGGGGTTCTTTATCTTTTAATAGGCTTCAGCTAAGGGGTCAAACGGGTGATTTTCCACGCAATATTTTTTATCCACAAATGTCATCAAAGACAGTAACAAATAGACTATAGCTAGCTCACATCAGTACTGTCCTTTTAAGCAAAATTAATTGCTTTATATGTTTATTTAAACAACTCAATACTGTTGAGATTAAAGAAAAAGGTCTTTTGGGAAATACGCTTAAGCGCTTTCTTGCCAACAAGACAATTGATACTTCTCTCATATCTGTCTGTTAAATATGAAGCTACAGCCAGTTAGCTTAGCTTAGCACACAGAATGGAAGCAGCTTGCCTGGTACTGTCCAAAGGTAACAAAATCTGCTTACCAGCATCTGTGAAGCTCTTTAATTAACATGTTATATGTTCTTTAACATAAGCAACAGCATTTTGCTATTGCGCTTAAGTAGTCTCTTTATATGATCGTTAAATCCATCCAAAAACCAAAGTAAAGTGAAGTAAAGTCAAACTGTTCCTTTAACAGCAGCTAAATAATGCCTTCCTTTCTGCTTTAGTGATTCCAGGAGGCACAGATTCACCGCCTCACCTCCCACCCTGGGGGAACAGTGACTTCCTGATCAATGAGTTGAACACTGATACACCTGGCGCAGCAGAGGACGGCGAGTACATCGAGCTTTGGCACCCATCGGGACGCCGTGTCTCCCTGCAGGGCATCTGGATACTACTGTTCAGTGCACACAACAACAGACCCTACAGGGAGATCAGCCTAAGTGGACACTTTACCACTTCTAAGGGCTACTTTCTGTTGGGCAGTGACAGGCTGGTGCCAGCTCCATCACTCCGCCTGCCCCCCAATACCATCCAGAACGGACCAGATGCTGTGGCACTCTACCGCAGCCCTTTTGGCCCACCATCGGCCACACAAAGGGGGATCCCCACCAAAGGCCTGCTGGATGCAGTCGTGTACCGGCAGAGAGGATCAGATAAGGAGGCGCAGGAGCTGAGTAAAGCTCTGACCCCAGGACAGCTGCCTCTGCTTGAAGATCCAGACGTTCTGCCTGGTGATGAGGCCCTTAGCCGCTGTAGAGGCCTTTACCCCTATGACCTGTCTGCTTTTTCAGTGAGTACAAAGGTCGAAGGTTTCACGCTCAAATTAAACAGTTTAGCTCAGAGGCTAATACAAATGGCAGAAACACAACATTGTGGAAAACAAAGAAGACAAATGCTCATGTCTAATGATTATAAATAACAGTAATGAAAGGAATAGTACAATTGGGAAATGTTCTTATTCGCTTTCTTGTCAAGACTTAGATGAGAATATTGACACCATTCTAATATCGGTACGCTAAATATGAAGCTGCAGCCAGTTAGCTTAGCTTAGCACAAAGACTGGAAACAGGTAAACCGATAGCGTGGCTCTGTTCAGACTCCAAACAAACTACACCTACCAGCACCTCTAAAACAATTAACACATTATATTTAATTTGTTTAATCTGTACACAAACTGACGTCAAAAACATGATGTCCCAAAATGTTGAACTATTTCTTTAAATATTTGGCAAATTTTTGGGTAGTTTTCTCTTATTTTACTACATGATACTACATAACTTTACTTATTGGATATCTCACAGACGTTAAAATTGTGACTGTATGAAATGCATCAATCACTACAGGTGGCTCCACCCACCCCTCTGAGAGAGAACAGCTGCCCCCGCCCCCCTCCAGCACCTGAGGGTGTGGTCATCAGTGAGGTGGCTAGTGGCCATTGGACCAGTCACAGCCAGCAGAGGGCCTTTGTGGAGCTGCACGGGCCCCCCATGACATACTTGCAGGGCCTGGTGCTCACTGTGTTTGACCAGGAGCGCAGTGGGACTGTCATTGCCCTTCCTTTGACCGGATCTATTGACCAGGATGGATTTTACATCGTTGGAAATGTCACTGGAGCAGGTGAGGACAGTAGGAGAACTTGTTGTTCAATGATTGATGAACAAAAAATTTCCAATGTCATTCTTAATAACGGTCTCTCTCCCACACTCTGTCTGTGTCCTTTTGCCCTCTTCTTTTTCCTGTTTTGTACCCATTCCCACCATCTCTCACTATAATCTTTCACCTCCTCTCTCTCCTGCTTAGATCAGACTTTCCTGGAGGGCTCCACGGTGCCGGTGCGAGGAGCAGTAGTCCTGTGCTATGACCTGTTCAGTGTCTGTAGAGCTGGCACTGCTCTGACCAACTCCAGTCTCAGAGATGTACTCGTGTTTAGCGAAAACCAGCAGCTGCTCTCATCTCTGTCCACCACCAGAGGGAGACAAGTCATTCCAGCTCTCAGGTAAACTCAGAAAAAACCTAACAGCATGAATCACCGATAACATGTTTGAACTGTTGCACTAATGATAGGCCAATTAAGGCTATAATCTGACACTGAAAATGTCGTGTAAAGGCCTTGATCTAATGATTTTAATTGGGTCAAGGCCACGGACAGACTAAGAACCTAGTCAAAGGACCATGGTTTCTTGATCACAGCTGGTTCTCTTTTAACCAGGAAAGATTATCATGGCAACATATGCTGCACTGCTAAACAAGGGCAGGTTAAGGTGAGAAGATCAAAACAACCTGCCTACTGACCAGTCAGTGAAAATATCTGACAGGACATCTGACATTAATAAAAAAGTCTACTTAATTCACAGTAAAGTGACAATACTAAGGAGCACAGAAAAACATGTTTAAACACCTTATTTCACTGTCTATAATTATTTCATACTTTAGAGATCTAAGAAAATGTTTAGCCAGAATTAGCAACTTGCTATGTTGTTCGGGCCTTTAACAGTACAGCTCGAAGTTGATATGACCAGTTATTGACAGTGTGTTGCATGTTTATAGGCCTTTTTCACAGCAAAGTCAAGTGTATTTATATAGCACATTTCATACGACAGGCGTAGACTCAATGTGCTTCAACACAGCAGACATTTGTCATTACACTTTTCATAGTAGGAAAAGCACAGGTGTTACTAATAACATTAATGATGGCTCCATACTATTCAAGGAAGCCATGACAGTGAGTCAGCATGCACAATACCAGGACCCTGAAATTGAAGCTGCTAAATGGAATTCAGCCATTATTACTTGTATTATTTACACCTGTGCTTTTTCCGCTGTGATAAGTCAAAATGTCCTCAGTGAAAAAGGCCTATTACACTGAAATGTTTCATAAGATTCAAGGGTTTTTCACTGGTTGTATGTGAACTTGGCTGCCTCCATTGACATCATAAGAATTGAATACACTTGATTTAAATATAATCATAGAAACCTTCAGGAAAAAATTGCAGAAAAAATGTGCTGTTCATAAAGCAAATGCCACATGGATCAGGATCTGTCAGACTCGGCTCAGCAGATGACAGTGACTGATCAGGTTTACACATAATAATAGAAGAGCATTACTGTAACTGTGTAAATGTTGCTAAATACATTATTGCCTTAAACTTATCAGTATGCACAAACGTGTAAACCTTCTTTCTGTATTGCTTTATGTCATTCTAGGCAGATTGGCTTTTTTTGACTTAATCACCCTTATTATGTATATATGCGTATTCATACATGTTGCGTGCATGTGCAGGTCGGTGGAAGATGGTCCTGTTTCGCTCAGCCGGTGTTCATGCTGTGAGGTGAGGAGCCCCGCCTCCTGGACCAGCTCCTCGCCCACGCCTCACAGCACCAACCTCTGTCCGAGCTCCGCCTTCTCAAGTGACATTGACCTTTGCCTCGGACCCCTATCCAGTGAATGGCAGGAGCAGTCAGGAGGTGAGGCATCATAACTTAATAAATAAATAAAATATGATCTAAGGATAGAGGGTGCCATATGTTGCACAGATTGTAAACCTCATTGAGGCATATTTTTGATTTGGTTTTTTTGGGCGATATAAATAAAACTGACGCACAAATTCTGCACATAGTGGCTCTAAATATACTTGAAGTGCATACAAACATTGCATACACAACTTAAAAGAAGATGCAGCCATGTGGTGTGATCTGGTGCCTTACAGTCAAGACACGTACCATGTGGCTGCGGCATCCCTAGTTCTCCCCCCATGTTTCCTATGTGTACCTTAATTTGGGAGTTAATATAAAACTGAATCTGTCTAATAGTCATAACACAGTTAATAAGCCTTCATAGAAGCTGACATCCTCTTCTCTGTTTGTCCCAGACTGCAGTGGTCTAATGCAGGGGAAGAGAGTCGCTGAGGTGGCCGACTACCTGGAGCAGAGGTGTCACTGTGGCATCTCTGCCTTGTATCTCCAAGGTGAGACACTTTCACTCACTATAAATGTAAACTGTCACATTTGGTGGATTTTTAATGTAAAAAATGACATCCCTGAGCTTTGAAGAACCATGTGTTTGATCAAAGGATTTCAGTGAAAAAGATTACAGACCACTGACTTTATTTGTTCTGAGGGATAACTTCAACAATCAACACAGCGGTGTAGGTCGCTGTTACCATGGAGTTAAGGAACTGTGGTTATGTTGCAGCTTGCAACACACCAAGCTGAGTCCGGGTTTATTTTTAGTAAGAGTGTAGTACTGTAAGACGGTTCATTTGAAATGTAACACATATGCGTCACCAGTGTAAAAATGTAGCAACTCGCAGGAGATGAGCACCGCTGTCTCACAGAAGGACATCATTAGAGATAGACTGGCTCGGGTGTGGCTATTTCCTTGTCATCATCACATCTTGCGTCCCTCATAGACATTAAATAACATGAAGTGTACCAAGCTAAAGCACGTCCTGAACACTTTCATATGTAGATCATGAAACATTTGTCTGTCTTTTTTCATGTTCAAGGAGCCAATTTTTCCTGTGTGTCTGGGTGGCTGCGAGTGTGGGGGAACATCCAGGCACTGTCGGACCATCAGAGGGCCCTCATCATCCAGACATCACACATGAATCCTTCATCTGCTCAGGGAGACATCTGCTCTGCTCCAACCATGGACCGTTATACAAGCACAGGTTAGCGCCTTCTTCA
Organism: Maccullochella peelii; assembly: GCA_002120245.1. NCBI lineage: Eukaryota > Metazoa > Chordata > Actinopteri > Centrarchiformes > Percichthyidae > Maccullochella > Maccullochella peelii. The sequence goes on from LKNJ01000506.1 coordinate 12,763, forward strand.
CAACATAACACCAGCTCCCCAGAGCAAAAAAAAGCACAAACAGTCGGTTTATGGTTAAAATGCTAGCCATCTAGTTAATCAGCTACTAGATACTAATCAGCTAAATCAATAAATAGTCTGTAGTCTGCTGAAAATCTAGCCTCTTCAACTTTCTCAGTATAGTCCTTGTGGTCTTAAAACCAAGCTTGGCAGCCTCCAACCCTTGGTGGTGAGTCCTCTCCCATATGTGTCAAAACTATCCCATGTATTGTAGATATAGAAAATCAAGCTCACAATAAGATTGTTTATTGTTTGACAGCACAAACTTTCAATCTTCAAACTTCGCGGCCTTGAATCTCCACGGGTTGCAGATCACCTTTTAATACCAGGTGTAAATGAGGTTAAAGAGAAATGGACAAAGGCTAAATCCTCAGCATCTGACAGCTGAACGAAACAAAGAATCTGAAAAGGAATGAAAGTAAAAGTGTGAAACACTCACAAAGGTGTGATAGACAAGATACCAATCCTCCAGGGGATCTTATGTGTTCTTGTATATGCTGGTAAATGTAGCTCGGTCTGTCTTCAATGTGAGCACTTTAAGAATTTATTTATATGATTACCACCCTCTTCAGTACCAATGAAAGAAGGAAGACATTTATTTTCCTTTTTAAGCTTTTGAGAAGTTACTTCATCTTTATTGGACTGGTGTTGGTTTTGAAGACAAAACTGACATTGTTCTAAGTCAGATGAATTTCACTTTGAATGATTTTCTTTAAAGTGGAATAGCTGTCTTTGCTCTGTCAACAGCTAAATTTTTTGTGATTACTGTAAGTATCACAAGCAACATCATCATCTGTCAATACTGATATCCAAAAACACATGCTTAATAGTTTTTCTCTCAGGTGCAATATTTATAGCCATCTACCAAACACAGTACCAAAAAGTATGTATATATATATATATTTATATTTATATAATATTGTTTTTCCATTACCTAATTACTCATTTCCTGTTTGTGGTGAGTTTTTATTAGGGTCTTGTTCTTTATTTTTGTGGCAGGCACTTATTTGTTAGTTGAATATTTTAATGTTTTAATAATGATCCTGTATTTTCTTCTTCATTGTTGATGTATGGTCATGTGTATTTTTACATATTTAACACATATGCTGGCATCTTGAAGATTAAGTAGCATTTTTGTGAACTTTTACAAATAAGAACAAAATGAAATATAACTAAATATTCACTGTTTTACTGTAAGTGAAAATGTAATGAGGCAAAGCTTTTTCAGGTATTCATAAGTCTTTAGATGAGAAAATCTGAATTTCTATTTTATTCATAGTTGCACTGAGACTGCTACATGGAGTAATAGTCTGTGCTCACAGCTGAAATGATCTGTAGCATAGACTGCATCCCGTCAGGTCCATTTTGAAAAGATGACTGGCTTTCTGTGCATTAAGCCTCACATGGGCTTGTAGAATCTGAAGGAAACAAAGTTGGTTTAAAGTCAGGATGTTTGAATTGCCACGTTGTTTTTTTGACTCTCTCCTAGCGTCTGCCCTGGGCTTACAGATAGGGCTGATAGTAGCAGTGCTCCTGCTGCTGGGACTAGGAGCTGCTCTGTTCACATATTTCTACAGGAGGAGGTGAGGAATCATTTTAATTTGGATTATTCTCCTTATCTATCTGATGCTGGTTTGCTGGAAATCTTCACAAAGCCAGATTATTAACATTTGTATAACCCTTTGACTTGTAATGCTTCTTTCAATTACACAGTGATTGAGTGTTGTGAATAGCATATTTAAAAACAAATGTGTGCAGTCAAGCATCAGTAATGCTCATTTAGCTCCATTGTTGGGAGTCTCGCGCCGAAGATGCGTTTCTTTTGTTTCTCGTTCACATAGGTCATTGCCTCTCTGATCCACAGTGACAAACCCTCATATAATATTTTTTAGAAAAGGCTTTGACTGTATGAAGAGAAGTCACACTCAAATGTAAATTCTTAGAGGTTGAAATGAAAAAGCAGCAGCAGCAGCCTGTGGGTAGGATGAAAGAACCATGATAGATTACATTAGAGCTGACATGATATGACCTATGTACTAAATTAGTGTAAATTAATGTGTGTACTGTATATGAATAAGTGCGAAAATGAAATATTTCAGTATGAATATAGTGGTACCGCTGTCATAATAACATTAGTATGTGCAGAATATACAGTATAATGAGAAATGTGCAACGTGTTAATATTTAATGCACTTATTTGGTTTCTGAGAATTATTTGAGAAGATTGATACCACTCTCATGCCTGTACGGTAAATATGAAGCTACAGTTTATGAAACTACTTTGTCCAAAGTTCAAAAACAGCACTTATATAGCAGATTTTATTACCGTTGGACACAGCCAGGATACCCATTTCCTTTCTTTATGCTAAGCTAAGCTAACCACTGCTGGCTTAGCATACAGATATGAAACTGATATTTAATGGAAAAGTTTGGCAAATACACTTGTTCACTTTCTTGCCGAGAGTTCTCATGCCTGTATGGTATATATGAAGCTACAGCCAGCAGCTGGCTAACCTAACTTAGCACAAAGACTGGAAACGGGGAAACAGCTAGCCTGGCTCTGTCCAATGGTAACATAATCTGGCTACCTAACGCTCACTAATTAACATGTTAAGTACTATTTTTCAATCTGTACATGAACCAAAGTGTGTTGGACTATTTTTTTGGCTCTGAGTAGTTGCCCAGCAACCAGTCGAGACTCCAGGAAGTTGCTAGTCCCGACCGAGACATATTCCCCCCTGTAAAATGGCAATTTTAGGCTTTGGTTTTTGTACAGATTAAACAAACCAGATACGATGTCTTAGTGATCTTTAGAGGTGCTGGTGGGTTTGTTACCTTTGGACAGAGCCAGGCTAGCTGTTCCACCCCTGTTTCCAGTCTTCATGCTAAGCTAACTAACCTGCTGCTGGCTGTAGCTTCATATTAGCATACATACTGTACTGTAGAGTGATATCGATCTTCTCACCTAACTCTTGCAAAGAAAGCAAATAAATGTCCTAAAAGGTTGAACTATTCCTTTAACAAAGTCTACCAGTTACCTCATTAGCAATATTTTAAAAACACATTACGAATCTATTTACTTTACAAATCACACTAGGATAATAACGGCATGGTCACAGCTCAGACGGGGAGGGTTTAACCTAAAGATGCTGCTGAGTTGCATCATGGGAAATGCAGGATCTAACCTTTTTAAAACTTGAAACATATTAGAGACTAAAAGTCAGGATAATTCGGCCTCTGCTACATAAATTTTGACCATTCTTTTTTAAATGTGTCTCATTCAAGGTTTCCCAACTTTGAAAGTGCAATGCTAAATCACTGGAGTGACTCTTTAAAGGTGTTAAAACTAGGGTCCCTCAACAGGAGAGGGTGTCAAGATTAGACAGGAGCCATCTTCGGGCCCTCACCATTTCAGTTCTTGTTGTCCCTTTGTTTGTGCATATTACAAAAAGAAATTGCAATTAATCAAATGACCACAAAGTAATTGCCACGCACACAAATAAGGGCCTTTGGTGTCCCTGAGGGTCTGAGGCCCTAGGATGGTTGCTCGTTTTGTCCAGTTGGTAATCCTGTGACATTTGATACATGCATTAATAGAAGTATCTGAAGTGTATCAAAATATAAACTGACATCAACATGGATTTGAGGTTAAAAAATCCTTTAAACATTTGTTTTAATCCATATTTCTGGTACAGTTTCAGTCATGTAGAATTGTGCAACATTTTCCAAAAGTGTGAAATGTCAGCAGTAAATGTCAGGTTTTGATGTCAGACCTGTAGCTCAGAATGGAAGAGCAATTTACACTAACGTCATAGAGGGAGGAAGTCTATGCTTGAGAGATTAATATACCGACCCTAACATCTTACTCCCACACTCCCACTTTTTCTTGGCTTGAACAACTTCCTCCTTAATGCTAATCGCTATCACTCAAGTTCATGACAGTGCTATGGAAATTGTTATAAGTCTTTTTGGGAAATGCAGCAAATCACAGATTGAAGTAGTGGTGGTAAATAAGGTAGGTTTAGGGTAGACTGGGGACACTCAAAAGGTAAATTATAAAACTTTATCAATAAATTGCTCCTGGAATACTTAAAATGTGAGTGACTGGAAACTAGTGCAATTGCAATGTGTAGATTCTGAAGGCATTAAGTCTCCAGTGTGTATGCATGTGTTAATGTTGTCTCTTTTCTCAGTCGTCCTCTGGACTATTACACCATGGAGCTGAGTGAACACGCAGAGGGACTGTCAGATCTATAATCCAGGCTTTGAATCACTGGGTTTGCACCTGGAAGTGCTCGTGTGCATGGGAGGACTTCAGCAGAGAGAGCGAGAGACGGGGGTAATCAGGTTAATTGGACCGGTGCGTAACTGATTGTGCAGTTTTTTTTGTTTGAATGCCACCACAAGTGTCCTTCTCTGTGTCTGTTAAGAGTGTGGTTGCATCCAGCGTGTGACATGTGATGTTTCATGGCACCGGTGACACTTAAGACATCAAATCAGGCAACCCATGAGTTGAATTTAAAAACATAAAGATAATAACATATTTTTCTAAAAGTCAGTGTACAACCTTTGCCTGTCAACAGCGCTGGTTACTACTTTTAAAGGAAAAGGAAGATAAAAGGGAGGGTTTTGTTTTAAAATACTTGAGTCCTAAATGGTCATTTCTGTTGTTCATGTTACTGTGGAAAAAACCTTTTAAATTAAAAAATGTAACCATGCTTTTGATTTAAGCAGGAAGCTTCATCACATTCCCAGCTGGTACTACAGTGTTTTAACAACAGATTTTATAACCAAGATCATATTTGTTAAACTCACATTTATACTATACTTCATAATGGTCGACTTCCTGCTTCGTTTTCCTGCTACTTGCTGTAATAGTCCATTTTAGACTAGTCACTCAAAGGGCTTGATTGTCTTTTAAATGTGAATGTCTTTAGCTAACTCGTGATGAGTGTCTGTAACCACTTTTGTATGCTTACTTAAAGCAAACCGTTTACATTTTCTTGATTGAAAATTAGAAAAAGGGATGCGAGAGAATGATGTTGAAGTAATGTCTTGAATGAAGAGTATTGGCTAGTATTTGTTTTTGGAAATGAGAGGTTGCTTGGTGTTAAGAAAATCAGAGCTATTTTATGTTTCACTAGTGTTTTTTAGTGTCTCAGAAATCTCTACTGTGCCTTTTTTACTTGTGTGTTATTTGATCAGCTGATTCCTCATTTGTTAGAGGGAAAGTACAGCCATCTCTGCTGCAGCCATAAATGTAAATACTATGGATATGATCTTGGTATTCTCAGGGGGGGGAGCAGTTATCGCCAATCTGAAATGATAAACTTATTGTAGAAATACAGAAACTAGCTGAGTTCAGAGCAACAAGTGAAATATTCTGAAATATTCCACTTTTTTAATAGATTCTAAAAATCTAAGTTTAATTTTAAAATAATCAGAAAATTGCCAATACAATGTGCCATGAAACAAACGTATAAGCTTGGATATTCTCCATTTTTAATATAGTTGATGTGCCGCTTACTTTGTAATGTTGCCTTACTCATCTGCTGTGGTGTACAGAATTACAGTTTGTTTGCTTTAATTACTTTGGTAAAATCATGTAAGTTAAGGCCTTTTTTAGCTTTCAAAGTGAGCAAGTATGATGTTTTCCCCCTTGAAATTATGTTATGTAATGTTCATAAAATGTCTGTTTTTAGGTTTTGTGTAAAATGCTACAAGTAGAAAGTTTTAAACAAAAAGCAGAAGGAGGAAATGGCACCTCAAGATTACACCCCAAATAATATATTGACATGCAAACGTGTCGACTCGAAAAAATGTGAGATATGTTTGTCCTGAAGAAGCTACAGAATGCTGAACACAAAATATACACACACACACACACACACACACACACACACACACACACACACACACACACATACTATAGCGCACTGACAACAATCAGAAGAAGTGGAAGAACATGTACTTTTTTTAACCTCATTTGCGTATTCACAGATCAGGAGCAGCGTCATTCAAATCTAACACAAGAGAAACCAGAAACAATTTTTATTTTTTTTTTACTGGGCACTTAAAGTCTGTGTACATACATGCAGTAAATATTCATGGTCTACAGAAGATGTCACAGAAAACATTTGAAAGAAAACTATGTATCATCTTCATTTAAAAACGTTCTTTCCGGTGTTTGCCTTCCAGCTTATGTTTCCCTGTTTTCCTTCCAATGCCATTCGCATGTAGCAGGTCTGAAATAAATACTTCCACAGATCAACCTGTTGTGTGTCCCACTCTGTCGCTACTCTCTGTTTGATATGCTCCATTTTCATCACCCAGTTCTCAAATATCTAATTATTATAATCTTCAGCCTGTCACCTCTCACTGTTCTCAGGTAGCAGCTGTTTGGTCTGCTTTTGTATTTGGTGTTTGTTTCGTGTATGACAAGAGAAGGTACATTCACTCAGCGCTGCTGTGATCCACGTTATGTATGTGATCATCGAGATGTGTACTTGCGTGCTTATGGCTTCCTGCCAACATCAACTCAGAGAATCCCATTTTTGCGCTTTACAATTTTCAGGCCAGAAACTGTTATCACCTGTCTGCAGTAGTACTTAGTGATGCATTTGCAAACTGAAGCTCTCTGTGCTTCCTTCTGGCAAGCCTTAACACTAGTAATGATGTACCATCTCTCATCTCGGCTCTCTGCATAGCTGAGTGGCCGTCTAAAATAGAAGAGACTGAAGCGTGGTTGAACCTTCCAGGCCTGGGGCAGAGCTACATTGGGTGCACAAGTACTAAGCAGACTTTTTTTCTGTCTTTTCACTGTTCAACCTTCTAACCGCAACACAGGAAGGTAGAATAGACAGACAGGAAGAGGTGCAGCATGAAACTATCTCCAGCAGAAGTACTGATTTATGATAAAGCTGCCGTGTATTTGTCACTCATTTAATTTGCTCGCTGGTCCTCCGCTAGATTTCACTCCTTCAAGATTCCTCCAATTTCACACCTGAAATTGTCCTACACCTGCTTTTGTGAGAAAAATGGCGTTACTATATGAAACACCTGTGTGGGCAGCATTTTACATCCGTTGACACCTACAGACAACTGCAACAGGCCCATGGTGAGTTGAGTTTTGTGTGAACTGGACACTGCACTGTGGACCTTCACAGCTACAGATGGTTTCTAAAACTGACTCCAGCCATGAACTTTAACTTTCCATCATGGCCATGAGTCTGTATAAAATAAAGACCTTCAATAGACTTTGAACTCACTTTGCCATAAGCCACAATACATGTCTGATATACTGGTACCTCATAATCAACATGTTTTATTTAATTTACAGCTGATGGCTCTGGCTTTTTTCTTCGAACTGTGTATTGCTGCAATGCTTGCATCATGCAAATGATACAGCTATTTATGTTTTTGATTATTGTTGCTGCAGACGATAATTGTGTAATTTTACTGTGCGTTTGTCAGTTTAACACGGCCGCAACCATTTGATACTTTTCCAACACATTTCTAAGGTACTGTTTTTATTAAGTGGCTTTGGCCATTAAAACAACTTAGCAGCGGATGCTGGTAAGTTGTCGCTAGTAGGCTATATCTGAGGTCTGGGTTTTTGAATCAACTTCCTTTGTGAGAAGTTACGTGATCAGCAACAAACCACACAGGAAGGCATTTGCCGTTTCCCGTTTGTCTCAGTGAAACCTCAAACATAATTTAAATTGATGTTTGCAGTACTTTTACAGCAGTTTTGCTAATATGCTCTGATATGACATACTAATAAACCTTATTTATATACCACATTTCATACAAATGGATGCAATATGATATTCTTTGCAAAAGATAAATGTGATAAACGTGAGTAAGCATACAGTAGATCCTAGGTAAAATCAAGTAGGGTGTGTGTTTGTTTTTCTTTTAAAGGCTTAAAAGAAGTGCACAGTCTGGTCTAGAGTCTGGGGGTTTGAACTAACTGCAGCATCAATGTAGGCGTCAGGAACAGCCAGTCTGAGAGTCATCAGAACACAGTGACCTGAAATAAACTTTCTGACAGTGGAAGTGTGTAGAGGTCATTAATGTAATTTTACTTTAACTCATGGTCACCTCAACAGGTGTGAAAAAAGCCTGTTCTAAGCCAGTTTAACATGTTTCAAAATTAGAACTAGAGCCAATGAAATTTGACAAAATCAGTCTCTCAAGTCGTTTTCTCAAAAACATCAAGGTAGGCGGCCTGAGGTTGTTCATGTTAATTTGTGTTACTGGCATCAATAGTACTTTTTTCCCCCAGGCTGTACTGCAGCAGATTTCTCTATTTTGTCTATTCAGTTTCTTATGTAAAGCACTTTGAATCCCGTGTATGAAATGTGTAACGAGTTGCCTTGAAAGTGTCTCTCTGACCTCATTCTACATATCTGAAAAAGCTACAACCGCATTACATTTAGTTAATGAAAAAAAAGACTTTCAAAGGCATGTCAGATGCCTAACTTATCTGATGGCCATAACCACCATGCTGCTGAATAAGTCGTTCTGGTTAAAATCATCTGTCATGTCTATTTATCTGTTGATTCTCAGCGCATATGCGGAAAGCTAAAAAGCCATCTGTTTGTCCAATCTGCCTCATTGAAATGCATTCTTAAAATGATCAGTGAAAGCTTTAGAACAACTCGTTCTGTACACTAGTAATGCATGTCTTAATACACAATATAGTAAATTCACATTTGGAGCATTAATTAGACTAGGGAAGACGTTTTTGGAAGATATTGAGGCCTCAGTTAATTTCTTCACCAACCTTCATCACAGCCTGTCATGCCCAGTTCATGGTAGTTGCACATTGTGTAAGTAATGCTGTTTTGTATTGTGTAGACACAAACAGGAACATCTGAGGGCAGAAATTATCAAGCTTTCTCATGGAGAGGAAGGCACATTACGATTCAATCCTGGACCGAAGCAAACGAATAATGTGGCAGGACGACTGCTACGTGGATCTCCAGTCTACATCCTGCTCTGTCTCTTCACAAGCAGAAACGGAGGGTGAGAGTTTCTCTAACAGATTCATCATGCACTGTTGGCCCTTGGAGTGGTTAATCTCAGAAGCTGCTTTCCTGTGTTTCCCAAAACTCTTCTGCCCTTTCAACCTTTCTTGTTATTCATTTTGAGCAAACAAGCATGCAGGACCAAACATAGAGACCAGTGCAAAAACAATTACAACAGAAAAATAACCATAACAGCAACCAGTCCCAACTCTAGAGGGTGGCTGGGAGGATGATAATGGTAAAGACAGCAATGTTTGGTCCTGACAGTAAGATGAGGACAATCAGTAGAAGTCAATGGAAATATATCAGTAATAATAATGATTATGAACATCATTAAAGAGAATTTACATGAAGTAAAAAAGATACGTACTGAAATTTTATTTGCAACAGAGCCAACATGATCTCCAGTTTTATTATACTGAAGATCAATCTTCAGCTCTGGTTAATCTTCAGTTTCTTTGAGCTACAGAGGTGAGATTAGAGCCTTATCAGCAAAGCAACAGGAGCTGTGATGGATGAAGCCAGATGGAAGGACAAGCGATCCTTCACGTGGTTTCAAGATGGTCTTTTTTTTCTTTCCAGCTGAAGACCTTTTTTCTATCATCAGGAGGAGGAGGAGGATTATTTTGTGGCGAAGTTTGGTGACACTGAATCTGGTGGGGATTTAAATTTGCAATTGGTGAAAACTGTCTAAAGCCTCTACAGCAAAGGACTTATGGGAAAAATAAAAGGACCCGCTTGCACAGTCAAAAGACAAAAACAGCAGGGGCAGTTAAGACTATGAAATTATAAAATCAAACGGTAGGCTTATGTCAACTTCTTCAAGGACCAAATTGGTTGGAATATATTTCACTATTAACTGTTTGCCTACAAGTTTAAATTAATTTTGTAGATTTTTTTTCACGTTAATGTGGGAGTTTGTAAATTTTCAGAGAACTCAATTAGGGTCTTGTTCATACCCAAAGGTCCCTGCAGTCGTCCACTCCCACTGAATTATCCTCCTCTATCATAATAGGAAATGTGGTGTATACACTTTAATTCAATTATTAGGGTAAAAAATGGCAGGGAAAGCTACTACACACATAGTAAGCCATACATTTAATGAGTGAAGCTATAGTTTGTGACTGTCGCCTAGTTACTTTTAATCACAAAGTATGACATACTGCTTACCACGTCTGCTTACCAGTTTCCTGGGGGAAACCCTGACATTGATCTTTATCAAGAATTAGAAACCAGAAAATGCCCAAATGCTGGTGTGGTTCTTTTAGAAAAACTTACCCAGACATTTGCCAGTTTGCGTGCCAAGGAATGCTTTTTAATGTACTGAGAGAGTCTTTCTTTGTTGAATATCCCAAGGAGATTTTATGGATATCAATGTCACCGTAGACAAAACAGATGTTCTTGACAGATTTTCATTTGTCAGGTTTGTATAACTTTAAATTCAAGAATCTTAATCTGTGTTTGATTTCAGTTGGATTATATGTGAAGCAGGTAGATGAACTGTCTGGAGAACCGTTTATGTCCAGAAAGTTTTCTATTGTCTCCTAATGTTTGCTGAAAATCTCTAATTTCTGATATATTTAACATGCCACCTGGGTGTTTTGGATGGGTTATTGATGGCATCTAATAAACAGCATGGTCTGAAGTTTAAAAAGGATGGGGAGAGATTCGGGCACTTTCTTTTTTGGGGTAATGCTGTCACCATATGTGACAAGCACTGATGATAATTGCTGATCATAGTAGTTGCTGCGGAAAGCTTAAAGCAAGCTGGAACTGATGGTCTGTCATTACTGTGTCAGGGTGTTAAATTTAGGTCATTAACTTGATTACCCAACAGAAGAAAAAAGAAAGTACAAATAAATAAAAAAAGACAACATATATGAATCGGGAAATTGCCTTTGAACATTTATAGTTATGTGAAGCAGTGGGTAGCAGCTTGAACCCTAGGGCTATAACAGAATACATTTTATTGCAAAAGTTAATGTCCTCTTGTGCACATAATAAGAATAACCGGCATCTGTCCCTTAATAACCTGATCAGTATATAGTTTTCAGTGACTGACAATTTTTTTTCAGTGCTCTCTGTAATGAAGTCTGACAAAAAGACAAAAACAAAGAAACAAAAACCTGCTCTTCTTGTACAACAGCATGTTTTCCTACTGTACATCAAATAGGGTTTTTCTAGCTCAAGAAATTGTCTTTGTTAATTATCGCCTGATAATCTCATTAATCATTTCTTAAGAGTTTTCTCCACGCTCTGTTTTGGTTTAGATCTTGGCTGGATCCAAAAGCATCGAGACCAACTGGTACGCTTCAGTACGACCTCCTTCCTGGAGGGGATGTTAACCCACCTGAGAAAGGTGGATGTGCTGAGTTCAGCGGAGGTGACCAAGATCAAGGAAGCGGGACAGCTGCAGGACCAGGTTAACATGCTCACAACTATTGTCACTGACAAGGACACTCAAGGGTCTGATGCCCTCTGGGGCTTCATAGAGAGCTCAGATTCTCAGGTGGCCCAGCTCATCATAAACCATGGTAAGAGGTATGAAATGGGATTTGCTCTCTGTGTTGGTCATTCTTTTAAAGGGTCAAGAAAAAATTGCTCTCAGCAAATAGTTTAGGCATCTGGTAGCTCAGGTGGTGATTTGATTCCTGAATCCTGTCAAACAGCGTGTCAGAGTGTCATTGACCAAGTTGTTGTGCACCAAACTGCTGCAGATGAGCTGTACAGTGCTGTGTTCAGTGTATAAATGTGTGTGTAATGCTTTGGAAAACACTTTGTACCACCCTTGGGATAGAAGCGGTATATAAATGCAATCCACCTGTTCGAACGTCTTGGTAATCAAAAAATAAAAAACTGTCAATTTTCATATCGGTTAAAATAACCTGAGTCAATTTCCTTTTCTTGCAGATCCCATGGTGAAGGAGCACAAAGAGGTGCTGTTACAGCGATATGAGCAGTACAGAGACAGAGATTCGGTCAGCTGCCCCAAACTGAACATTTCCTCAAGAACTTTACTTCTGGTTGACGGACTTTCCGACCTCCAGCAAAAGGAACATGATTTAATGCAGGTGGGAGTGACTCGAGGAAGGAAAAGAAATCATGTCAGACAGCTGGGCCTGGCCAAACTCTTTGAGCCCCTGGCCCGGGTCAGTTTACCTCCCAGGGTCTCCCTCACAGTCGGGGTGGCTGGTATTGGCAAGACAACTTGGGTCCGACACTTCATCAGACAGTGGAGCCAAGGGGCCATCTGCACAGATGTGAGCTTCATCTTGCCTTTCACTTTTTGCGAGCTGAACTCACTGGAAAAACTTTCTGCTGAGAGGCTGGTGAAAATGGCTTTTCCTCATTTAACAGACCTCAGTCTGGTCCTGAGCAGCTCCTGCCGCACACTGCTCATACTTGATGGTTTGGACGAATTCCGCTGCTCTTTAAATTTCTCCGATGCAGCTCCTTGCAACGACCCAAAGAAAGAAGTGTCCATTGATGACCTAGTTACCAACATCATCCAGGGGAATCTGCTCCCTGACATAGCAGTGTGGGTGACTTCCAGGCCAGGGGTGGCCTCACTCATCCCTGGAGGATTGGTTGACAGGGTAACTGAGATCCCAGGATTCAGCCCGAAGGACATCCAGCTCTTCCTAAACCACCACTTCTCTGAGAGGGATTTTGCCAGTAAAATATGGGCCCACTTGGAGTCTCATAAGATCTTAATGGTGATGTGCTACATACCATGCATTTGCTGGATAGTAGCTGATACTCTGATCTACATCATGCAGAGTGGTACACAAGAGAGCCTTCCAAGGACTTGTACTGAGCTGTATGCTCACTTTTGTTCCATGAAGGTAGAAGTAGGTGAACCAAGAGGCAGGGAGCCTGTAAAAATGGAGCTGCTCCATGGGAGCAATCGTAAACTGCTGGGAAATCTTGGACGACTGGCATTTTATGGGCTGCTCAAACACAAGTACACCTTCAGTGAGCAGGACCTCAGGACCTATGGGATAGATCTACTGTTAACTCAGTGCAGTCTTGGTGCTGGAGTTCTTGTTCGGGAGGAGTCAGCCATATGCACAACATACCGGTTCACTCATTTGACTCTGCAGGAGTTTCTTGCAGCTACTTTCTACCATGTCTCCTCCAAGCGGGCCATTTTTGACTTATTCTCAGAGAGCACCATGTCTTGGCCCAAGATCGGTTTCCAGAACCACTTTAGAAGTGCCTTTCAACACTCACAACAAGCTGAAGATGGACACTTAGATGTGTTTGTGCGCTTTCTGACAGGCCTGCTGTCCTCAGGGGCGCTTAAACCTCTCGCTGGGCTTCTGGCCCTCGGAAAAGATGATGGCAATCAGAAGGCATGGGCAGCAGGGTTTTTACAAGGCCTCTTGGTCAGCGGGGGAGCTGTTGTGTCCCTACGTGCAGTCAACCTGGCTTATTGTTTACAGGAGCTGCAACACACAGAGCTGTTGCGGAGTGTAGAGGAAGATTTACAGCTTGGTAGCCTAGCAGGGAAGCTAACACGGGCTCACTGTGTTGTGCTGGGCTACCTGCTGCATGTGTCTCCAGAGTGCGGTGAACAGACCAACCTAATGGGCTCGCTGAACTACACAACAGTGAAATGTTTGCTCCCACAGCTGCTGTACTGCAGCCATCTCAGGTCAGCTCCCCAAAGCACTGTCTCCCAATAAACTAAAACTCAGGAGAAAGATTGAGGGGTGAAACTTATAACGTATCTGCTCCACAGGTTAGAGAATAATCACTTCAAAGATGATGTCATGGAATTGCTGGGAAGCCTCTTGAGCGCCAAAGACTGCCATATCCAGAAGATAAGGTGAGATCGCGCTTACTTTTCTCTTAACTCCTTATTGAAGTAAAGCATCACGTGAAGAACATTTTATAGTCTAATAGTTCTGAACCATTGTATCACATAAACTTGCCTGATTGCTCACATAAATGGTGAAAGTTTTTAATTACAAGTTCATGTCAGCCTTGTTGATTACAAGGTTGCAAGAGACACTCAGTGATTATCATGTGGCAGTAGGATTGGTGTGGTGATGATGATGATGAATATGATTATCATTATTATTGTGTACCATATGATTGTAACCTCTTGTATTCACCCCCTCAGTTTGGCAGAGAATGCCATCAGCAACAAAGGTGCCAAAGCCCTGAGTCGAGCCCTCTTGGTGAACCGGACACTAACTTCTCTCAAGTGAGATCTGTTTGTTGCCTTTGACCGAGAGGCCAACTGTAAATTGTACAATATAAACGCAGCCATTTACCATTTATTAGCTACAGTACAATGCGTTAATTATGTTTCAAATGCTTTTATTTGGAATGAGATGAGAAATGAGAGATGGATGCGAATGCATTCAGCAGTTGTGTGTAATATGTCATACATTACAACATATTGACATTGGTTGATCACAATATCTGTGAATAATATTACTAAATCCATGTCAAAGCCGATTATACTCATGTAAACCAGTGTGAGCTTAGAGCTACACAAGTCATCTTTGCCTGCTTACAGCTTACAGATGATAGATGTTTAAAAATGTTTTGGTAAACAATTGTTAAACATACATTCAGTGAACATTTTGATGCATTTCTATAGCATGAATACTTTGGAGCTTGTGTAGTTTTATACCAAAGAATACCAACATTACAAGTTCCAAAATTGCATTCAATTGCAGTTATTTTGGAGAAACATATAATTCACTCTAAGATTTGACTTATTACTTCAGAGTGGAGTGGTGTTCTGTAAATATTGGTCCTTGAATTTAGTTTGAGAATTTCTTTAGATAACAATTTTTGTCTCCTATACTGCAGATTTAACAAAGAAAAGTCAAAATTTGTGCTATTCTCCAAGTCCAAATCCCCAAATTGCTGCAGTCCTTATGGTCTTGGTCTTCATATTTCACAGTTATATATATTGCTACATGGCGTTTCTCTTATGATTCTACATTGCTGTATATCATCTAACCACCTATTAATTGTTTAGTCTCCGGAACAACAACATCGGCTCTAAAGGTGCAAAGTTCCTGGCAGAGGCTCTGAAAATGAACCAGGTTTTGGTATCAATCAAGTGAGTATAATAGCCATAGATTTTGGTTTATGCACACAATGTTTCTACAAATTGTAATTGCTCAATTTCCCTAACCACTCATCAGCTTCCAGAACAATGCCATTGAGGAGGAAGGTGCCCAGGCCCTTGCAGAAGTACTGCAATGCAATCGCAAACTGGTGTCTCTGAAGTGAGTTTCGTCTGACTTTCACTTGTGTTTGTTGCATGTCCTAGTTATAGTATACAGTGTGTGTGTTCATGCTTATGATGTGGAGTAATCAGTACATCTTTCATGCATGTCATGATTCAGTATACAGAAGAATACGATTGGAGCAGGAGGAGCCAAAAGGATTGCAGATGCGCTGAAGACAAACCGGACTCTCACAAAGCTGATGTAATCTTAAATTAAAATATTCATTCACTATACTGATCTTGATAATATCATGCTGCACGTTATACAAACTATTGAGCTGGTACAACTATGCAAATATTGTTTTAACATTTAGCCCAGTAGATTAAAGACTACGCTATACTTCTTTTTCTATGTTCTTTAATTTTTTTTTGTAGATTTATGTTTAGAGCACAGTAGCTCACTAATAAACTAACTTGTTGCTTAATTGCTTCGTGTTAAGATAGCATAAATAATACCTTTGTTTACCACAGAGCCTGTAATTGGGTCTCATACTGATCGTCAAGATCAGTGATGTCATTTTCTTCTTAATGTGTCCGGTCTATTTTTGTTCTTGTCTGCAGTCTTTGTAGCAACCAGCTTGGGGACAAAGGAACAATCGCTCTGGCAGAGGCTTTGATGATCAACCACACTCTGCTCTCGCTTCAGTCAGTACCTTCTGCACAGGAGTGCATTATAGCCTCCACACTATGTATTCAAAAATCTACTGCTAATGCGTTTTAACATTGTGGGTCATTTCACTTTGGTTTACATGCTGTGCAACAATGATGCACTTTGTCGTGCGAGTCATTCATTGTCCTTGTGTTTAACCTTTCTTTTGGCAGGCTTCAGAGTAACTCAATCAGCAACAGGGGGATGACAGCCTTAACCAAAGCACTTAGGCTGAACCATGGCCTTGTCTCCTTGAAGTGAGTAATTAATTTGAATCTTCTCTCTGTTTTACCAGATATATTGGGGCTCTACCCAGTGCATGCTATATGTACATACATACCAGTCAAATATAAAATGCCATATGGCATTTTTTCCCTTTTATGTATTTTTCTCTTTGCTTAGTTTAAGGGAGAACTCAATTGGGGTGGAAGGAGCAAAGAACATGGCCCACGCCCTCCATGAGAACAACTCTCTACAAGACCTCGAGTGAGTCACCTCATTACAGTAATAGCAGTGTATTGTGTGATGCCCCACAGAGGCATGGAAATATCTGACTGTCCAGAAAATGTCAGTCCCCCAGACACTCAGGACTGCTGTATGATTTCAAACTGTAAATCCCATGAGATTAGTGTATGAACGCTGTGGCTGTTTTAGGAAATATGGTCACATTCACAACATAACATTCATGGTATTAATCGACTGTAGTTTGTATTATAGTTTCTATAATCACCTTTACCCAGTTAAATTAAGTGGAATTTTCAAACTTCAAAGCCATGTGTGTTATCAGCTTGAAAGCAGACATATTGTGAAAGCAGTATAGACTTAAAATAACACACATAACGTAGATAAGGAAGTATTTGGCACTCTACTATTACACCTAAATTGTGTCTGTGTATTTCAGTGAGCATTCAGACTCTTTTTTTTACTTTGTGTGTGTGTGTGTGTGTGTGTGTCTGTGTGTGTGTGTGTGTTTATTTCAGTCTCACAGCCAACCTGTTGCACGATGAAGGGGTTCAAGCTATAGCTGGGGCAATCAAGTTTAACCAATGCCTCACCTCTTTGCAGTAAGTAAGGCTTGAAATGCAAGCATTTACAACTGTGTTCAGTAAACCACTGTAAAACCCCATTGTATGCTTCCCACCCACGCCAAGCAGCAGACAGTCAAAGTTAGCTGGTTAACACAGCGGAGCATTTAGAAGTTACAGATCCAGATGTTTTTTTTCAAGGATTAGTGGAAACCAAAGATAGAACTTAATGTTGGACTTATTTTTGTCAGAAACATGACGTCAAATGAATGCTATTTGCTGTGCCTGCTCACCATATAACAGTTATAAGGTGATAATATGTCAATGTTTTGTTGCTTGTTGTGCTGCCCCCAAGTGGTCAAAAGAAAATCTGTTAATGTAGGTTTAAAGATTATAAAACCAGTCAATCTCAGCTACACAATCACAGAACACAATACTTGTGACATACTGTATAAAAAATGACATATGCAGTTGGCCTCATAGTTGACCTTATGTACCTCTCTTTCTCTTTTGACAGTCTCCAGTGGAATTTCATCAAGTCCTCTGCCACTAAAGCTCTGGCCCATGCACTCCTCTCCAATGCCACAATGCAGCTCTTGGAGTAAGGCCAATAGTTCAGACTTCTGCCATTGTCGGCCTCATTTCACTCACGCCTTTTCCACACGCTCTTTTCTCTGTAATTAAATGAATCTCCCCCAAATTTCAAAACTGTATTCTGTCAAGAAATCACATTACTGTTAGCAAATGACTAGCTACAAGATTATATTGACTGATCATGGTCTTATCAGCCGCTAAAAAGTTATATGAAATTTCAGGGTTGTATTGTTTTATTTATAGTTATCACTGTGTCTGTGTGTGTGTGTTTGTGTCTCTGTATTTTGCTGTAGTCTACAGGAGAATGCTATTGGGAATGAGGGCGTCATTTTTCTTGCTGAAGCCCTGAAAAGCAACACGTCTCTGCGTACATTATGGTTGGCATCACAGTAGTGTACAATGATTGATCAATATTTATTTTGGTCTTTAAGTCAAAATAAATAAAAACTGATGACAGAAGTCGGTTTTTATACACATACATATAATTATACATTCACAAAGTCTTTCTACATGTAAGACAATTTGTTGTTTTCTGTTATTTTCCCATGTGTTCACTGTTCTGTGTGTTGTCTCTTTAGTCTCCAGGGGGCCTCAGTGGGCACAAGTGGTGCTATTGCAATGGCAGAGGCTCTAATGACCAACCAAACCCTGCAAACACTGGAGTGAGTCCAACTGTTCCTTTGTTATTTGACGTTCAGCCATATACTGTATAATAATAAAGCAATTTCATTTTAAAGCTCAATCTTGCTCCTCAGTATTGCTGTTTTCTACTGCTGATTGTATCCCAGTAACAGGCCATTTCCTTCTACTACTCTGTCTGTCTGAAAAACATTTACGCTTTTGTTTGTCTGCTTTACAGATTTGATAGCTTTTGATTGGTCTCAGTTTTTGATGTCTGAATGTGGTTATGGCAAAGCTCCACAGGTGTTTGTTTGAGACAGGCATCATTATATGTAGGCGGTAAACTTCAGTAGATGCTCTTTCTGTCACTGAGACATCAACACGAATCCTTCCTACACCTGTCAATATAAATATGTCAGTTGTCAGGGATTTTCTTTATACCATGGTAACTATCCTTTTAACATCTCTGGGTCTAGTAGACCACTGTGGGCAGTGTAGCAAATCAATTTTCAGAACTGTTTTATGAGTTTTGCATCAGTGGAACGAAGTACATTTACTTATCAGGTATTTCATTTCTTGGTTTAACCAAAATAGACATTCTTGTCTTGTTATTTTATCCATAAACACTTTTTTTCTAGAAAAAATCATAATAGAGAGTCAGCTTCAGCAAGACAAGGTATTTTCTCATAGAGGGTTTCTTTCATTTTTTATGGAAAGTTCAGTTTAATTTAAATTAAAATGCATTTCAGTCTGTAAGTAACTAGGCAAACAATTAGGCAAAAAAGACGAAATATGCAATTACTTCCAACAGAACAACACGGCGGACAACAAAACAACCCAATAACACAACACAGAAGAATAGGCTTAAAATATGGGCCGAAAACTTTGTATCATGTTTAAGGTTTTCAAAAACAGCAACAAAAGAAACCGTCTATGAGAAAACACATTGTGAACTAAAGGCTGGTAGAACAGAACCTAAGCCAGAAGTAGCCAGAAGGACGTTTTCTGGTGTCCTGGTGAAGAACCAATTTTAAGATTGCACCCTGTGTTGAAACAACACTAGAAAGAAGTGACACAAAGAGAAAGAAAGACACACTCTGCCATTTATGTATAAATGCTATTGTTGTGTTTTGTAATTAATGTTAGCACATTTTCCACTTTTTCAGTCTACGTGGGAACACTGTCGGGATGGAGGGAGCCAAGGCTCTGGCTAACGCCCTGAAAAGCAACAGAAGCCTCAAATCGTTGAAGTAAGTCGTGACCGGAGCTTATCATGATCCATGTGAACCAAGATTTCAGCATTTGCCCAGTTTAGAAAGCATAAGACCTGTCATTGCTGTTGACAGTAGGGACACCCTGTTCTAGTTTGTTTCATACAGTCTATTTTACCTACTTTACCATGGAAAACACATTTTAAAAACTGAATTTTTCTGAAATTCAATCTGAATTTATATACTGCATTTGTAATAGACAACTGACATCAAATGCAGTGGTTTATTTGGTTGCATATTTTGTTATTTAAAATTAAAGTTTTCCAATTCAAATTATTTCTCTTGATTAAGCTTCTTAGATATAATATATCTTTAAGGACTTTATCACTGATCATAAGGCAGCAGCCTCCTACAGGACTGACAGCAGTGAGCTAACATTGTGTCTCACTAATTGACTCAACCAATGATCAAACTTTATTCTTCATCAGTCTGCAGGAGAACTCTCTGGGTATGGATGGAGCCATATTCATTGCAACAGCCTTGAAGGGAAACCACAAATTAACATACATAAAGTGGGTTTTCTTTTTCACACCTCTCCCCTAGCTTCTCTTACATACAGTACACACTTTACTAAATATCATTGTGTGTTTGTTTGTGTCACACAGAGCAGCATTTTAAGGCAACCACATGCTGTTCATATTAAAAACTGATTGTCTGTCTCTGTGTTTCTGCAGTTTGCAGGGAAATGGCGTTGGAGAATCTGGGGCAAAGGTCATATCTGATGCTATAAGAGCTAACGCTCCGGGCTGTGTGGTGGACATCTGACCAAGAACAGCTTCTGCTGAGGGAGGTCAAACATGTAGCACAGAAATAAGAGTATGCAGTATTATCAGAAGTAGGTGTAAACTATGTAATTTAGTTAAACTCTAGCTGTATGTTGGTACTGAATATTACTCTGTAACTGTTGTACTAGTTTCACTGTATTTTAAGATAGATATTATTATTATATATACACATATTTATTATGACATTATTATTGAAGTAGCAGTTTCCATAAAGGATGGAAAAAATGTTTTTATGTAAAATACACTCAGCATCCATGATTAGAGTGGAGCTGCATCCTTTTTTAGTTGTCCTTATTAAGATGGCATTCTGTACATTTGCTCTATTTGCACAAATGAATGTGATGTATAGAAATAACATGGATAAAATGGGCATTCACAAACAAGTTTAATTCCACACTCATTTACATTCCTGCTATGCTGATATTACACATCATTTCATGAGGACTGGACTGGCTTCATAATTTCTGGGTAATCTGTGTCAGCTACTTGATTTATTATGTCTGCCAAACAGCGGTTTTATACTAGAATACTGATATGACTCCATGCACAAAAAAACATATATAGGATAGAGTATAGGTTTATACTTACTCCAGCACTTCTTTACTTGTTGCAGTGGACCATATAAATATTTGGCTACACAATTGACTTGAAAAGGATTTTACTCTTTTTGTTTGTCTGTTATAAATATGGGACTATTCTATATTCTATTAAAAAAGGAGGACCCAAAGTACGCCCCGGCCTGTGAGCCGAGGTCAGATATCGACAAACACTTATTCTCAGCTGATTGATTCCCCAAGACCATCTCCTTGGTGATCTGTACCACACTGAGGTAATTTGCAGTAACTCTTTCAAAATGAGTGGTGATCAAATTTAACAACCAAAATTAAAGTATACACCATATGTACAGTAAAGACAATCTGGCTATCCCAGCATGCATTGGATGCCAGTCTATCACATGCAGGGATAACACACCCGTATTCCTCCAATTCCATGAAGGATCCCATCACTCAAAGTAATAAGCTGATTGAGTTTTTAGGGCCTTTAAAACTCAACAAAACTGCACTGATACTTTATGGAATATATATTTTATCAATTATCTTAATTCCATGTTAAGACAATTTACTTTAAATGATGATAACTTACTCATTACATAATTTTTAATTACTTGTTATATTGATCACTCATCACTCATCAGTATAGACATTTTCATTTTTGATGTCAATGTGGCCCAATGGTCTGAGACCATGTAATCGCAACATGATCAGCTAATGATCAAAGGCAAAATGCTGAGAAATAATCTCTAAAAAAGAGAGGAAGAAACTTTGAATCTTGGGAATCTTAGTTGGCTGCAACCAGGTAAGAAGAGACCTGTCTCATGGATATCCAGTATAGGTGAAATAGATGGCATTGATCACTATCATGGAGGCATGGCCTTGATGACAATATGTCCACCTGAGCCCTATACCTGTATATTAGGGTTACATTAGAGAAAGTGGGTGAGAGGAAATGAGAGAGCAAGAGAGATCAGGTTGTGCTGCACTGCTTCAGGAGCTTACAGGAGGCAATGAGAGTATGTATATTTGAGTATGTGTATTTGAGAAAGACAGAGAAATATAATGTAGAGCTTCACTATGTATCTTTTTTTGTTCTGTTAAGGGTTTACTTAACAGATTGTGTCTAGCTAAGAATGTTACTAAAACACATTATGCTTAGTTTGCAGGTTTGGGTAGTTGATAGATAATCAACTTTAAAGTAAAGTAGCTAAACATTAAAGCAAAAGTTTAACATTTTGGGAAATGTCTGCCTGTTAAATATGAAGGGTTGATCCTCAAGATCAAATGCATTATTGACTAATCTATTCTTTTTCCGTATAAACCTAAGTCTATAAAATATCGTAAAGTCTTGAAAAATGCCCATCATGATTTCCCAGAGCCCAATGTGATGTCTTCAATTTGCTTGTCTTGTCTGACCACGAATCCGCAGGCACCCTAGTCCTTAAGTTCCCCTGATTTTGATAGCCTGTGAATCGAACAAAAATTTTATTTTTCCCGCCTGTGCTTGAATGCAGAGAAGAAAAATGCAAAATGACATGTGCCAAAAGCTGTTGTGTCCCTTATTTCATGTGCATTGAATCGATAAATGTATTCAAAGAGAGCGGAAACGCAATAAGCTGCAATCGGCTGTCTGTAATGAGGAGTTAAAGGCATTTACTGTGAAAAAGGGATTGTGATAATTTAAGACTTGAGACATCTTTATGTAAATAATACAAATGGAGTATTAAAAGTAAAAGGATATGTGTATTGACTCTTTTATTTTATAAGAAAGTAGTGTATGGGGTGATCACTATTTCACTTGATATGAAATATGGGTAGAATGAACCGTAGGCTAGTAAACAAAAGCAGTATAGTCAACAAAAAGTCCCAAAAAAGGTTGTAAACTGTAGAACTGTATGTAGTGTCTTCTTTACAGCATATATTGGGTGGTAATTTACAGCCTTTTTGCTCTCATATTTCAAAATGCCAGTTTCTCTTTGGTATTCCTTTTGCTGTATGAACTTCATTACCCAGAAGCGCAAAGGAAAGCAACGCACAGACGTCATGAGCGTCGTGCTGTCGTTGGCAGCGGCGGAGGCTGGAGCGGGAAGACTATAACTGCTACACTAAGCTCTTGATGTCAAATAAAAACTATTGTTTACTTGGTACCCGGGAGAACTGGAAAACCCTTTGCATCTCATAATGATGTGAAGCAAAATGTTGTTATCGTTTTGACCTCTGGGAAACGTTGTCTGCTTGCTAGCTAACGTCTCTAAATGTACACTAGTTAGCTGCTCGAGTTTTAACAAGTTGCAGCAAGACTGAGACATCAACAGGTGGATTTCACATTTGCGGCATTCGCTATCAATGGCCTCCAAAGGTAAAATTAACTTCAAAGCTTTTAATTGAAGTCGCTAGGTATGGTTACATCAAACTATACAACAGCAAAGACTGTGAGATAGAAGCCATAACTTGAAACAACAGTTAATGTTGTTATACCTAACTTATTAAGTTACCATGGAGTCTTAACTTAACTGTTACTGAACCCAGTTTTGACTTCGCAGGTTGGCAGCATCCTTATGTCAACATATTCAAACATGTCAGAGTTGAAGACTGGAAAAGGTCGGCAAAAGAGGGGGATGTGTCAACATACACGGTAACTTTGCTACACACTATAATTGTGATATTTAAAGTTATACTTGAGACCCAAACTATCTCTTGAATATTAAACACCGCTGTATGCTTGAAAGGTGGCTGTGAAGAGTTTATAGGTTAGTCCTAGGGCAGCTGTGCTTGAATTTCATTTCAGCTACAAAGGATTCCAATAGTGACTAGTTTTCACTCAGAAAATAAGAATCAAAACTTTTCAAAACAATCCTGCTGCATAGTCTTCTTATCTGCCCTCCATCCATGTAGGCTGAGTTTATCTAAACAGTAATATTTTGGCTAAATGAACAGCTTTTCTCTCAGTCCTCGACAACTTTCAAGCCTACACAGGGTGAATGATAGCGAAGTATCACTTTAACTATAAGTATTCAGACCAAAGTTAGTTTATTTTATGTCCACTTTCCATTAAACCCCCAGAACAAGACACTGAAGTGTTCAGTGTTCCAGATCAGGGGTCCTGTTCCTGCCAACAGCTACATCCTGGTACCCAAAAACAGCAACCAGTCTCTGGGGCTGACAGGGCGCTACTTCTACCTTCTCTTCAGGCCCACCGCTGGCAAATACTTTGTGGTCCACATGGATGTTTCTGCTGAGGTACCAGACCTGATTTTATCGGATGATCCTGGGCATGTGTATGTGTAATGAAATCAAGAGTATCAAAATAAATCAATGCTATTTAAATAATCTATCATTTAACAAGTTCTTTCATTTTTGACATTTCAAAGTGCACATTTTTTATGTGTTGGCATTTCTATCTAATTGAAATTCAGAATTGGGAGCAAGCACTCTACACATTCTGATGTTAAATACCATTCAATTGTGTGAAATGTTTAACTTCCTCTCTTTACACTTTTTGGGCTATTCTGTTGTAATTTGTGTAGGTAAATCCAATTGATTTGGCTCAGAATTAAACAGTACTTTAAAGCCTTTTGGCATTTTAGAACTGCTCAAAAGAAAACCCCAGCAACTTACTTAGTTGTGAAATATTCAACCTTTATCTACTATAAATGCCACTTGTATGATGTACGATTTTTGGAAAAAAAAGAAGACATTTTCTTTCCGTCTCCCTCTGTGTGCTGTGATGTACAGCAGGGCCAGGTGGTCCGCATCTCCTTTTCCAACATGTTCAAAGAGTTCAAGTCCACAGCTACCTGGCTTCAGTTTCCTTTCCTGTGTGGAGCTGCAAAGGATTCGGTCTATGAAAGCACGGCCAAATCCGCAAGACATGGTAAAATACATGTATACTTATGTAGTATGAGCAATTGTTCGTATGCATTTGTTTTGGTAATTCACTGTACTTTTGTATAGAATGTAAATGATCTTGCATGTCTTGCTACAGTAATGGCAGTATTTATGTTTATGTGGTCCAGGTTTGGTAGGTCCAGCTCCCACTTCAGTGCGTTGGACCTGTCTGATGCTGGATCTGCAGTACACACTCTCTGTCTACCTCAACCGCTGCTACAGTCACCTGAGGAGCATCAAGCTTTGTGCCAACATGGCAGTGAAAAACATGTTTACCAGTGACCTTCTGCTAGATCCAGGTGAGACTCAGAGACTATAAATATATTATATGCTCACTTTGTGTCTAAATGTGAATTCCACTAGAGAAAAATGATGACAGCGTTTTTCAGTATCACAGACTCAAAAATATGGCTTCATTATTGGAGCATTAAAGAGCCTTGCTTATTTACTACACTCAATTCAAGGACCAAACATCTCCCTTGCTAAAATACATTGAATACTGAGAATGTTTTGAGAGCACTTAAAATCATTTTAGTGGGAAAACATTTTCTATCATTCCCTGTCAGGTTCAATCAGACTGCGTCCTCAGATTTCTGAATAACACTTGTGTCCTATTTGTGCATGTATGACATCGTTACTTTTCTCATCTACTTGTGCAATTTTCTCTTTCAACAGGAGTTTCCTTCAGTGAAGCCAAGCTGATGGGTCTGGCCTCTCCTCAGGGAACAGGTCCTATGCCCAGAGACATGTCATTTCCTGTGCCCAAGGGAGGCTCCTGGCATGACTTCTATGATTACATCAGGTACGGTAACATCACCTGGGAACAGAATGTACATCACTCAGGGTTCATACAAAGTCATTTCAGTTTGGAAAATGCTTAATTTTAACCGATTTTCAAAGTTAGGAATATGCTGGAATTTGAATATACTTCTTGAAAAATGCTTGATTTTCAACATAATCTGGTGTTTCATCTACACAATCACTCATGTAATCCAAAATTTGTAACAATTTAGATGTGATGATACAGGCTTCAAGAGTCTGGAAATTTGTGGTATAGGTACCTTGAAAGTGCTTGAAAACTTTTTCTCATTTCTGGGGCCATAATGTGTGGTAGTGTCTTATTGTTAATATCCCCATTTGGGTAACTAGTGAAACACTAATAACTTGATGTCACAGCATAATTGACAATTGTGTCAGTGCATCTGCATCTCTGCATAACAGAGATTCAACTGCCTAAAATATTTGTAAGTTTGAGCTTTTGATGTAAATTGGTCAAGTCGACTATTTTGCACCAACGTCATCATTTATCATATAGGAAGAATTCCGTGTGGAAAGTCGTGAAAAATGTATACAGTATAATATAATATAATAAATCACTAGATTGAAAATAATGGTACATTGATGAGATGTAGCCATAGAAATGTGGGTTTCCGGCAGTTATGTATAACAGATCCCTTTTATTTGCTCAAAACAGCAGTTGTATGAAATTCAATCTGCAGTGTATATTATTATTGATTTAAGAAAGCTACAGTTACCTGCTTTTGTCACTGTGTACTGTTATGTAGTCCCTCATCTTGCCTTACCCCAACAGGTTTCCCTCAGATGGAACAAAGTTACCCTTTGACTCCATTCAAAAAGGCAATCCCAGGCCTGAGGCTAGTAAGTCATGAAATATCACACTGATCATCATTCTTATCATATAGCATTTAAAGGTTTTTACTGCCCTTGCATGCTATACTCTTTGGGTCTGGTTCATATCATATATCTATAGATCTATAGATATAGTTATAGATATATAGGTTTTTCTTAAAACTGTCAAAAATATATAAAAAGTCTGTTTTTTCCAGTTGCTTTTCTAATTCAAATTATTCTTGTATCATTTCTTTCCTTCCACTCTTACTTGTTAAATTATTTAATTTATTCTGATGAATTATTTATTCATCAAAATAAGGTAAAGCCAAGCTGACTTACTTTAATATCCCTTTCTTTCCCAGGATGTGTCTCCAACCAAAGAAGCCCTATTAGAGAGGAGTCTCGCTGTGTCAACCTCAGCAAATCAGTTCAGGACCGTGTGTCCCTCATCCAGCAGATCACCACTCCAAAATCAGTAAGACTGATAACATTCAGTACCTTTCAGTCAAGTCTCTGTGATTCCAATTGGCCTGAATTGTGTCTGTAAAAATATGGCAGATGGTTGAGCTTGAGCCTTTGTATTGCAGATATAGTTTTCTAGGAGGCAGATTTGATTTTATTTTTTTCAGTTTTCTCCTTCTGTCTCCTCAGCTCCTGAGGAATCAAACCCCCGTGGTGACCAGCATACCAGAGCTGGGTGTAGTTTCCACTCACCAGAAGGATGACTGGATTTACCATAATGATGACCAACATCAGCAGGAGTCAACCTGCTCCAGTTCACACCAACTCACATCCAGGCTACCCTGTGATACTGATGAGGGGGGAGTTCACGTGTACATGCATCCTGAGGATGGCTTTAGCAAACATGGAGAGGGAAGTGAAGAAGAGGTAAAGCTTCATATTGACTAGATCGTACCTTCCATCCAACTTGAAAACATAAGAAAACCCATTATATACCAAATTCCACTCTCTCTTTGTACATCATGTTCAGTACAATGCTTGTCCTTGACTCCATGATGCCTATGTACAGTTTTGTGGCAGCATTGGAAACACTGCTGATCTTCTTATATTCTCAGTTTGTTTTCAGTCCTGTTCCACATCCTGTCCATCTATCATCGTCCAAAGAAACCAGACAGCAGGTAAGAGATGAGGACAGTGGTGAGTGAAATAAAACCAGCTGCTGAGACATCATTTGTTTAAGAGCTCATTACTAATCTTTGCCATTACTTTTTCTGCTCTCCTTGTTAGAAGCTGCTTCCAGACCCGATTCTCAGGCTTAATCGAATCATCGGCTTTGGAGGAGCCACTACTAAATGTGTATGCTCATTTGGCGTTCAACCTTTGTTAGGCTTGCTTCATGTACATTGTGATTTTGAAGGTCACGTATAAAATGCATAAATCAACAACTGATTGAGGTCTAACAGCTGTACTTTATTACACTATAGGCCCTGTGGACCAAATCAGGTGATGCAGTGGTGTATCCGTGTCATGCAATTATTGTGTCTATGAAGATATCCTCTAACCAGCAGAGATTCTTCATCGGCCATACTGATAAGGTAAATGAGCTGTGATGTGTTGTGCTACCTCCGCTGCAGTATCTCTTCCAATGTGTATGATGGCACACCTGATACTGGCAGCATCGTAAATAAGGTACTTTGGTGATTCACCTAATTCCTGGCTTTCTAATGCAGTTGCATTCAGGAAAGAGAGAGATTTTGTATGTGTATTCATTACAGAAAGAGAATGAACATCTGTCCATGTGTTTTCTCTGTAGGTATCTGCACTGGCCTTTAATGGCAACACAACACTGCTGGCCTCAGCACAAACTGGCAACCACGGTGTAGTGCGAGTATGGAGCTACCACAAAGGAAACTGTCTGGCCATGTTTAGGATTCATGCTCATTCTTTATCCTCTCTTAGGTAACCAACTGCATATACACATGCACTCACGTACACACAGTTATCTTACATATGCAGTGAGGTCTAAGCTTATGTTGAACACTGTTCACTCACACTCATTTTGTCTTTTTTGTTCTCTTTCCATTTCTAAGCTTCTCATACGGCGGCGGTATTCTCTGCGGAGTGGGTAAAGACAGCCACAGTAAAACAGTAAGCGCCACAAATGTAAATTTTCCCACATGAAAATTTAAGGGCTTAGTCTCTAATTTGTGTATAAAGGCAATTAGCACCTCAGAATCTGTAGAGAGCCATGGGTATCATTAGATCCAGATGAAAAAATGCTAAGCACCTTATATCATTACTTAGACCGATATCATTTTAAATGACATGCTATAAATTGCTCCCCTTATTAGAGTCTATGACTTGAGCTGACTGTCTCTGTTTGTCGTCCTAATTCAACCTTTCATAGATGGTGGTGGTGTGGAACACTCTGAACGTTAGTAAAGGTGGAGAGGTGACCATCTTAGCCAAAGCACACACAGATGTAGACATCCACACTATGAAGGTTGCCTTCTTTGATGATACAAGGTATTATTATTATTTTTTTGTTGCATATTGGAACATTTTTGTGCATATGTCCATCCATCTGTTGACCTGATA
Organism: Maccullochella peelii; assembly: GCA_002120245.1. Lineage (NCBI taxonomy): Eukaryota > Metazoa > Chordata > Actinopteri > Centrarchiformes > Percichthyidae > Maccullochella > Maccullochella peelii. The sequence goes on from LKNJ01000506.1 coordinate 41,668, forward strand.
ACAGTAAATGCTGATGAAGGTGGCGCATCTGCTCTGTTTTATCTAGCAATGTTCTACACATTACACACTCTATATACACTGTATCATGTCATGTGAGAGGTCTGTAGAAAATATAGGATAGACACTTATTTTCACACACAATGAGGAGTTCTGTTAATCCTGCAGATGTGTCTGGACAGATTTCAGTCCACTATTACACCCACCTCCTGTACTCTTAGTGCAGGAAGGTGTCGAAGACCATGGTGAGAGTGGGAGAGATGAAAAGGTTCTAGTTGCAGGAGCTGGAAAGAATTGGGCCTTATGCTGGCTTGTCAGTAAATTAGAACTCAGGGACAATGGGTTCATCTTTGTGTGCGCTGGTTTCAGGATGGTGTCATGTGGTCGTGACAATATTCGCCTGTGGCGAGTGCGGAATGGGACACTGCGCTCCTGTCCAGTCAACCTGGGTGAATACCACTTAATGGACTTCACCGATGTGGCCTTTGAGGAGGGAAATTCTTCCAGTCAGCGTCTTGATGATCGAACACTGTGAGTGAGCAAACCAGTCACTGAAACCATCCGGGTTTATGTAGCATTGGAAGAAGTATGAATCTAATCCACATTCACTAAAAAACGTTATTGTTAAAAGATTACTATTTTCCCTCTGTGATTGTCTGCCCACAGATTTGCCAGCAGTCGGGGTGGCTATATATTTGAAATCGACTATAGCAGGGTGGTTATCAGAAATGTCAGGAGGCTGTTGCCTGCACAGCAGCAGCATGCAAACCGCAGGGAGAAATTGACTTTTAACACAGGTATGTTTGAAATCAATCGGAGAGAGAAAGTGTTTGAAACTCTTTGTAAAGAGCCTGTGAAGAAATCAAGGTGTATGCGTGTGTGTCCAAGGTCCAGGCATTGCCATCAACAGCATCAGTGTGTCTTCATCATTTTGTGCCACGGGCTCTGAAGATGGTTTCCTGCGGCTCTGGCCCCTTGATTTTTCTGCCGTCTTCCTGGAGGCTGGTAGGCACAGCGGGCCATGGCATAACATTTACCTGCAGCAAACAAAAATTCCCACTCCACAGGCAGTGATATAATCTTTAGTTTAGTAAATTACTGTTTACATAGTCATTTTCTAGTTTGCAGGGGGGAGTTTGTCAGGTTGCATCTGTCCTGGTTGACAGTGCCAATAAACTCAGTTTAAAAACAGCCAGCAAACTGGAAGTCCAGACCAGTAGTATCACATGTCGCTAGCCGGTGTAAGATTTTATGCTTCTACACAATTCTCAACAACTCCTCTGAAATTTTAGCTGTAGCATAAACATCTACATCATTTCAGTTGTCTTTCACCTCCGCAGAGGGCAGTGACGTTACGTATCTTTAAACATACAATGCTGTAAACACACTTTTTAACTGTAACTGTAACGTTTTTAAACATTAACTTTTAATGTTGTCTGAGCAAAGAGCCTCTTTCTCTGCTGTAGCACCGTCACGAATTGTGCTTTGATAGCACAAGCCAGGTTGTTGTTTAAAATGATAGAAAATAGATAAATAAAACAAATCTGACATATTTACACATTTTTTGTTTTTCATTATTTGTGTACTCACATTCATATCCATTAATATGAGATGTACTGTATATGGGCACACTCACTTCCTCACACAGACCAAACAATCTATTTGTAGAATAACTCCGACACATGTAATTGTTTTCCAGAGCATGAGGGACCTGTGAGCCTGGTGTCAGTCTCATCAGACAGCCTTCAGGTGCTGGCAGGCACCTCTACTGGTAACCTGGGTTTCCTTGATGTGAGCAGCCGTGGTTACAACACACTAATGAGGTCACATACAGACACTGTGCTCGGCTTCAGTGTGGATGGCATCCGTCGGTATCTCACAACAGCCTCTTCCGATGGCACAGTGCGCATTTGGAATATGGATTCCTTGCATCAGGTCAAGCAACACAACATTGACATGTTTTCAGCAACTATTATTACCTCTTTATAATAATCAGACCCTACTGTTTGAATGCTTTATTAATAAATATTCACCATGTTTCAGCAGGCCTCAAGTGACACTGTTTCAATTTGTTGAACCTGGCACTCTGTGTGGCCTTTTGTCAGTTGTCCTTTCTCTGTTGAAGCAAGACCATGCAAGGATCTGTTTTTGTTCATTGTCAGACTGTTTTGTGCTTTAGAAAAGGAGAGTAGTTGTTAAGGTTGTCTGCATTTATTGGCAGAACTGACCCCCGTTTTCTCTGTAAGACTGTTAGTCTACTGAATGTGATCTGTAATTGTCAGCACCACAGTGTTAATTCATGTTAATTCATGCATTCAGTGTTTTAGATTTTCAGGAAACGTTTTATAGTAAATTACCATCAATGCCCCAGGCATTTCTGATTTTTTTACTAGAATTTTTCTTTTGTGGCAACTTTGCTGCCTAATTTAAAGCCCCTATATGTAGAAATTTGATGTGATATATAGCATCTTTCAAATTCTACTTATAGCATAAGTTTTTGTTTGCTGAAAAAGTTGACAATCCTGGTAACTGCAGTGTGAACTTGTTTTTATTTTCTTTCTTTTCTTTAAACAAGATATTGACACTGTGTCTATTACCATTGGTTTACCATTGGCTTATTTACTGGTTAACTAAATGTCTGTTGTTGTCTCCTGTTCTTAGTTGTATGATTTTGTGTCAGAGGACAGCCCCTTCTCAGTGGCCTTCCATCCCAGCGAGCAGGTCTTCTCTTGTGGCTTCAGCTCGGGCATCGTCAGAGTCTTTGACATCTCCAGTGCCAAGCTGCTGGCTGAACACAAGTACGTCTAAACTAATGTGGAATCTCTAGCTCCACCAGCTGCTGCAGTTCTGTTTTTGTATACCAAAAGCTTGCGTGGGCACAATTACTATATGCTATAGTATGATATGTCAAGGTGTGTCCAATTATACAGCAGAGAATACAGCTGGATACAATTCATCCAAACTCGGCCAGTCTCAGTTGCGGGGCAGCTGTTAGAGACACAATATGGTGCACTGATTATGATGATGTGACATGTTGCAACACATATACAATGGCACTGATGGAAAAGGCACACATTTGCAATTCTAATTTAATATAAATAAAAATGTAATATATATTTGACTGCACTTTCAAATCAAAATGGGAAACTAAACCTCGTACGCCCACTGCGTGTCGGTTTTGGTGCATTTTAGAGTGTGTCCTCCAAGAGAGAGTAATGACTGCTTTTGTATTCTTGTTTCTCTTGTTTGTTATAGGCAGCACAGAGGTGAAGTGGTGGGTCTTGCCTTCTCTCCGGATGGGGAGTTCATGTACAGTGCCGACTCCCAGGGCTCTTTGGCACTTTACAGCGCCTCTGAGAAAGACCACAATGTGATCAGAGTTGTGTGTATGTAGACACACGCACAAACCAATGCACAAACACAGCTCAAGTTAATTTCAGTACATCATACACTTATTACACAAATCAGCCTAATCATATAGTAAAACATTCATACAGGCACAGTATCAAATGCTGTTAGCCAGCTATTCCAGTACATAGATTCTATGAAATTAACAACACTATGAGATAATGCACACACTTATATATATATACACCTATATATTGTGTATTAGCAATTGATATAGTGAATTACTCAATAGCTTACTGATTCGAATCACAGACACAAGTTAGCATATTAGGCAATATCAGTGTTCAGTGTTGAGTCACTGTGTACCTGATTGTTTAGGTAATGTGGTGGCCCGAGGCACTGAGCGCGCTCCAGACGCCCTCACAGTGAGCAGTGACAGCCGATGTCTGGCTTTTGTCGGTCCCTCTGAGTACATTGTCACCATCGCTGACTCACAGTCTCTGGATGAGGTATCTTGCACACTGTCACCCTCTAGCACCTATGCCATTTGTAGCACTGCACAGGTTAATTAAGATCAGATTTCACTTAATAGTTTCTTTTTTCCAAAACTATATACCGTACAGAAGATGTTCCTAAGATTAACCAGTATGTTTGTAATATTCCCATTCCGACCAATTAATATATTCATCATATCACCTGAGCTTTGGACGTCATGTTGTTCTAGGTTCTTATGTCTTACTGTATGTTCTTATGTGTCCACATTGACCCATTCCATCTCATGTCTAGTTGCTCCATGTAGATGTGAGTATTTTGGACGTAGAGAGCCCCCGTCTTGATTCTGCTCTGAAGGTTTGCTTCTCTCCGGCCTCCACTGAACACTTGTTGGTCGCCACATCTGCTAACAAGATCCTCTGGGTTAGCACCAAGACAGGCCGTCTGCTCCGAGAGGTAACACTGCTGAACTTTAACACATTAGTTGACTGTGTTAAGTACTAAAATTCTATTAATGACTTGTTGAAAGGGTACAGGATTGAGGATTTACTCGAGACGTAGAAAGAGACGTACGTTTCTGTCAGTACTGACATGCTGGGTCTCTGTACCCTGCCTATTCTGTTACTGTCGTCACATCCTTTTATTTTAAAAAATAGTTTGCTTGACAATCGAGATCTTAAAGTGTAGGAGTCAGGGTTGTAAATTTCGGTACTTTCTAAGTTAGTGAGAACATGTATAGTCCATTCTAAAAGGTCACACACTATAGTTCTGGCATAGTTGTAACTGTATTTGGAGAAGAAGTAGTTGGGTTTTGAGAACAGTTAGAAGATGGTTGTTGGGTTGAGCTAAAATCAGGAGCCAGCACTACATAACAAGAAGCTGACAGAGATACTGGTAACAAGGGGTAGAAGAATTTGGCAAAAATGTCTTAAAATAGGAAAAGGAGAGTAACAGTAGTAAGAGTTTGGATATGTATAGTTTGTCTCTACACAATAAGTGTGTGAGTGTTTGTTTCTGACTGGATTTCTGTCCTCTGACAGGTGTCTAAGGTGCACAAACGCCAGTGCTCGTCCCTGGCTGTGAGTGAGGACAGTCGATACCTGCTGACAGCAGGACACAATGCTGTGAAAGTGTGGGATTATAACATGCAGCTCAATAGTAGCTCACAGGTAGCAAACAGTTAAAAAGTGTATATCTTTTAGAATGAATACTGTTGATTGGAATATAAACAAAAAAAAGTCCCTGTCGCTGCTTTATGTATTTTACAAGTATGAGTCAAATAAGCAATGTGACTGAATGCAATGCAAAGTACTTTAACACAGATTTACAATTAAAACATCTTGTGAAAACAAACAAGTACAGTAGGGAGGCGACTAACAAACATTTTCATTAACAGTTAATCTGCAGATTATTTTCTTGATGATTTGATTTATGGTTTGTGATGGACCTTTTTTTTTTGGCTATTTTCTGATATGTTATAGACCAAAGTGCAAGTTGACACATTTGAATTTCTTGGTCTGACTTACAGTCCAAAACAAAACGGGTGTTTCTCTGTACCAGATGTTCATAGGCCACAGTCAGCCCATCCGCCAGGTGAGCTTCACCCCTGACCAACTGGGTGTAGTCTCGGTGGGAGACGCCATATTCCTTTGGGATTTCCTGGCACATCCTGTTGACTCTTTGACTGACAGCCGGTAATAATCCCCGTTGCATGTTTGTTGGAATCTTGTTATTAATGTGTGTGTGGTACACTTGGTACGTTTTATTAGTAAATGTCCAACACACTCTTTCTTCACTCACAGTTCACCTCTTAGAGTGAGCTACATATCTGCTCCTAAATCAGGTAACTTAATTTAGAGTTCATCGTCATGCTACAATAATGCAAGATGTACCTGATTCAGATGTTCTTACTAAATACTTGTGTTTTCCTGTAACAGTTCAACCAGGCGCTGAAGTAAGTGGAGTTCAGCCGTTCAATGGGATGCCTCGACAGACAGCGCCTCTCCCCTCCTCCCCGCCACCACGGCTGGACGTCAGCACCCTTGACCAAGTTGACCAGGGAGGTAAGTCTGTCTAATTGAAGTTGAAGATTGCTTTTGCTGGCCACGAGGCTTCCTGCCCATCCACATGCTGGTGGGGTTTGCTTGGTTAGGCCAGTAGAAAATAAATTGTACTTCTTGTGACTTGTTAATGGTATTGCTGGCAGTGTGGAAGCACAGCAACTATCAGCAGGCACTATGCTGGTTTATTGTATATTCAGACACCGCTTTGATGCTCCTAACTGAATTGTTTCAGATCTAGGTTCATATTAACCACGAACCTCTCTTTAAAATATACAGACACAATTGTATTGTAACACTTTTAATTTATTATTTGAAATCACTGGTTTGAATAACTAATATCTCAGCTCTTAGCAAAAAATGGCAAGCCCCAAACAGTTTTTTTTTTGTAGTTGCTTAGCAACACCAAGATTTAAGCGCAACACTTGTATCAAGAATGTATTTGTTGCTAATGGCCATAACAGAGGTGTAGATGGTGCGTTGAGCCATTTTCAACCCATGAAATGCAGATTTTTATAAATTTGGTAAGAAATGTCAATATTAACACCAGCATTGATATGTTTTAATGATCACAGTACAGTCATATCATTTAGTTTACAGCTCAAAAAACACATTTAAGTGTGCAGTACCTCTTTATGTTTATAGTCACCCTCAGTCATATTTTCTCTCCTGCAGCTTTTGGCTCCTTGTCTATTTGTGATGACACCCCAGCCATCCGGACCGTTCCAGTCCCATCCATTGGCTCAGGTCCTTCCTCTGACCCCAGACCTGCCGTCTCCTTCCTCAAAGTCACAGAGCTGGTCAACACATCTTCCCTGAATACCAGCCATATGGACGCTGGTAAGTGCCCCACTGCATTGTTGGGCATTAACAGTGAACTGACTTTCTGTTGTTTTTTCTCCTTTATGGCCATTATCCTTTATTTTTCAATTAATGCTATTTTGTCATTTAGTTGAGTTGAAAGGGAAGAGGCCAGTACGTCCTGATTGTTACAGGCACTTTATCCCGCGTTTCAAGACCTCCACTCTTGATCAGGTAAAGAGCACTTTATATAATGATAGACTGTAGTGACCGAGTGTGTTAGTTTGTGTGCTGTCCTGTCATAATGTGTTCTCTGATCCAGGCTGCTGCGGCTCCCCAATCAGGAGAAGAGGGCATAAAGCTGAAAGCAGTGATTGGCTACAATGGCAATGGGCGTGGCAACATGGTGTGGAGCCCTGACCAAGGTTATCATAATATACTCAAGTACAAAAAAAAACTGTGTGTCAATGTTGTTTGGGAACACTTGGCTGTCAAATCCAAGTGCTTAGTTGTTGTGAGCAGTAAAGTATGTATGTATGTATGTATACAGAAAAAGTTTAAAAATGCATTTATAAAGTGTGCACAAATCTATAAAATGAGGAAATACAATGAATGAATGAATGAATGAATTTTTTTTTTTTTTTTTCTAACAGCTTGTTGTCAGTGTTTATTCTAATTAAGGTTAAGATATGGACTATAGCTTGAACATTGAACAAATAAGATTACACTACACATTCTGAATACTGACTAAAGCTTGACTGAATAGCAAAATTGAAACTTGGAAATTCAATTAAATACACAAATCACTTTGTCCCTCATGTCAGCTGTTAAAAAGAGGGATTTGTTATTGTTTTGCCCTATCTAGCAACTGATTTCTGTTGCAGGTTTGTTTGCGTACTCGTGTGGCTGTGTGGTGGTGGTGGAGTACCTTCACACAGGAAGTCAGAGACACTTGCAGGGCCACAGCGAGGAGATCTCTTGTCTTGCAGTCACAAATGATGCACAGGTACTTTTCATAGTTCTAGACTTCACAGGTATATAACAGTGATTTGAAACACAGTATGTGGGGCATTGATGGGACATTAATGACAAAGAACTCATGTCACTGTCTACTCAGGTCTTTTGGGTCCTGCTAACATGATGAGCTTTATAGGTATATTTTTATGCTGTGGGGTGCAACTGGTGATGCTTCTATAGGTAACACTGTAACACTCCAAAGTAAGGCATCAGCGTCAGCCAGCAGTGTGATGAGGTGGTGGACAAACTACTGCTCTGAGTTGTCTAGGAAAAGCAACTTGACCCAATGTGCCCTCAGATGGCACATTCTGACATTCAGACTCACCATGCTGAGACCTTCAGTGAGTGATCTGTTAATCCATTGAAAATTCAAAGATAAACCACCTTAAACTCGGTGGTCTTGGTTGAGCATGCACAGGTCTTTGTGGGTGTGTCCAAAGCACCAGTGATCATCATTTTATGTGACTGCACTTTAAATGTTTCTCTGCAGTGTCCAAATTCCAAGGAAACATATATAACACATATTGAGGACATTTGGCACCATGGGGAGTATCACAGCAGAGGGTGAGCAAATTGTCCAAGGGGCATTACTAGATCAAAATAGACTGAACCGGGCCAGTCAGCTTAGCAGGGGAAGAACTCGGGTATTTCCGCTGGTTGGTTAGTCACCACAGGGGATCTCTACCTCAGAAGGAAAATGAACTCGCCCCAGTCATTTGGCCAGGCAAGAAGGAAACTAACATCCATAAGTGCATTCTCACCAGGAGACAAGAAAAGGGCACGTCTAATCAGGAGATGGATGCACTTTCACACTTGATTGTACAGCTTGGTTGGTCAGTGCTGTGTGAGCCCTTTGTGTTCAGCACTTGTCATGGCAGGGCATCAGCAGTCAATCCTGTCTTAGAACTGAAGTTGGCTCCAAGTGAGGCTCTGAAAACACTTCTAATGTGTCAAATAAGTATGAACACAGAGAATTATAAATGGCCAAAGGAAATTCACAAGGCTGCTGCATCAAACTATTAAAGAAACTGGTTCCATTTAAATTACACAGTGGGTTAAAAGGGAGATGTTTTTTTCTAAAAGTCTTCTCAAACGCTATTGAATCAGATGTCTGTGAATAATTTCTAGGAAATATTCAACTCCACAATCTTGGGGCCTGAGAAATCCAGGATTATGAAGCAGGCTATTTTCTCATGTTGGGCATGGGTCCTGTTAGTCTTGTGTCTTATGTAATCATAAATTAACATGACGGTGCTCTGTGTCTATGTTTCCTCCTGTCCAGACTGTGGCATCAGCAGCTGGCAGCAGTAATGGTAGCAGGAGCCTCATCTGCATTTGGGATGTCCAGAATGGAACTTGTCGTAATATCATCTCCTACCACAGGGGGGCGGTGCAGAGTCTCGCTTTCTCCAGGGATGATCGCTTCTTTCTCTCTGCTGGTCAGTAAAATTTGAAATTGGATTGCATCCATTAGTCATGAGCGTTTCTTGTAAATTTAAACTTGATGTTTTGCGCCACTTGACATAGTTTATTATTTAATGATTAAAACTCAGAAAATGTCTCAGCTATGGCCAGTCAAGTGACTCTGCTACTACGGACCCCTGATTCTTCCCAATGCCCCCTAGGAGACTTTTCTGATCCAGAGGTGGCTCTGTGGAGCAGTAAGACCTTTCAGCTGCTGTCCAGTGTGAGTGTGTCAGGACCGATCCATGACGCAGCGTTCAGCCCCTCAGCAGCCAGCCAGATGGCCTGTGTGGGCAGCCAAGGGGCTTACTTCTGTTTCATCCACACGCATGGCTTGGATGTAGACCTCAAGGTCAATGACAACAGAAAAACACACTTATTTATAACATTTATAAATTTATATGCAGAATGTATGTGTAGTCAACCACGTTGGCTTAAACATGTGATGCTGTCTTCTCAAGTACATTTAGTACATCAAAACGTATTTGCTTTGGTACATTAACCACTCCTTCACCCTTGTAGGTCCAGAGGGTGAAAGCACCAGCAGAGGTGGGTGATGTGGAGTTGACGGCTCTGTGCTACCACATGGACTCCTTTCTGTTTACCGCCACCAATCGAGGACATGTTTGCGTCTGGGACGTTAACACACAGCGCTGCTTCATGACTTGGGAAGCTGATGAGGGCGAGATTGGTACAAATGGGCCCTCTGTATATTCTAACCATCTAGTTTGGATAACAATATTTTTTAGCTAAATACTCTTAATGGTTCATACAGAAAAATAGAATTATTCTCTTCTAGTTACTTGTATCTAATATGATTTTTATTTCAAATGATAAAATTGCCTAAAATATTGCTGTCATTTTGAGTTAATTAGCCTACTTGTATTTTAGTCCTGGGTTTCCACAAATGGTAATTGGATTGATATGGTTTCTTGGTGTAGGAGTGCTGCTGTGTCAAGGGAACCATCTGTTAACAGGCAGCAACACCCGCTGGTTGCGACTGTGGGAGGTAGAAGCTGTACAGGGCGTGAAGCCTCAGGAAAAGGTCTGCAATGGGGAAGACAGGTCTGTAGCTCATTCTCTTATGATTCTTCCTGTCTTATCTAGGCAGTCACCTCTTTTCTTTAATTATCTTGTGTGACTATATGTGCATGCCATCCTGAGTCAGTTTACTCTGTATTGTTTCATTTCAGTTTCTTTAAAATTCTGCAAAAGGGCAAGAAATTCATAGATGAGTAAAAAAGTATAGTTTTTTTTTTTTTTTTTTTAAGTATTTCCCTGTTTTCATCCCCCACACACATTGCACTGTCTTGCAATATATTGCACATTTCCAAATCACCTGTATTTTGATACCTTTGTTATCATGGGCCATTCTGCATGGTGATATTGTTGTATTGTACAAAGACTTGTAGGAAGTGTGGTTAAACACCTCCCACGAGTCTCTTTAATAATAGAGAGGTAGAAGAGGATAAAACAGAAAATTCAAAAAGGAGGATAACATGATAAAAGCCAGTATCTTAAAGTAAGTTTTAAGAAGTGATGTTACTCTGATATTTGATGTCAGTCAAATATGCACAACAGCCTTTTGGAGGTGAAAGGGGAATTTTTTGATGCATTTGAAAAACATTTTCTTCCTCCTGGCAATAATACCAATCAATTTGACATGTTTTTGACTGGAAAAAAACAACCTGTTGTTACCTAGCAGCAACTACTGTCTATAGTTATGCCTCTGGGGTAAGCATAGTTTCGCTGCATTTTGAGCTGTGTGACGTCTAGGTTAGCTCATATCACAGCATCGCCAACTCCTAACAATTGATTCCAACCTTTTGTAATTCTGTGGGGCGCTGTAAACATGAACAGTTTAAAAAGTGTTCCCTTTCCCTTTTGTTTAACATTTCTGTAGCTACTTTGCTACCTGGCTAATCAGGTTTCTGTAAATGGCATGTTGTACTTTTTGTTCATTACAGAGACATTAAGTTCAGCAAGTGGGGCAGATATGTATGAGTGTGTGTGTGTGTGTGTGTGTGTGTGTGTGTGTGTGTAAGGTTTACCTACCTTTGTACTTAACCACTGCAACCCTCCTTAGAGTGTCTCTAGGTTATAATCAGAAGTTAAAATGTTAAATTACAAACATAGTATATAGCTATAGTTACTTTAAGTGTGCTTAATGTGGAGGTTGTCAATGGCTCTCTCAAACATATGGTGTGTTTATACAAATGTGTAATTATGGATAAATGCAGCTTTATGGTCCTTTTTCTATTCTGCTAGGCCTGGCTTGTAGACTGATTTTTTTCTTTGCAGCAAGCTCTCTGTATAAAAAAGCACAAAAAGTGTCTGTATGTGTATTGTGTGAAACCGGTAAAGAATGACAATATGTTACCCTCTGATCCTCAAGTGGTCACGTCTCCATTTAATAACAGGCTCATTGTTTTTGTTCCCCTGTGTCTGTCCTTCAGAGGGACCACGGTGGTGTTGGAGCAGGAGATAATGCTGGATGGGACGACGGTCAGTGCAGCATTTGATAACACAATGGATATGGGCATCGTTGGCACCACAGCGGGAACCCTCTGGTACATCAACTGGTCAGACAACAGCAGCACCCGGTTGGTCAGCGGGCACAAGACCAAGGTACCAGTGTGAGCTTTGGGAAATGAAAAATAACCATATGCATATCCTGTGTCTCCAGCAAGGGCTGAAACTCACAGCATTACTTGGAGATAAGTGTGCTGTTCATTTAGACTCTTAGTACTGTTGTAATACAGGTTTTTCTGTAATTGTTCAAGACTACACAAAGGTTGGCAAATCGACATTCTTTCAACTCTAACTCGCTAATAGACCTTTCTTCTGGAGGACATTTAGACTTGTCAAACTCAGATGTAACATTAATAATGGCTGCATTGCTGTCATCACCAGAACTAAATCGAACAGATTCCAACACATCCCATCTCATGATCAATTTTGTTCCTAGAAGATAATGACCTAAACAACTGCAGTACTCATTAAATACTGTGTATGGTCTTCATTTCAAGTCATGAAGACCACCTCCACTGTAATACACTGCAGTGAACCCTGCCGCTCACTGACACACTTAAATGAAACAGAGACATCATTAATGTGATTACTTACACCTGCTTTTCCTGCTAATGTGAAAGTCCAAATGTCTATTAATTGCCTGTCAATCACACATCAAAGGTGATCCCCAGGGAAGAGCAGTATTTGATATTGTATAAAGTTTGCAGCTGTTCAGGATGGAAGAATAAAGATGATGAAATTAAAGTAAAGAACCAGGAGGGAAGCAATTAACAGCTAGTGGTGAAATTTCAATGAACTGATGGCAAGGCCGCCAACAATTAACACCTATTACAAATTTTACTTCAGGAAGATTTTATGATTTTTATTCCTATTTATTCTTATGTATTCATTTTTGTATGTTTATCTATTTCACTGGTTTCACCCAAGATATTTATTATTATCTTTTGTTTGTTTTTATTCATTTGTCTGTCAAAGGTTTGGGGTTATTTACATTAATTATCTGGAAAACGGTTTCTGATGTTATTTAATTTAAATAGTATTGCTTGTTGATTGGGGCAAGAGGTAAAGCTTTTAAAAAAAAAAAAAAAAAAAAAAAAAAAAAAAGAAGAAGAAAGAAACTGAATACAACAGGAGAGTGTAGCAGCCACAGAAAAAAATGCCAGACGAATATGACCTGTTGTGACCTCTGAGGAAGCTGTTTCTTAAATGTACTTTAAACTGATGTTTCTGCTGGCAAATACAAAACATATCACCTCTGTTTGAAGATTGTTACATGGAAAGACTGAATGATATACATGTATTTTGTTTCGAAATTATGTTTATACATTTTTTTCATTTTTTCAGAAGCGAGGGTCGTGCTGCTAATATTAACATGGTGATCCAGGGTTGACCAGTTACTGTATGCGTTCAGGCAAGAGAAAACTCTTGTTGTTGTTGTGTCTGCACTCAAACACAGGAGGTTTCATTCTCTGCGTGTACTTCTGTCTGCTGTCCAGGTGAACGATGTGGTGTTTAGCTCTGACGAGAGACATTTTGCCACCTGCAGCGAGGACGGCAGTGTGAGGGTGTGGTCAACCCCCAGCAACGAACTGGTGGTGCAGTTCCAGGTGCTCAACCAGGTGAGTGGAATACACTTAAGAAATATTCTAAATTAATAGGTGGATCAGGTCCAGTTTAAACTCAAGGAACTCTTAGACTTCTGTAAATTTGTCAGAGACTATCAGGGAATTTTACACAGAATGAAGAGATAATTGAGATAAACACAAAACAGAATAAATTGTACAACAACAAGAATATGTATGCCATTTTTATTTTTAAGCTAAAAAGCAAGGTGGTGGGTGGCAAGATGGCATAAGTGGGTACAATCACTGCCATTGTGCACACAACGGCATACACACTTTAAATAATACACCCTCCTGCTTTTCTCCATGGGTCAGGCCTGTGGCTGTGTATGCTGGAGCCCTACTTCCAGTGAGGACAGTGCATGTGTGGCTGCGGGGTACAGCGATGGGACCCTGAGGATCTTCCGGCTTGCCTCCTCAGAGATGGAGATGAAGCTGCATCCCCATCATGTGGCTGTCAGTGCCATCCAGTACTCTGCTAATGGTGAGAGAGGACAGTAGATAGTTATGTAAAGCTGCTGCGTTTCATCCAGTTTGGCTCTGTAACTGTTTCTGGCCCCCTACAGGTCATGTGATCCTTTCAGCGGGGAAGAATGGTCTGGTGGCTGTCAGCAGCCCAGTGAATGGAGCAACTATCCGCGTCATCAGGGACCACAAAGGAGCGCTGATTACTACCATCCAGTGTGTGAATGAACAGGTCAGCTCATTGAATTAGACCAAGGAGGGAAGCTTTAATTATGGCAGCACAATAGAAACAGTGAGACAGGTTAGAATTGCCCCTGATAAGCAACATTTATAGTGAGCGACTACAAAATATGATCCTGAGAGTGCACTGCTGAGGTGTTTCTGCAACAGCAATCACTTATCAATCAAACACTTTGGACAGTACTCTGAGTTATTTCTCCCTGAAGTTTGAATTCCAGCAGGTGTGTGTGTGTGTGTGTTTTGTGTGTATGTTCAGTCATGCTACAGCTCGTGTCAAATCTCTGCTCCTTGTTAAATGTACTTTAAACTGATGTTTCTGATGGCAAACACAAAACATATCACCTCTGTTTGCCAGAAGATTGTTACGTGGAAAGACTGAATGTATTTTGTTTTGAAATTATGTTTTTAAATGCACTTGTAATGTTAGTTGGGAAATGACATGGTACTTGACTTCTCCAGTACAAATGCTGTTAACAGGTTTTCTGCCTGCCCCTCATACTGTACAAAGAATTGTCTGACATTTCCTTTCATCAGCTCTCCGCAGCTACAGCGCACAAGGTTATGGATCGTATGTGATGCTATTTAAACGCAAGGAAAAAAAGTGGTCATTGAAATTCTTCCTTTGGTTCTTGGACATTTAATGACATTTTTTCATCAGTACATGCCTGAAGCTGTGTTATCTTCCAATCCTCCCTCAGTGTAAGAATTTCGGACTAGAAGGAAACGAGATGTGGTTGGCTGCCAGTGCTGACAGACGCGTCAGTGTGTGGGCTGCTGATTGGTGGAAGGACAAGTGTGATCTGCTAGACTGGCTGACATTTCCTGCTCCAGCCTATTTTGGGGTACCGTCTGTATTTTAAGTAGCAGTACATGGTAATGACTAGAAATGTCACTCCAAATGTTGAGTTTGTTGGTTTTTTAAGGCTCAATCTCCCTTTTGATAAGTAAAGACATATTGGCATACTTTATAAAAGTTTAACATTAAACTATAAGGCTGATACTTAACCCCTAACCCTTTAGCCATATAATACCCATACTAATATTCATGATACATGCAATACAGGGTATCTTTAAAGGTAACAGTATGAAACACAAACAGAACTGTGAACCATTTGTAAAATTTTTATCATGTACGCAATACACACTCTTGCTGATCGTTTCACGCAATTCCGCTGATCAAAAATTGGTGGCTGTAACATGTAAAGAAGCGTAACAATGCGCCCGCAAAGGCAGTGAAGAAGAAGACTGCTTGCAAGTAAAGGTGCAGTCACATTACGCCTCCGTTCAATGATATTGCCCTTACTGAAATTATATTACATTACAGAAATGTAATGTGACCGTATCTTAAACATGGATGTAAACAATGCAGGATTGAAAGGAAGGAAATGCAGTCAACTTGACCCTTGTGTTTTGGTGAGAAACACTGAACGTAAACAAAAACTCCATAGGGCGTCTTTAAATTAGATTCAGGCCCCTGAGTCCTTCAATTTTTTGAGGGAGCCCACATGGATTCATGTTTCTATCTGGTTTTTGTACCGTTCCATACGGTGCACAATTGCGCAGGTACCTAATTGTCAGTTTTGGTTTTATTTATTTAATTTATCTTAAAATTTGTTTTGAGGTGAAAGACATCACAGCCTCCATTTGGTGGTCTAAATGTATTTTCTTGGTTTTTTTTTTACATTTTTCAGCATAATTGTTGTAGCCTGTTTTAGAAATCTTTACAAAAAATTAAGCTCCGTGTATGTTTGAATGTTATACATCTAATATTTTTGTAAACATTTTGTGCTATAGGGTGACAGCCCACCTCCCAGCCTGGCTGCCTTCTGTCCTTCAGACACCAGCCTGGTGGTCTACAGCGGCTACGGAGTAGAGAAAGAGCTGTCCTTCTACAGCCTGGCTAAAAAACAGGTACCGCAGCTCCCCCTGCTTCACTCCTCTACCACGATGTTGTGTTTATTCCTGTACCTGTACAGGGCAGATGTTACTGGCAGAAGTGTGTGTAATCTCATAAAATATATTTTTTGACTACAGATAATAAAAAAGATCGCCCTGCCCCACTGGGCCACATGCTTCAGCCTCTCCTGTAAGAGTCAACTCATAGCTGTGGGATCGAAAGGTAATCTTCTTTTTCATGATGTATCTCCATATGGTTCCAGTAAAGAAATTAGATTTCAGCAGTGTAAGTTCAGAGCATGGTTGTAATTAATGTCTCACTATGTGTCAAATCTCTTATCAGAGCGAGTGTTGAAGTTGATCAAGTCGACCAGCGGCATGTTCCAGGACTTCCTGCAGCACAGTGACTCACTGCAGACGTGCCACTTCTCTCCCTCTGGGACGCTTCTTTTCACTGTGGCTTATAATGAGATCCTGCTGTGGGAGGTGCAGGGCCTCTGAGGGTCTCAGTTCTGTTTTTGAACCTCAAACCTTGTAGGTTTATCCCCTTTCACACGTGCCTAGTTACGTTATGTAATTTTATCGTTCCATTGATATTTTTTTCAATCAAATATTTCTAGAGAAATGGTTAAACTTTGTAGAGAAACTTTGTGTAAGATTGAAGTTTATGAGTGTGGCTTTAAAACAGTCATTTTTAATATGTTGAAGGGATTGTTTTGCGTGTCCAGTCACTTCTAATGTTTGACTATTTATTTTAGGTTTTCTTACTGTGAGTTTGACTGTGTATGAATACTGATGCTGTCATGTCCACTGTTTTTCAGTGGTAGATAGGATCATGGTTTGTGGGCTGGGATGGGCTTTAAATAAAAAGCAGCATGTAAAATCTGTTATGTATGATGAATCCAGCAATGCTAGGATGGTGCACGCACACATACAAAAGGAGAGACCGCTACAGCCAAAGACATTTGTATTTTTACTTTCCACCAGAATGATGGCGGACAGGTGTACTGTTCAGAACATTTTGCATGAATCTTCTCAAGTTTCCATTTTTGTTAAAGGACACTGACAAAAGTCATGACAGTCTCCCTAATTACCAGTACTGGGTCACTCTTCTGTCAGGGGTTTTCATCAGTTTGCTCCTTCATTATTCAGAAATGTTGCATATACACTGTCGATACCACCTCCCTCACTTCTCTGCTCTGGAGAACGACAACATTAGGGTTAAGAGATTATTCTGTTGTGACATGATTATCTTTACATATTTTAAAAAATGCATGGGTGCTACATGAAATAAAATGTACATACCCTGACCATAAAAAATGGGTCAAATACTTAAATACATATCCCAACGTGCAGCACTACCAGTATTTAATTTTTTAAGGATGATCAAGCAGTTTTAGGAGGAAAAACTAGTCTAGGGAGACTGACAGCATTTAATTTAATACAAAACCAGCTGGAAGTAGAAAACAACATTGCCCTGCAGGTAAATTTAAATCATGGCAATGAGAGGACAATTGCTGAACATTATGGACATGTTTGATACTGAAATATGAGCAAAGGTGGCAAACAAACTGGGACTGTGATAAACAACAGCTGACGTCAAACCATATTGTTGAGAGCTCAAATTATCCTCTCCGTTTCTTCTCTTATTTGTGGTTTTGGAGATTTTTGTATAATACACAAAACTCTTTGATCTCCCTGTGTAATGGAAAACCCCAATTTTGACAGTCTCTCTTCTTAAAGCAGAACTTGAGGTTCCGAATGAGGAAAAGTGAAGAACCAGGTGTTGAAAATGACCTTATAATTTTAGTAATTTTAGACCGTAATTTTCCCAAATGACGCTTTCATCATCATTACCCTTTGCTTCAGGTAATACAATCCTCTTGGCTAAAAATAGCATGTGTGTGTGATGCTCTCAGAGGGGTTGGCTTTGTGTTTCTGTTCATTCACCTGTCAATTCATATGTTCTGTCCATGTTTGAAGCAGCCTCTGCCATTCCAATAAGGAAAATACTGTCATTATTATTATGTATACTTTGGTGGTTTTGGGCCTTGCTCAAAGCTTTTGCTGCCACTCCACCACCAACAGTGTGGATATGTCTGCTATAACCCTTTTGAATTATAGTCACCACCTTCTTGATTCAGATTTAGAAACTGTCTTACTGTGCCCTTAAAGAAAAAAAGATCTGAAAAGCTTGATGAAACAAGTTGTTTCAACAAGCTTTGACCCTTACAGGGCTATATCTTAAAGATTCTGGCCATAATTTTAATCATCCATCAGTCCATTATCTATACCGCTTATCCTCAGAGGGTCACGGGGGGCTGAAGGGAATTTTTTACTACTATTATTACTAATAATCACCTCAATGTTGTTAAGGAGAAGCAGGTTTATTAATATTTACTGAGGTATTAGACTACCTGAAAATAAGACAGTCATCTATCTTTTCAAAAGATAAAATAAATAAAAACAATACCTTACCGGGATGTTGCTGTAAGTAGGTTTTACATTGTTTTACAGGCAACACATGAGAACCTCATAAAACACAATGTGAAGTAAACGTGGGCAGCATCTTAGGAAAACAAACTTAATAGAGAGAATATAACTTTCTTTTTGTCTTATTTTTTTAACTAGGTGTATAGTTAGATGAGGATCCACACTCCATACAGTTGGTGGCGGTAATGCACCGTAACATTGTTTGCCAACCGCAGAAGAAGAAGAAGAAGAAGAAGAAGAAGAAGAAGAAGAAGAAGAAGAAGAAGAAGAAGAAGAAGAAGAAGAAGAAAACGCGTGCAGCAGGGTGTTCATTCTGCCAGCAGAGGGCGCGGTTTCACGTCTCTTCTGTGAACCGGAATGATATGGTTTCACCTTGGGTGCATATCGTTGTGGAGCGGCACACCTTTTATTTTAGCTAGAAATTTGACATTCAAATGAAAGATAAATGTTACTGTAGTTTTGCAGAGTGCCTGACTGTTCTTCAAACAGAGAAGAAACATGAAACAAGACGTCAGGATACTTTTATTGGGGGAACGTAAGTCGTTCGCACTGACAGCTGACCACAAGCTAAAAGACTAGCAAACATTAGCTGTTGTAGCTAACTTACTAACTTCTAGGTGCATTTACCTCGGTTACTCCTGGTAGCATGGTGCCGATAACTTAAAAGGGAAATTTATCGCTGCACTAATTATGTCCCATCAGATAAAAAAATATGTATATGATATGTTTTCTACGAAGTGACTGCTTTCCAAATGTTAATTTCCGCTATGCTTAACTTTGCTGTTAAGTTGTGAACAGTTAGTACTTAGCTGCCACAGAGAAGTTAGAACGTGTTTTATCATTGGCTAACTGATTAGCTGTCGTCCACTGAGAGCCACATTACACAGGTATATTTTAATTGTCTGTTCTTTTTCTCCGTTAGTTATAAAGCCGTTAGCTAGCTGTTATCTTAAAGTTAGCTGCAGTCAGGCGGTTGTAACGCTTTAACGTTACGAATAGTTAACCTAATTAGCGTTAACCTACCTAACTAAATTTAGGACTGTTCCGTATAATGACAGTTATCAATCGTTCTGTAGATATATCAATTACATATTAGATTTAAGATTGTTTGGTTAGTTCATGGCCTGAAAGCTCTGCTGCAATAAAACAGTGTTTGCTTCAGGGCATTTGTGTGAATGATAATATAAAGAGTAGTCCGTTAACTTGCTAATACATGGACTTTTACAGTAAGTGCTATCACTTCATCATACAAGCCACATTGGATCCTTGAGTCTTTCTCTGGTAGCCCCTCTCATCTTCATATTGTCTCCTCCAACAGCCAAGGTGGGGAAGACATCACTCATCATGTCTTTGGTTGGAGAGGAGTTCCCAGAAGAGGTGAGTGTCAGTACACCTATTCACCACTGCTGTGTTTTTACTGAAGCGTCCTTTTTGCTGTAGCCTATGCCTTATAGTCCATGTTGACCACTGTTGGGTAATTATAGCCTCAGTTACTCTACAGTAGTCTGTACTCATCAAACTGGTTCATTTTTGTGCAGTAAAGAAAACAAATTGTTGCTTGGTGCTGCAGAAAAGCTACTACATTTTTCATTTTCCTTTGCAGCTTACTTTTCATTATGTAAAACTTATTCTACTCTATTGCAAAAATGACTTCTCACAGGATGACAGACATATCTTTACTTTAAGATATCAATGCCTCAGTTGTAAAACACCTATAGTATATTACAAAAAAGTAATGTTTCTTTTAATCTAATTTTGAGGTAAGATTTGTTTCATACTGTGTCATTGCGGTTAGGCTGATCTATTGATTCCAATACTCAGCATGTTGGTTAAAAATCCAAAATGGTTCCCCTGGAAAAAATCACTAGAATGATTGAATTCAGTGTGGGTTTTTGCATTTGTGACTTTTGCAGCATGTTTGACATGATGAAATCAGCCTGCTCTGCTATGTACTATGTGGCCAGTGCTGTGTGTTTGTGTCATTTTTATTACCTATTTTTGATTGTGGCTTCTTTTATTGTTAGTACGCTTGCTGGTAATTGTGTAAGATTGTAGGTACTCAGAAGTTTGATACAACTCAAATGCCTTGGGGATGTTTTCATATACATATTAATGACTAGCACATTTTGCACTACTGTTGACACATTTTCCTCCAAAAGTGAAAATCTCCTAGCATTTCAGCTTATGGCTTACTTTTGTGTGATGTAGCCTGATAAAGTGATGGTTGAGAGAGTCTATCTGTGATCTCTAATCTCTGACAGGTTCCATCCAGAGCTGAAGAGATCACCATCCCTGCTGACGTGACCCCAGAGAAGGTGCCCACACACATAGTGGACTACTCAGGTAACAGGACCTGAAGGCTGACACGAAGCACCACCATTTTTCAGTCCTCTGACTGGTCTTAGTGCTTGTTTAACATTAAGACACCAGCTGTAAAACAAACAAAAATAATATGTGTGCAGTTTGTTGAAGCCACAGATGATGCATGTGGGTCTGAATGGCATGACTTTGAGATTTGTTTATGTTTGTCCTTAACCCTAACAGAAAAAGAGCAGAGTGACGAAGTCCTTAGAGATGAGATCATCAAGGTAAGTACACCATACTGCACTAATGAGCATTACCCTTTTTAACAATTGAAACTTCTTTGTAAATGTCACAAGAAATCAAAACCAAATGCACTGAAGGCTTGAATTGGGCTGGAACAATCTTGAGCAATGCTGTGCCACCCCTGATTAAAATAACTTTGAGCCATATACATAACTGTAATTCTTTCTGAGGTATGTCACAATTTTGTTAAGATCAAATTTCTAGGAGGCCCAGGATTTAAGCCATTTACCCTAAACACCCTCAGCCTTACCTTTTTCACAGTTGTTTCTCTAGCTCCATGTATTTTTCTACATAAACTCTTTGTAGAAACTTTGTAGCAGGTGTCTCAAGGTTTTTACATCTGATTAGCCAGTTTCAGCCTTTCTTCCATTCTTCTTTATTTTTGTGATGTTCAGTTTTTTGGTGCAATATCATGAAGTTTAGTATTATTTCTCTAGGATTTTAATAAAAGTTAAACAAGGCTGAGAGCTGTTCTTTCTCCAACCCACACAGGCTAACGTGGTGTGTGTAGTGTATGACGTCACCAACGAGGACACAATAGACAAGGTAGTAACCTGCTACTTGGGATTACATTGTCTCATACTGTACAAGCATTCCACACACTGTATATCACATTTCCTTAATGCATTTAAAATACAAACCAATTACACACTTGTGTCATACGCTGCCTCTTGTTTTTCAGATCAAAACGAAATGGATTCCTTTAGTTAACGGAAACGCAGAGAAAGGGAACAAGTATGTATCAGCTGTTGGTGGGTGTGTGTGTTAACAGGGATCATTGGACTTTGCACCCCTTACTGTTGTTTGCATGTAATGTTGGCAAACTTGGTAATCTAGGAACTTGAGCCTGTTCTATCGTTTCACTAAGTTGCCCTGAATAGTCCAATTCTTTCAAATAGTGTGTACTGCATGAACTGATTTTCATTATATCTTGTATTGCAGGATTATCTGTATTGTGATGTAATTTTTATATACAACAAATCATGATAGTGTTGTATCGAGAGTTACCCTGTCTCCATATGTTATATCAGAGTTCCCATTATCCTTGTGGGAAACAAGTCTGACCTGCGCTGTGGGAGCTCAATGGAAACCATTCTTCCCATCATGAACCAGTTCTCTGAGATTGAGACATGTGTTGAGGTGAGGCTGAACTCTCTCAGACGTGTCCAGTCTGCTAATCACTGCAGCCTGTACATACCTGCTAACATAATCATCGAGATACACACTGGTCGCCGGGTTTCACACAAATATATACACATGCACACTTTATTCAGCTTTTAGATTGCAGAAATAATTGTATGTGAAATATTCTCTGTTCTGTTTGTCTTTCAAGTGTTCTGCAAAGAATCTGAAAAACATTTCAGAGCTGTTCTACTACGCACAGAAGGCAGTTCTTCACCCCACTGCCCCTCTTTATGACCCAGAGGACAAACAGGTCAGCCATTTTTGGAAATGGGATGCCAACTGCGGAGTCAGCCTCTCCGTCTGTCATATGTGCATACAAATGATTGGTTGAATAATAAGATTTTGTCTCCTCCAATATTTTTCCCCAGCTTAAACCATTGTCTGTCCGAGCCCTTAGCAGAATTTTCTACATTTCTGACCAGGACAATGACCGTATCCTCAGTGACGCTGAACTCAACAGCTTTCAGGTGCCACTTAAAATCGCTTCACATGATGTCTTCTCAATTATTATTTGAACCAAAGCATTTTGTTTGCTATAACAAAAATCCATCTATCTTTATGTTTAGAAATCATGTTTTGGGAATCCTCTGGCACCTCAAGCCTTAGAAGATGTGAAGACAGTAGTTTGGAAGAACACCAGCGACGGTGTGCAGGACAACGGCCTGACCCTAAACGGTAAAAATCAGTCCTGAATGACAACATGCAACTTTAAACTGTGTTGTTGCAAGGCCACACTCAACTGATAGCCAAGTATTGTCTCTTCTTTTTCAGGTTTCTTGTTCCTTAATACATTATTTATCCAGAGGGGCCGACATGAAACCACGTGGACTATCCTCAGGAGGTTTGGTTATGACGACAACCTTGAGCTGACTGATGATTACCTTTACCCTGAGTATGTCTTGTCACACTATTGTACTGTATCTGTCAACTCAGCTGTAACTTTTTCTATCCCTGATAACTATAGTATTACAACAGGTTGTATTGCAATAAAATCCCTGTATTCTACATAGTCTCTGTATTTCTCCTGTGTTTCCATTTGGTTTTGTCTGTGTTATGTTTGTACACACTAGTCAGGAATTCCCTAGTATCTAAATATCAAATTGTTGTGTTTCTGTTGTCAGACTACGAGTTCCTGTCGGCTGCACCACAGAGCTCAATCATTTAGGATATCAGTTCCTCCAGCGGCTGTTTGACAAGTACGACGAAGTGAGTAGCAATCCTATCTGCCTTTAAAGTTAAATGTTGTGGGAAATGTTATTGAAACAATATGTATTGAATATATTAGGGCAAAGTATTTCAATTGCTGTAAATGTACAGTAGTGGCTCTTTCTACATGGCATATTCAATAATAGAGGGTTTGCTTGTTTTGAAGAAGTGACCTGTATTCCCTCTTAGGACAAAGACTCTGCCCTGTCACCGACAGAACTCAGGAACCTGTTTTGCGTATGTCCTTACATGCCATGGGGTGCAGATGTCTACATGACTGTCCCAACCACAGACGAGGGCTACATCTCTAATCACGGTTACCTTTGTCAGTGGACGTAAGTATCTCACTTGATTGTTAGTGATTTTATGTGATTGGTAAGCATGCACACTTTTGTGCACTTACAGGCAGTTTAGGTTCCGCACTGGTCAAAGGTCACATTCATCTCCATCCCTTCACATGCAGGCTTTCTGCATACCTTGACATCCACCGTTGCCTGGAGCACCTAGGATACCTAGGCTACCCTATCCTCACTGAGCAGGAGTCACAGACTGCCGCTATCACAGGTGTGTGTGTGTGTTTGTGTGATTCACTGTTGTTGGTAATTGTAGGCAATCCCAACAAACAGCATGTAAATTAGAAATGTTGAGAACATCACATTGTGGAACATGGGAGACACACTGTACCCTTGTTGAAAACTTAAATCCCAGTCTCATAGTTAAGCACTGTTCTGTAGGAGGATTACTGGTCCTAATCCTGTCCACTGTAGCCTAATAGATTTACATACATGTACATTTGTCCTTGAAATGTGAACGTTTGTAAATTGCATGTGCACATTTACACATGCATGCTTTGAAATATAATGCAATCTCCAGACATGATATGCATTTAATTAGTTAATTAAATTAGTGATTGATGATTGAGCTAATATGAGGAGCTATAACCCTTGGTGTGTATATGGTAGTAGTGTCTCTGTGAAGACATACTGTGTACGGCCTAGTGGCAGTCTGAGGACTGAGTGTGATGTAGGCTAATATGTCTCACTGCTGCTAATCACACACATTCTGTCTCAGAGGTGAGCACCTTTAGTTGACCCTACCATAGATGTCAGAGAGGCCAATGAACAACAAAGACCAACACAGATCTTTTAACAAGGGGACTGGAGTGTTTTATGGTGCTGAATCAACCTTTCATTAAGTGGTATTGATGTTAATTGTTTTTGTATATTTATTTTTATCCATGCTAGCAGTATCGTTAGTTGACTGCTCTAATCGCCAATCAGTTGGATTGTCAGTCAGATATGTTGGTCTTGAGTGAAATATCTCATAGTGTTTGGTACAGAAATACATTAGAGGACCAATCCTAAGCCTTTGGTGATTACCTGATTTTTCATCTAGTGCTACAACAGCTGTGGCTGACAAATAACAGTTTAGAGTGAAGAAGAGTTTAGTCAAGTCTGACGGTATAGAGTGGTGCCAGATAAGCTGAGTCCCAGATATCCTAAATTCGCAACTTTACAGCCAATAAACCCCCTTCATTTTGGTAACAACATCCACTTTCCTGTGGTAGTACCCTCAGGCCAACAACAGTTTGTGTCCCATTAGTGGTTGGGATTCAAGATTTAGTTACTCCTTCTTTTAATCTTTTCAGTTATTTTATTTTCTAGTCAAATTTTGTTTTTTATGCCTACATGTCTTCTGACTATCAGTCGTGTTTCCTCTGACTTTAAACCTGTGATGTTGTGTTGCCTAACACAAACTGGATCGGCATACCTGCACTTACACGGGTGTAATGTGCACCTGCATTATTTTCTAAACCTAGTCGTTGTTATCGTTGTTGTTGTGCCATGTTGAAATTTTCCACCATTTTCAATTTTACCATTTGGTAAGGTAAGGCAGGAGTTAAGCCATGTTCTTGTAGCTAAGCTAGTCAAATTCTAACTTACAGAATGGCAGCCCTGTGTGTTTTGTACTGCATTGTATTTATATTTTGTGTTTCCACTTGTTTTATTTGTGCAGTAACACGGGAGAAAGAGGTGGACCTGGAGAAGTGCCAGACACAGCGGTCAGTGTTTCTCTGCAAAGTGATCGGACCACGGGGAACAGGCAAGACAGCCTTTCTCCAGGCCTTTGTGGGCCGCAACGTTGTGGTATGGCACCATCTGCTATTCTGGAACTGAAAATATAAAATATTGCATTATTTTACTGTGATAAACTCATACTTGTCTGCATCATCAACATTGATCATGCTAAGTAGTGACTGTTTTCCTTTTTTTCTCTCTCTCTTTCTACAAGGGAAATTCCAGCAGTGCCTTCCCCCCCTATGCCATAAACACTGTCCACGTCAGCAACCAGGAGAAGTACCTTATCGTAAGTAGCTCCCATCCTGATCTTAATGCTGACACTTTACCTCTGACCCTGACTAAAGCCTGAGCAACACACTCCTCTCCTCCCTGTGCAGCTCAACGAGGTGGATGTGGAGGTGGACTTCCTGAAGGCATCAGACGCCTCCTGTGATGTTGCTTGTCTCATGTACGACACCAGTGACCCACATTCCTTCGACTATTGTGCCAGTATATACAAGGTCAGACACAGCAAAGCTTACAGGAGCATTTAAAAGATAATACAAGTGTTCATTTATCATGATTTTTAGTTTGTGTCATTCACATAGGTTGCCCATCTACTTTACTGTTTGTGCTGGTGTTTGCACACAGTTAGCCTAGTTAATAATGCAGTATTACAGCTCACTTTGCTGCCTTTAGCGGTTTCTACCATTCATTTTTCTAATTACAGTTCGGGTCAGGAGAGTTGAAATTGCCGGTGTTAGATAATCCGTCACATTAACAACATCATGGAATGAAGACTTAATTTGTTTTGTTTTTTGTGTTTCTGATATACAGTAATTTCATGGGGCTCAGTTTCAGTGGCTGTGGTTACATGAATTATTTTTTTCTTACAAATCAAAAAAATCCAAATGACAAATTCATGGAAAGTGTATCCTATTTACATGTTCTATAGAAAGAAGGGCTCTAACATGTGCAGTAGACTGAATCCAGGCCACCTCCAGGTCCTTCTGCGATTCAGAATCTCCTGGAATCTAGTAAACATCATTTAACCAAAGACTTGGAAAGATACACCACTTGGATGAAGACGAAACAATGGAAGAGAGACAATAGTGTGAAAGAATAAAGAAAATACAAAGTTATCAGGATTGTTTACATGCTAAATTTGATCTGTCAAAAGAATTTTAAAGGGATAAAACCACCTCATCCAAAATATATTCCTAAATGGAGTATTTATTCTGATCAAGGTGTTTACAGGAGGATATTTTAATCGTCTTAGCCTGTTATTCTGATTATAGTAGTGTTTTTACTTGCTTACTGTCAGACACAGGAAGAAATTGGTGTCTCCACCATATGATAAACTAAATAAACATTTCACCTTGCAATCTTTGACAGATCCGTGTCCATGTACAAGTCATGATAACAGTGATATAAACAAGGTAGACTCTTCTCTTTACTAAAGTTTTCACCCTTTATCCCATGTCTTCTAACTTAGCAACACTACATGGAGAGCAACATCCCATGTGTGCTGGTCGCCTCGAAGGTGGACGTTGCTGAGGTCAAGCAGTTCCACGGGATGACTCCAGCAGAGTTCTGTTATAAACACCGACTGCCTCCACCGCTGCCCTTCTCCAGCCTGTTCCTCGACTCAACCAGCAAGAACATCTACACCAGGCTTGCCTGGGCAGCTATGTACCCGTACGTTCAAGTTAGAAAACCATAAAATCAGACGTCACTGAAAATATAAAGATCAGTCACAGGAGAATCTAGTGATTGAGTGATTAAAAGGTGGTAGGTAGAGATGTAAGAAAAGCTAGGCATTTGTTTTACATATGGTATCAGCTGTGTGTCGCTGCATGTGACTGACCCTTAATGATTTTTTTTTTCTCCAGACACCTGAATGGTTCAGACATGAGCAACACGTCATTCTGGCTGAGAGTGGCGTTGGGCTCGGCTGTGGTTGCAGTTCTGGGATTTGCCATCTACAGAGCCGTTGCCAAACTGAAATGATCAACAACCAGCAGAGCTTTTTAATCTTGTTTTTTTTGTTTTGTTTTTTTTTTGTTTTTTCCAAGTCTGACAAGCTATACATCCACCCATCCATGAAGACCAAACCTCCGAGACCAGATCCAGAACCACCGCAGTCTGAACTAGACCTAGTCTGCATGATTTTACTTTTTACCCTGAAGGCTCCCAGGAAACTCTTCATATCTCTGCCCTTCTCAGTGTCTGACTTGCTCACTTTCTCCTACGCTCCGAGTCAGTTGATTGCAACAGTCCAAAGGCAATTGGAAGCTAGTGATCATATTATTCCCCACGCTGCTGTGCCCAGATTTTTCTGCCTTATATTGTCCAACCAGGCTAAGTAGACTGAGTTAGCCTGTCAGCGCTCGGTGCATTGACACATGAAGAACTGTTCATATCCAAACTGTGCTTTATCAGAGGGGAGGAAATGCAGGAAGACAGTTGCATCTAATCTATTGCTTTCCCCTCAATTATCTGTTAAGTATTAATGGCGAAAATGGAGAGTTTTTATATACAAACAGTGTTTCCTAAGCATAATGTAGAAAAATGCCAAATTGACTAGATTGAAGAACCAAAGGGCAGCACATGAAGCATATTTAATAGAGCAAACATCCTGATTGGCTGCCACAGAATATCTTGCTGGAACTCCTCAATGTACAACACTTCATTTTGACTATGCTACCACAGATGCAAGATGTTCATATCTGATTTGCCAAATAACTCCAGCAGCAATGAGTAGTTATAGCATGATATTTGCCCCATAGGCATATTTTGCCTGAGAATGAAACATTTTAATGTTTTTAGCAGTAAGGCCTCCACTGATCTTCTGTGGCAGGGAGAGATGTGCATGAAGAAAAATGTCAGTTTGTTAATGCATCTGCAAGAAATCAGAAAATATTTTCTCCTATAAAAGGAGACCACGCAAACCTTAAAAATTACAAAATGTTAAAGGGAAATCTGGTCAAATGTATCTCTGCCTCCGCTCAGTTTCCCTCTGTTCACATTGAAATGGAATTAATTAAGTTTGATTGAGACTGAAATAGATTGGTAATCTGTGATTTTTTTCTCTTTACACACACACCTGACACTGTGCATACACTTTTACCTTGTTACATAATCTGCCATTGTATCTCTTTCCAACATGAGTCAGTCATGTTAATGTCTGTTTTGTTGCTTAATTTTGCTGGGTGCCTGCTGTTCCTGCAGGATACACTTGTGTGACTTTTGAAATACGGCTGTTTTCTTACTGAAAGTGAACTGATGTAGATGCTTAATAAAAGACCAGACCAGACTGGATGGGGACCTTTGCCCAAAAGACATTATGGGTGTTGGGATGAATGATATGTTGTGAATGCTTTTCACTATTAATGCTGTTAATGTCTGACAGTTTGTACTTTTCCATCTTCTCTTTGTTGATTCGTAGTATTACATTTTTTATGGCTGAATTTTGTTTTGTTTTTAATTTAATTAACTATCACTATCTGACCACATGTTTTGTTTTAGTCTCTGTGGTGCTTTGAGTGTATATAACTCAAATTAGGCATTACTGTTTAAAAGTGATGCTCACAGATCAATTTTGTTCTGAGCACTCTATTACTGGAGTATAACTCGTCTTCCAGATTCCCTAATCATCTTAATTACAAAACGTGTATTGCTTAAAGTAATGGGTTCCAAAGGTAGTTTTCTGCTGTGCTGTCAAAACTCATGTTTGAAGCAACACCAATTACTACCCTTTTGCACATAGAACATCTCAAAATGCAAGAACAGCGTACCTTGGTCAGTCTGGATGCTTTCATCATTCAGCCTGAAGCTGTTTGACAAGGTTAGTTTGATGATCTCACGCCGGTCTTTAAAGATAATAATGAATAACAGCGTGTAGAGGGTAATTTGTGCGTGATCTTGCCCCCCCTGCGGTGAAGAGGAGTCGCCTGTACCTTAAAGACACCGCAAGATGGCAGTGTTGCATGTCGGGTAAGAGGCAGGACCGTGAGCAGTCGGTGTGCGTGCGCACAGCCGCCTCCTCACTGCTCTGCAGCCACGCTGAGGAAAGTGGATGTTGGGATTTTGAGTGTAGTTTCATGTGCCAGAACAAAGTAAATAGCTGCTTTATTAACCTTTTATGTCATGTGTTCAGGATGGTGTTTGATTGCACACTGAGATGTTAAAACCAGATTTTGCTAAATGAATCTCTTGAGCTTGTTTATCATTGTCCTATTCCCTTAAGGAATGTTATGTTGTCACTTGTTTAACAACAGAATCGCTGGTATACGATTTACTCCATAACGCTAAAGTGTCCTACAAACTCTTTTTCTGCCGCCATGACTGATTGGTAAAGCAGTTTTAAATGAGTGCACGATTCTAGTTATTGATTAAACTTGATATTTAACACACTGCTTTTCATGACTTCTGCAGTGCCCATTTCATAGTCTCTTTTACAACATTAGAACTTGCAGTCTTCCCAAGTGTCCCTATTTTTTGTGTTACATGTCCACCCGTGTTTTATCAGCCTCTCTGCTATCACCCCTCTCATTGGAGCTTCCGTTGGTGGGCTTTGTCTGCAACATCTTGGTTCACAATAGCTGTAATCTCATGCAGCGGGCTAAAGAGGTTAACATGTCCAATATATCAAAATAGAGGAGACGGTGTTATTGGAATGTTTAATACATTACATTAGGCCTTTGAATCTTTGATATGCACAGAAATACCTCTGGCCACTTCACCAAGCATATTACGCACGCGTAAAATGCGCGCAGTAAGTTGACAAATACATTTTGTAGAAGATGACAAAAGGTTTATTGAATTGCAGTATAAACGGTCTTTAAAAGTGACTGAACACGGTGGGATGTTTGTATATTATGAGTCGTCTGAACATGAGAAAATATACAGAATGGAGCTTGAATGACAACTACAGAGCACCTTTATGAAAATCTTGCTGACGTCCACTGCCTATGGTCTGTACATTGTACCCACCATTGACACATTTGTATTTTCAGTATGACCCCGTGCACTAACAATAACTATTCATTAGTTCAACTGTATATACATTTGTTTCCTTTAGATTAGCCTGTGTGGATCCAATGATCAGATTGAAATTAACAGTAGACTATTATTAACGCCAAATAAAAATGCTCACAATTATTTCTACAGCATCTGTTGGCTATAGTGCAATGGAGAGGAAACTACTGGTAAAAACAGCATAAGTTTGCATGAGACCTTACAAAAATAATACATATACGAAAACATTTCCTTAAGTATTTACAGTGACTTTGTCTCTGATATTGTCCTTTTACTTCTTTTTTCCTGCTTTGGCTGCCTTTCTGGGCGTCTTTGCCTTGGGTTTGGCTGCCTTCTTTGCTGGTTTTGCCTTGGGCTTGGCTGCCTTGGGCTTCTTAGCTGGTGCCTTTTTGGCTTTCGTTGGTGTCGCCTTTTTCACGACCTTTTTCACTTTCTTTGCAGCTGCCTTCTTGGGTTTTTCCGGCGTCTTGACCACCTTCTTGGGCTTGGCCGCCTTCTTGGGTTTGGAGGGCTTCGCTGCCTTCTTTGGTTTGACAGATGCCGCTACCTTTGTTGACTTTTTGGAGTCCTCTGGTTTGGTCAGCCTGAAGGATCCGGACGCGCCGATACCTTTGGTGTGGCGCAGCATCCCGGACGCCACCAGCCTCTTCAGGGCCATTTTAATCTGCACATCGGCGTTCTCGCCCACCTTATAGTTCTTCCTCACGTACTTCTGGATGGACTGACGGGACGCTCCACTCCGGCTGTCGTCGTGAACGATGGCCGCTTTAATCATCTCCGAGTACTTGGGATGAGAAGCGGGTTTCTTGGGCTTGGATGCCTTTTTGGCTTTGGCTGGAGCTGCCGACGTCTCTGCCATGGTGACTTTTTAAGTTAGTTAACAAAAAGAAGTCCTGAAGGTGTAATTTCACCCGGCTCAGCTGGAACACCGGAGCGTCAGAAACAGCGAAATATTCACAGCCAGAAATAAAGCTTTTCCTCAGAAAGTCCGAGCTGGCAGACAATGCCACACTATAGCGTTTATAGTATAAAAATGATATTATAATAGTCCACACAAACTGATGCGCCAGTACACCGGATCACTTAAGTGTCTTATTCCACAGGCGCCTCAGTGAGCCTATGAAGCCTATCTGCGGACGTGATTGAGAACACCAACTGCCAGCAGCTGATCTAGCGGACTCCATGGAACTGGCGCCGTCCCGTTTGTGTTTCTTCATCCTCCAACTCCTGACAAATATAAAAGCTACGGCGGAGTACTGATCCACAAAACATTATGGGCTCATAGCAGAGACATTGGGCTTCACGGGGACACACTTTTTGCTCTTCATCCGCGCCGGCGAACAACTTTTATTCCAGGAAAACCCGCTGGAAGTAACGCGTGCTGTGAACAATTTTGCACAATTCGCGTTAAATTGACCCAAACAGACGGAACCTGGGGCAAAATCATCCAATGCATATCGAAATTGAATCTATGCGTAAACGGATGCACGCGGTTCGGCCGATGTCGGATTCCGTTTTTGCTTTTAATACATCGATACATTTTCCCAACTAACACAGTCCGGCCATTGACTTTGAGTGACGTGGTCGAGATTATTTAGTGTTAAACCTCCTATAAATAAAATGTCACAGTATCTAAGTTACAGGTGACACTTGGGACGATGATACGGGTTTATATGGGTGGGAATGCGGTGGATGGCTTTGCTGTGTTTGCTGGTTTTTGGACAGAATTGGTTATAACTATCACTATGGCAGTCGCCACTCGAGCTCCATTGTCAGGAAAGTTGCCAACACATCCAAAGATCAGGGATTCTCATACGGGATCATAAAATTGATCACCATATGTCGGATAGGGGTGTGAGTGGCTGCTGTGTGACCAGGTGCGAGTCCAGCTGCAAAGGGGGGCTGCAGCCGAAACCAAAGTCCTTCAATATAGGACGCAGTGATGGCTTTCTTTTGTTCAGGAACTGGCGCATCAGACCACAGTCAATAACAGGTTTGACATTTGGCTTTCCTCATCTTTTTGAGGGTCTGTGGTGCCGGTCCCAAGCAACAAAGACCTCCCAAATAACAAACTTTACTACAATACTCCAGTATTATTTCTTATTTTAATATCAGGTCTGATGTCCCTCCCTGCAACGCCATTTTGATTCCTATATGAAAGTCACAGCCACTGGAGTAGTGCTTTCCCCCCGACTTTTGCTGGCATGGTTATCTGAGTTACTGGACACTCATTTTGGATAATAACCAATTTTTTTGTCCTCATCCGCATCACACTCAGTGGTGCAAAACAATGCCGGACAGCCAGGCTGTTAGTCAGAGAGGTGGTCCTCTACAGTGTGCTACAGTGGGATACTGCCCATTTTGAAGCAATGAAGTGTCCCCTGTTGTTCAAAATAACATTATGCCCAATTACCTTTTATATCTCCCCTGTGTATTCTATATATTGTAGCCGATAAATAATTTAAATAATCAAAATTAAGTTAAATTAGTGAGGAAGATAGCAGCCCCCCTGTCCCTCTCTCTCCACCTGTGTCTTTATGCTGAGTTGATGACTAAGTGTTTTGTTTTTTTTGGTGCGCGTGTGTTTTAACTGGAGCAAGGATGGATTGAATGCGTGAAAACGAGAAGGGGAGGGGGATAGAGTGAAGGAGTGATTTTAATTTTTTCTTTCATGTGGTACAGCTGAGCTAAAGAGGGGGGGAGTAGATGAACGGGTGTTACACTACACAGCAGTACACGTGCATACAAGAGGGAGGGAGAGGGAGTAAATAGATGACAGGGTGAATGAGTGAATAAAGCGGGCAAGGAGAGCTGAAGTGACTGAGTGAATAAAAATATTTCCAAGGCGCAATTGAATGAGTGAGTAATGGATGGATGAGATAATTAGGCTGTGCAGTGCTTACTGTATAAATACACAGTAATGGCTCTATAATGAGCAACCTATTGTTTGCGACTCCTATTCGGGCCATGTGGAGCAGGAATATCTTTCGGCTTGTTTTGGTATTTTGGGGGCTGATGGGTATTGGTCCGTTGTGTTTTTTCACCGATTGTCCGGAGTGATGTGTTATTGTCTTTGGCCGCTCGTGCCTCGTTTAGGAAGCCAAACACAGACTTCTAACCCCCTGGTTAGACCACTCCCTTCAACCGCCGCCAGAGGGACGCCCTCCACACCCATTGGACCCACGAGCCCCGCTCAACGCACAATTTCAAAGTAATTATCAGTATAATAATAACCACATTTCATTTAGCTGCTTGCATAGGTGGCTGATAATTGGGAGTAATAAATAGTTATCCAGTGATTGGTCTAGAATTGTCCTGCCAGAATTAGACCCTATTGTGTGTGTGTGTGTGTGTGTGTGTGTGTGTGTGTTTGATGATGTCACCTTTGGCTCTGGGAAATTACTTTTTTTTCATTATTTTCTGATTTTTTAAAATCAAGAATACAATCAGTGGTAATGAAAATAATCGTTAAAAATTAGTAATACATACAAAAAATGTCTTAATAGAGTAGTGTTGGTATATTCCTCTGGCATTTTTGGTGTATACGTATATTTAGTCATTCACTTCTGCTGCCAACACAGTGAAAGCCGGCTTCCCAGTTTTATCGGTAGGCCTAGTCATGCCAGTGTCTGAGGTGCAAATCTATTCAGTTTACATAATGCTTAACCCAGTGCTGCTTTATTTGTCAGAAGTTGGAGAGAGTCGAGTGGGAGGTACTGTATATACACTCGCAGGAGACAGCTACACCGTCGTGTCAGGAGTGTTTTAACGTTGCACCTCTAAATTTATGCCAGTTTGTAATTTTAGCTGCCTAAAACCCTCTCAAGTCTTGTCCTGCCTCTGGCCCAAACCATTCTGGGTAACATCACCCACCATTTACCCAGTGTAGGCCTCAGTGTGCTCCGTATCAGGGCTGCGGATCAGTTGTCAAAAGGTCCAAAACGATCCGGCACATGATCACATTGTGCTCCCTTAAAAGCATTCTCTCTGAGTGGCTTTGATTTGAAGACTGTATCGTCGTTTACTCTGGCTTTAAAAGTCAGATAAGGTTCAATTAAATCTTTTTTATTTACTCAGGTGGCAAGAAAATAAGTTCTGGAGACTTTTAGAGTTTTAGATTAGATCATGCAAATCCTCAGGGTTTCTTCACACTTTAATAATTACATCTCACAAACTATTTTACTGACTCTTTACACAAGTGTAATTCGTCATATTCCAAGCATTTTCTAAACTAGAGACCATCCTGCACCCTAAAATCCTAGAAGCAAGAGCAATTTTAAACTTTTAAATGCACTTGTCTGAAGACTTCAACATTAATATGAGTTAGTAACATACAGAATAAATACACTAGGTACCAATCCTCAAATGTTTGCTGTCAGATTTGTTGTTGTATGCATTTTCCTACAATTTACTACAATTACACATACATTTGATTTCATCTTTAGGCTCAAGTTAGGGATTGTGAGCAGTATTGTTGTCTCAGACCCGTTTGGCCTATTGCTATGTGATTTTGTTGCGTGCTTGTAGACTGCCAGCTACTGTACCGTTTACAGGTTTTGCAATAGATGACATTCAAGAATTTAAAAACACAAAGCGAATCTCCCCTCTGATACACTGATCACTACCACCTCCAGTGTGTAATGTTGGTGTAATGTCATGAGAGTAATGTTTTCTTTGTTTTTAACTGCAGAAGAAATGTGAGTCACTCCAACTGTAGTCCTACACGTGAAAATGTGTGGAGGGAAAATCCCACTGATTTATCGTTAAATATCAAATAACATTGTTAAAGAAATCAGGTGAAGTCAACTTGTAAATGATTTCTGCCAGTAATGCTGTTTAACAGAAGCTACATTCATTTGTGTAGGTTTTAATCACATTTACAGGCTCAAAACTAGATGTTTGTTTTTTGATTTGTTTCGGTTTTAGCAGCTTCTCCATCTTTATTTCTATGGAATACACTAAATGTGTTTTCATCAACACATGCTGGGTGTTGCCATCACCTGCATGTGACAGGGTGTAATATTAGTAAGGAACAAAAAAAATACAGAAGAATGTATACAGGTATAGTTTATTGTACAGTAGTTTAGCTACACAATAAAATGGCCAAAAACATAGGAAAATTATTTGTTTTTAAGTCTTTGACCAGTTGCATCTTCCATACTTGCATTATGTCATCAGCCTGTGTGCAGTTTTAAAGTGCCAGTTGTGCCTTTGAGCTAGACATCGTCTAGTTCAGCTGCCACGGATAAAACTGTTTATGTCTTGGTGATTAGACCTGCACTAAACTAACAGCGTGCCATGTTGACACAGCGGAAAGTGAGAACAAGGCATTGACACACTTGCGGTTTTAATACGCTTGTCCTCGGGCCAGCTGGGGTGTGAGTGTGCTCTGTAGAGGGAGTGTGTTTGTGTGTGTTTGGGTTTTGACAGTTGTGACAACACTTGGACGTGTGAGCAGGTGTCAGTGGCCAAGTGTTGTGCTGCTGACTGCTGCACGACCGGGCCAATAGAGGCCCGTCAGTATGGCCCACACTGAGGCGCTCTTTGTGAATGTCTTACCATTCCCTCCCTCTTCTCAGTATGTACAGCAGGTAAATATTTCCACAATGTCAGCTGTCAAACCACCTCTCACATGACAGGCTTCTCATTGGACGTCTGTCAGAGCACCTGTGGGCTGTCAGTCAGACAAGCAGAGATGACTCTAACTGAAGCTATTGTAATCCATTCTCTCTCATGCTACAACATGACACAGCATTTTGGTGAAACAGTTAAGGGAGGGGGGGCGGTTAAACAGAGGTGCTCCCTTGAAAGATAATGATTCAGTTATTACGTTTGGAATTAATGATAAAAACTAAAATGCAGAGTTGTAAAACTACATTTACACATGCGACATATTGACCGCACGCTATCACATCTGATTTTACTCTGATACATTGCCATTCAAGAATGCTACATTTAGCCCTAATCCTGACTTTAACCCTTGTCCCTTTAATACTTGGAGACTTAGGTAGAGTACATGAGTAACACAAGCTGCTGCAACAGGCGGCCACTACACCAGAGCCCTCGGTATAATAATTATAGAATTCGGTATAATTGTGATATTTCTTTACAAAAATTGAAACTATAAAACTTTCCTTAGTCT
Source organism: Maccullochella peelii (assembly GCA_002120245.1). Classification (NCBI taxonomy): domain Eukaryota; kingdom Metazoa; phylum Chordata; class Actinopteri; order Centrarchiformes; family Percichthyidae; genus Maccullochella; species Maccullochella peelii. The sequence continues at coordinate 78,335 of LKNJ01000506.1, forward strand.
TTTGAACACATCAAGAAATTACCATTTCATGAACTGGTTTTCCTGCATTTTACTTTGTGTTCTGTTATTGTGTCAAAACTTTACACTGAGAATGTCAAACAATGACTGAAATAGTTTTTTGGTTCCCGTGCTCTCAGTGCACTTTTATACACAACATTTGCCAAATTTATAAGAGCAGGCAGAAGTCCATTCAACCATTGTATAGTGGTTGGAGCTGCTTTTACCAACAGATGGCAGTAGCATCTTAAATACAAGTAATTAATTGTGTTATTTGCTTTCCATATAATCTTCAACATAGCAATATTGTTAAATTGTTTATATATATATATATATATATATATATATATATATATATATATACACACACACACGACATTATGTTATATCCTAAACATGGTCTTACTGAAAGTACAGGAGTGATGAGCTCTGATTATTTCAGGTTAACTCAGGTGGGACTGGTTTGTCAGCACTGCTTGGATACTCTGTGGTTTGTTAATGTGGATGTCAGCCAACAGGGCTGCCCTCAGTTTCAGGTGCAGCTGCAGGTTTAGACACCAGAGGTCTCTCCACACTTAAACCTCATTGCTGTGACTCCCAAACCTTTCACAAGAAGCTGCTCAGAAAGCTCTACTCAGCTAACAGTGTCACTGTGACATGATAATGTCAAAAATAGCAGTTGATGTTTGGGATGAGATGTGACTACTGCAGAGACGGGAACGGAACTGTGGCTCCCCTATGAATTTAAATCACAGCCGTTTTGCAGAAATACACCCGTCATTCTTTTCACTTTCCCCTTTGCTTTCCCTTTATCCTTGTAATTCTCTCCCCTTTTCAACCTCCTTCCTCTAACTCTCTGCTTCCCCTTTCCTTGCCTTTTCCGTTTTATGTCCCCAAGAGATTTTCTAAGTGGAGCACTTTGGACTAAAACTGTGTCATTCAGTGACCTGATTCATTTTTCTGCCGTTCTTCATCATGCGGGTGATTCCCTCTATTGCACAATCACTACTGCTTGACATTCTGCGGCTTGAGTGTGAAGCGCCATCTATTTTAATTCACATGATTAGTTGAGGCTAACAGGTTCCCCCAGAAATCCCCCAGAACAACTTGTCTTCTTAATTTATGAAAAGATTAGGTCAGCTAAGAGAACAATAGAGCAACACTGTAATGCTGTGATCCTGCACAATGGCAACATGCTGAGTGTTAATTGTGTTTTACAGACTAGCACCGGTCTTATCAACCCTTGAACTCTCACTCTTGTGGTTGAAGTTTCATTCACTCCTCTGTGGAGCTTTCAGACTGCAGCTCTTCTTCCTTGGTTTCTCTCTTCTCCCTGTGCAAACTTACATTTGTTCATTTTCTCTTGCCAGTTTTTCAGGGGTGGTAGATGGCAGGAGTATATTTCCCAGCATACACTGTACAGCACCCCACCTCACTTGGATGTCGACACAGAAACATCCAGGGAAACCTGTGTGGCTGTCGGTCTGCCTTGACAACCAGTTTTATTAAGATTTCATGAGGTAATTTCTGGTTATTGCTTCCTCTAGCACAACTTATATTCCTCTGGCCCCAGCAGGGAGGATTCAGCCAGTTAGTGAGCTGTTGTTGACTGAATTTAAAATGTATATTTCCTAGCAGCAGTATCCCAATCCAGAGCATCTATGACCGAATGTAAGATATTGTTTGGTTGATTGGTTTATATAAGTATTTTTCACCAATATGGTGCTTCCAATACACTAGACAGAAAAAACAGATGATCACTTGACAGATCGTACCATACAGTTCCACAAATTCAAAAGGAGAACATTTCAAAAGACGCGTCAAGTCTGTCTTCTTCTATAAATCTTGCTGAAACAAAAATCTCCTCATTAAAAAGGTGATGTTGCAGCCCTGTGCACTCTCAGTGTTGACAGTAACTTACAGTCCAAACTGAATACACCGCAGAGTCTTATTTTTGCAGACATCTAAAAGTCTAGACTGAGCAAGAGGGCTGAATTTCATCTAGGTTTAAGGAGGACTAAACCAAGATTTAAATAGAAATGTATGATAAACACTGATTTAATCCTAATACGTGGTGTACATAAGGCGACTGCTTTATAAATCAGTGTGCATGCACCCCTCATGCTAAAGCCCTGGTATAGCGTGTGCATAATTAAGACACACTGAATTTAGACCCTTTAAGGCATGAATTTGTAGCTTCCTCTTACCATCCGTTTCACCGACAGAAACACAACTATCCACATGCAGACACCGATAAATAAACACCTGCCTTTAGGACCTCCAGGTCATTAAGCTGCTGAGGAAAGAGTGCAGCGCTCTAATTAATGCGCCTTTCTGCTTCCTTGAAAGGCCTTGTTATTCTCTCCCTGCTCTCACACAGAGGCTAGACCAGTTGTTTTGTCTGCTGCTCTCGGGCCTTGTTAAAGAGGAGCAGGCTGCCTGGGTTCGTTCTGCCGTCTTCATCCATCCAACAGGGCTGAATAGAACATGAAGGGTTTAGTCAGGCTCAAGGGAGACCATAATGTTGGGGACGCTTCAGGCAGCAGGGGCCGTATTTCACTGGAGGCTTATCTCGCTCTGTCAGTCATCTGGATATTGTCACTTGGTGGCGATGTAATGGAAACAATGATACTGGCATGGCCCTCGGTGGGGCTGTGAGCCTAGTTGGCATCGTATTCATATATTTAGGACTGCTATTTACCTGCTTCTAGTGCCATTCTTGCTCCATCAAGGCCACTTGTGCATTTTCATTTGATAGTGTGTGATTGAATAGTGCTTCATCGGCTTTCTTTAAAACAGAGCCAAGACTGTGTTGTGCTGATGATATTCATACATACAGTCATAATAACTCTAACATAATGATAGAGCCTGTTTTTTTTTTTTCTTAAGAGAGTTTTCTTTTCTTACTGCGCTGGATTTTTTAGTTCATGGTACATGTCTATCATTATGTGATGGGAGTCCTTTGATGTATCCAAGGCAACAGTTGAATCCAGTTTGGCTGTTCTTTCAATCTGTCTCTTTTATTGCAGTTTGCAAATCCTCCAGCAGTGACCTCATAATTAGATTTGTCTTCATGCTTGCAACTACAGAATATTGGAGACAAATTAATTCCGAACATTGATTAGTTGTTGAACAAAGAACCCCATGGAGTGACATAAGTCCTTCCTCACAGAGAAGGGAAATCCTGTTGTTGCTATAGACTTGGACAGTCATTATTACGGTTTTGTTTAAACAAGAGCCTGTCAGGTGGGCATAATGGAAGGTGACAAAGGGAAAGTCTGGGAGCTCTGCCATGTTCAATGTGGCCTAGGCCCAATCCATTAGGACAAATACAGCAGTTACCCGTGGCTTCATATAGTCGGCAGCCTCAGTCTGAACCGTCACAAGACACATTGCTATAATGAGTAGGTCCAGACATAAAAAAAAAAAAAAAAAAAAAATCTAATTTATAAGCCTTCCCACCTGTAAGAAAATGAAACCAAACATCTGGTGCAATAAGGTATTTAAACAGGCAGAGGCACTGTTTGTCACCAAGCCAGAGGCTGAGTTCCACTGCTGGTGGTAAATCTCACAGGAAACGGTGCAGAGGACAAGCTTCAACCGCAATGTAAGCTGAAGTGGTCACCGGGTCGCAACCCTCACGACGTCTCCGGCCACAATCAGCTCCAGGGCATTTAAGGCTGTTTCACTTCTTTTATGAGTTGAGATTAACGTCCCCTCGCTGCTTCCTCCCCCTCGTCACCATTGTCCTGAGGAGGAGGGGTCACTGCGGATTTCTGCAGAAAGCAAACACCTTTTAAAGGGGATTTCATTGCATTCGAGCACAAGCCATTGCCTGCCGCTCACACGAGCAGTAACAAGTTCCTTTTCATCGTTCGTATGTTCTGACCCTCTCGCTCTGCTCCCTGCATGCCGGTCTCTTTATTATGCCTCAGATTAACATAAAAAGAGCCTTTGTTCTGGTCTTACTTATAATGAACTCTTCTATTGAGGACTCTGGCCTCAATAGCGTTATTGTCGTGGTGATGGTATTCATTTGAGCTCATTGGCGGATCAGTGAGCCATCCAAACATTTGAATTCAATTTTTATGTGTGTGCACGTGTGTTGGCGATGGGAGTGCGCTTTGATTGTGCAGCAGTGCATACAATGTGCTAATGTGCCAGTGCTTACAATTAGCACAAACTTCTAAAGGGTTGCAGAGCAGTCTGTGGTTTTCTTTGGGTGCCGTCAGTGCTATTGATTTCATTAGTAGTTTTATATTGTCTTTGATGCCATTCATCTCCTTTGTCTCCTTTAACCCTAACATTTTAGTATATGCTTGTCTATTAGTAGCTTTTGTGTTGTTTACAGTGTGTGGGTTTGTGTGTGTAACAGTCCAGACGTGTGTGTGTGTGGGGGGGAGTAAGCGCCAGTAGTAAGCGCAAAGCCGCAGTGGAGCCCATCCCCTACTCCCTCCCTGAGACGCCTTACTTGTAGTGAGGACAGGAGCCGCAGCCCATGGCCACTCCTTCCCCTTCTCCAATTGGAAGAGAGAGGCCACCTCCCTCCCCTTCCTCATTGGTATGCATGCGGCGCACCGTGTGTATGAGGAGAGGGAAGAGAGAGAGAGAGAGGTAGCAGTCAGTGCAATGGGATAGAGGAGAGCGAGGAGGAGGAGGAGGAGAGTGAATGAGAGCTGCTGGATCTGCCTTGCCTGCGTGCCTGCGTGCCTGTCGTCTGCTGAAGCTGGGGTTTACTGCCGCGCCACGCTGCACTGGCACAGAGCGGAGTCACGGCCCATTTGCACCACCGTCCGCACTCTCAGCACCAACACAGCACCGGTTGTTACTCCAGCCACACCACCAGCAAGGAAAACCAGGGACAGAGCTCACCAGGCTTTCTCCATCATCAAGGGGGGGACGCAGCAGCTACGAAGGGGCCTGACGCTACAATTTAGGCACCAGCTGCTACCTCAACCAAATCCCCCTCCACCTTATCCCATCCTTACCAACACCACCACCACCACTCCTCTCTTGCTCCTCCCTATGCCCTTGTCCTCGGCGGCTCCTCTCACCTCCCTGGCCAGTATATGGATAGAAGCTCCCTGTTTCAGCTCATACAAGAGCAGGTAAGAGAGCGAAGCAAGCAGCGGCAGAGGTTTCTATGGTTACGGGCTCCTGGCCACCTTGCCGTCTATCCAGGGATTGAGACGTGGAGGCTGGGGGTGAGGAGCTGATGTGAGGATTGATAGCAGGGGCTGTTTTACACGACGGATGCAAGCATCATGGAGCCATGTGGGCCCCGAGAATGTGAGGTCAGATCATGAGCCACAGCAGGGGGGGGGGGCATCATGTCATGGAAAGGGAGGGAGGAGGGTGTGTGTGTGCAAATAGATGCATGGATATACTGTATGAATGGATGTATAGATGGAGTGATTGGTGCATTCTCCATTTGAAGAATTAAGCAAAAATCATAAGATAATGGTGAATTATAGCTGCTGCATTAGCGTTTGCAGAAATCACGCTGTATATGCATGGGTGTGTGATTTTACTTGTTTACCAGATGCCCAATCTTATCATCTCAGGGTCACAAGAACCAAAGGTTGCAAAATTATTCCGCTTTTCATTTCGAGCAACGAGGCAGCTCCTGTGAAGTCCAGGTCATGGTTTTCTCCTAGAGTAGAAGCTGTTCTTTGAGCTTTAAATCTTTTTCTTCTCCTTCAGTCCTGCTGTTGAAAACACACTGTTAGTGGCCATATTTAGGCCAGGGAAAAATGTTTCTCTTGACATCTGGTTTCTCTGGAGTCCTCTGCCCAAACTTCTGTTTGTACTGTCCAGTCAGATCTATGTTTGTGTTAAGCTCTGGTCAGCCATCTCCAAAATGAACAAGCCAAAATAGGTTTGAAGGCAGATTCCACCCAGAAAAGCATGTGTGTATTTGGCTAGTGCTTCCTGAAGACATATGTGATTGTGTGTGTGTGTGTGTGTGTGTGTGTGTGTGTGTGTGTGTATTTCCAGCTCTATTTCATGTCTTGTATTTAACTCTAGGCTTTCTAATGGGTCTCCTGTTTTTTTTTGATGATGAACTGCTCCATCGGGGTTTGGGCTGATTGACAGATGCATTGGGCAATCATTCTGTCCAAGAGGGAGAAATCGATTATCTGCTGCAGGGTTTAGGGGGGCCGCGAGAGGCCCATCACCAACACATTGATCAACAGATTCAAAAGCCTTGGGGAGAAGAGAGTGTGTGTGTGTGTGTGTGTGTGTGTGTGTGTGTGTGTCTGTGATCATGTGCGCAGTAGCATTTTTATGAATGTGTGTGTTTGTGTCTTTATAACAAGTGGAGGAAGCCCGTGTGGGTTGAGTGAGAAGATGCTCTGTGGTCACACTGGTGAGTCATTTACTGTATAAGCACTTCAGTGATAACAACTACTTAGTGATACCTCAACAACACACATTCCTTCATAGACACATTTTAATGCGGTATCAAAGAGGCTGACTCATCTGTGTCAATATCCAATATTTCCTCGCTGTAAATGGCTGGCTGTTTTATTGATTGTTGGGTTTACTCCGCTTGTGCCAGTGTGCTCATATAGACAGTTTGCAAGGCCACAGTTGAGCAGACTGCGGTCCTATCAAGCTGTAAGTCTAGACCAGATCACTCACACTGGCTGACGACAGGTTTTTTCCACCTTCGGGATGGCGGCACGCAGCAGCCTTTGATTTGGAAAAGGTCTCTCTAATTAAACTAGAATGAAGTGAAATCTGCCAACAGCTTTTGGACTGTGAACAGGGGAGCTTGTATTCAACAAAGCTTTGCTGCCTGCCTAAACATTGGGCACTATTTTCTCATCCTTATCCAGGAAAATGTTTAGCAGCGCATGCCCTCCAGATTTAAATAGTCACATTCACTGGAGGCTTTCCCACAACGGCCACAGTGTCCCACCAGCCTCTAAGCAAATCCACAAGAGCACCTGGAGGTCAAGTGCTTTGCTTAAGGGCATCTTAGAGGGAAAGGGATACTCACTGTCACTGCTTAGTTTTTCATAAGGTTTTAAGCCTGCAACCTTACCCTAAATTTCCTTCAAACACACATTAGATGTTACAGGCACTAAACTTGAATGCTTTGGGGGTTTCCTGGAGTATTCCTAAATCAGCCCCAAAAGAAAACTGGACATGCTTAGTTTATAAGATCCCTGCAGGTCTAAAGGAGAGGGCATATTGCAGCCCTGTCACACTGAACCACACGAAAATGCTGCAGAGAAAGAGAAAGCAACAGTGGCAACATGAGTGAGTTTATTAGTCTTTGTCTGCAGGAGGTTGCAATGCTGAGCTCAGGCTATTTCTGGCTTATGCAGGCTCACACATATGCACATGATCAGAGCATGCACGCAGTATCTCTGATAGTCTTTCTATTGCAGCACCACTGATAAGGATGGTCAGCAGCTCTCATCCATTAAAGCACTCTATCATTAGTTGGTCAATATCTCCCCATGTGTAATGCAGTTCTTATCTGGATTATTTATATCTCTCCCATAAGGACTTGGGGTTCTGAATACTATTCTGACATATTTATGTCAAGTGCAGAGAATAAGGCTCTCATACGCTGTCCCCTTCTTATCATTCTCTGATGCTAATTTGATTGAGCTACATTTGAAATGTAGTTAGATGATTGTTCACACCAAGGAAAATTCTTCAGATATCTCTCTTCGATAGTCTCCACTTGAGGAGAGAGTGGTTTGGATCTTAGGGCCATTGCATCTCTGTGCCACAGTGGTAAAGTTTGGGGCGTGATGATGGTAACAGCAGGGCAGAACGTGCGTTGTGATAATTACAGAGTCAGTGGCCCAGTTGTTGGTGAACACCAGTGAGTCCTGAGGGCAGCAGAGATAATTCAAAGGGTTTTATCTCATGCCATGCAAATATGCTCTGCCCTGTAAATGCCACTGCCCTCTGCAGATACACAGCCCTGTTCAAGCTTGACAGTCTTGTTCACAAAGACCAAAGTAGTCTGTAGTATTGGCTCTGTGCCACTGGGTCAGCACTGTGTTGCTGAGACTGGGAACCAAACCAGTGCTGGTGCTGTATTCCTATTCCACATCAAATAATTTATGTATTGTAAAAAGTGTACTAAGTCTGTGCTTTTTTTTGTGGGGAGTGCCTTTCAGTTGATTTGCCTAATTGTTTGTGTAATTTTTACAGACCAAATTACTTTCATTTAAAAATATCTGACCAGGTGGTAATTAATACAAAGGTGTGTACAAACATGGATGCCTCAAGTCAGCTGGAGCCCTGTTAGAACTATTAAAAGTGAATCCTAATTTGAAGATTTAGGGCTACTTAGACTCTCGATTAATCGTTTAGTCTATATAGTGTCAGAAAATAGTGAAAAATGCCCGTCACAGTTTCCTTGAGCTCAAGATGACGTCTTCAAGTTGCTTGTTTTGTGCGACCAATAGTCCAAAGAAATTCAATAAATTATCACAGAAGACAAAGAAAACAAAAACTCTTCAAATTTAAGAAACTGGAACTCTTGAACTTTTCTTGAAAAGTGACTGAAACTGTTAATCAATTATCAAAATTGTTGCCAATTAATTTTCTATCAATCGACTAATCGATTAATGAACTTTTAGTTTAAGCTCTAATAATATTACCTTTACTAGATGAAAAGCAGGAGGAGCCTAATAACAGTTAAAATGTTGTCATCTTCAGACAATTAAGGTGAATGCATGCAAAGTGTAACCATGGAAATCTTTATCATCACTACTTTCTGCTCCGTATGTGTGACAGCAGTATTAGCTACACCTCTGCTAGTGCTACACAGTCTTCTGCAGGTAGGACGATAGGACTGGCTGTGTCTCAGCCCACTGGCTGTCTTTCTATCCTGGCTGGGTTTTGTGGTTTGTTGGGTTGTTCGCTCTTGAGCCCCTGTGGAACAGACTGATTGGTCAGTTGTGGGATGGGGTCAGTCGGAGTCGCTGCTCTGAAGGTAATAGAGGTCCCCGGGGGTTAACACTGAGATCATTCCCATACAGTCAGCATTCCACTCCTTTTTGCCCTCCTCCTCCTCCTCCTCCTCCTCCTCCTCGTCGTACTTGTGTATACATTTCCATCCTCTGTCTTATCCATCTCCTCCCACTTGCTCTTGAGCCAGCCAAGTTCAGTTGCTCTCCACCTTAACACCTCCACCTTCCATCGATAATGTCCAGGCCCCGCCTCCCATTACATCCGAACATTCATCTTATTACCACCTTATTTTTATCTCATTGGTCTCTTTCCATCCATCTGTATTTCATTTTTCCTTCCACTCTGTACCCTTCCCTCCTTTCGTCGTCCCTCTCCCCCCTTTTGTGTCTTTCCTTTGCCTCTCGAGTGCCAATATGTCGGGGGGGGGGGTGCAAGAAAGGGATAACCATGGCAACGCATGCAGCTTGTCAAAGTGTCACCCTCACCAGTGTTGGATCGCTTCAATAACTGCTTCTCTCTCAGTGCCTTTTCCCTCCTTCTTCTAACCCTTTCTTATCTCTTTATCACCCCCCTTGTTCATGCACGTCACGAGCCTGCCCAAGAAAAAAAAACAAAAAAACAGGCTCTTCTTGCCAACACTCATTCATCTCAGTGTACCTCATCTTGCTAATTGATAACCCTAATTGGCTACAAGAACCAATCCTCCACCTCCTTGTGTCCTCGGCAGACAGTCTCCCCTGTGTATCGTTCTTCCTGAATAAGGTCACACTACGAAGGGAATAGTATCTGTGCAGTGTGACAGCTCAGCGTCAACACTTGGTTCGCGTAAATGTGCGCAGCCATATACAGTGTGCCTCTGTGTCTGCGCTGCCACCGTATGTGTAGTGATGTGCTGACATATGGAGGCTGACAGTAATCAGACGTCCCCGGTGTGGCTCTCTGTTCCCCCTGTCAGCCTGGGCTGAGCCAGGAGCACATTAGAATCTGATCTATCTCCCCTCTGTGGCAAGTGAACGCAGAGCACTGGAGTGTGTCACAGCCCTCTCATAGGAAAGAGAAGAAGAGGACTCACTGCCAGACTGCTGGGTTAGGCAGATGCTCAGTATAACAGACAGTGGCAAGGCATTTTTATTCTCTGTGCATCTTCATTTCATTTCGGTCTCCTCCCTGGCTGTCTCTGTTCTTCTCGCCTCTCTTCTCCTTCTACTGTTTTTCATTTCTTTCATTTCATCAACCGACCGACCACCCACCTCCCTCTCCCATTTTCCACCTCTTGGGTCTCTGCTGTCTCTTTTTTTGTGCTTTCTCTCCCCCTTGTATTCCCCACTTGTCATCCTGGTACCTTACACATCACAGGCGCTGTCCATATCTGCAACGTTTTGCTCGGTGAGCCTCAAGGGGAGAACGGGGCTGTGTTTTAACAAACGTCCATACAACACAGTTAAGGGGATTATCTAAATATAGACCTGGGCCCCGTTTTTTCCCCCATCTTGGTTCATTTTTTTCCACGACTGCCTTGACACTGCTGGCTGTCAGACTCAGGAGTTTTGAGATTAAACTGAGATGCGTGAGGGACAATGGCCAAGAGGGAAATATTCAGTATACAAGTATTGTATGGATTTTAAATACATGATGTGAAGAGTGTTATCACAAAATGCCCTAGAGAAAACAGTGGTTGTGTGTGGTTAATATTGGTTGGAAAAAACATTTTTAAATCTAAAAATCCCTTCACTACACCAACCAGCAGTGGGAAAACACTCATTCTGAGTCAAGCATCATCAAAACTAACCCATTAGTTCCTGCCTCCCCTGTGCTCTCCCAGGTGAATAAATACATAGGTTTTCAGGAGAGTGAAAAAAGCAGATTAAATGGTTTTAAAGAGATGCTTGTGTTCAACTAAATGACTGTAAAACACCCTGTAAAACAGTGTAGGGGGAAACAAAGCACATACAGTAAACATGTTCAGACTGAGATACACACACACTCACACTCTCACACGAATGGATTCCCTGATTGATCTTCTTTGCTTCTTAGTTGAGCAGTAGAGCTTTAAGCTTTGAGCCTCCTGCAGTAGAGACTGACACGGCGCAGCGTAGTTTAATGCCGCTCTCCTCATGCAGCTGATGAAACGCCTTTGTCTAACCATGTCAGAGCAGGCCACGTCCAGACTAAGACGGGATTCTTCTCGTGGACTTGACATGACGTGGGCAACGATGATGCAGCACGACTGACTCCACACTGACGCAACATCTGAAAGCTCACTCCTCCCCTGGGCAGCAAGAGGCTGTTGGTTTACTATCTGAAACCTAATGAGCCTGTGTTAGCATTCAGGAAACACTCAAATGAAAAGCAGCAAGGGGTGCTTCCTATGTGGTCTCTTCGTACTGCTCCAGTTTGTCCTCAGGTTCATTTTCACAAACACAATCGGATGTACTAAGGAGAGATGGCATGAGAAATTAATGCTCCATTGCAGAGCAATTGAATGCATTTAAGAGCAGAAGGTGAGGGAAGAAAATGGAGGAATAAGTAGGTGAAGCTGCCGCCCAAAAAACCCACATTACTTAAACCAAGTACAGATACACACCCTATACTTTACAAGCCATTTTTAACCAGGCACTATTTTAGACAACTACACTCAGACATTTTTATGACGCCCTCCCGCTTAAATCAATTACGAGGAGCAGCACTGGCATACAGACATCAGCAGTAATAACCCATGGGGCTGCGGGTCTCAGTGAATGAGTGGTGATTAGAAAAACCACACTGACTACGAGCTGCAAATGTGACCAAGGACGGACTCACACAGTCAAATGAAGCATCCACTCAGAAACAAAGACTGAAAAGTAATTTAATGCAGAGGTTGTAAAATGGCATGCCCGCCTGCCTTCTCTCGCTGCTCCCAACAACCATCCTGCTGTTTGCTCTGACAGATGAGGTTGAATGGGGCTTTTTCTCAAGTCAGGTCTAATTCTTTCAAAGGCATCGTAGAGGCAGCACAGCTTAATTAATACTGGTGTCACTGTCTGAGCTTATGCCTTCAGCCCTGCAGCTCTCATTTGTCTTTATGAGTATCAATTGTGTCTGTGTGTGTACGTCTCAGCCGCATTCTCCCTCAGGGCAAACTGACACTTCTCTGTAGCGTATTATTAAACAATCAGGATGCATAACAGAAACAGCATCTTCAATAAAAGTGTTGTCAGCAAATGCAGTTTTTATCCCAAATGGTCTGACAATGGCCTGTTGTTTTTCTAGCTGGACCCAGAAAACACCGGTTTCATCGCAGTGGAGAACTTCACCAGCTTGGTGGAGCACCATGAGCTGCAGCTGGACCCGTCCAAACTGGACATGCTGTTAGCCCTGGTCCAGAGCAATGAAGAGGGACAGGTGTGCTACCAGGAGCTCATCGAGCTGGTGAGTGGAAACCACATGCACACACACACACACACACACACACACACACACACACACACACAGATACTGATAGTAATGCAGAGGGAGTCGCATGAGGCGTTTCATGTCCCGGCAGCACAGACACAAATTTCCACACGTACACCCACTTTTGTTGGATTTCAGAAAGGTTACAGAATTGATTCAGACAGAGCCAACGAGCTCCGCAGTGGCGAAAATTGACTCGACCATTCAGGTCGTTGTCCTGCAAAAGGAGGATCAATCTTTCCTGTTAATGTGTCGGTAAATCCAGACACTTAACCTCACCAGCCGCGCGCAGATAAGTACTAGAAAACACCCACACCAAGCTGACAGAGCCACACTATTAAAGCAACAGATTTTAGTGTAACGGCAACAAGACTGTGCAAGAATATGTTTTATACACTGATGTGAGAACAATCTCTCAAGATCTCTTAAATACAGGTGCAGATGCCTTTTTCTAAGGCAGTTTTTGTCCTTTGTCTCTGGTGAATGTGAGGCCAGGCTCTTCATTCCCTGCCTCTTCACCTATCTGTGTTTACAATTGTGCTCCTATTAGAAATTCATGTAGAGCTGTATATGTGAAAGGCTGATTCTCTCTGAGCGCGTAGATGAGCACCTACCTTCGGCTCCTCACACCGCACCGGTGTAAGCACTGAGATTAATTCAACGCAGTTCCTTTTCCAGGCATGTTTTCACTTTCTTAAGCTCACTTTCCCCCTCTCTTGCTTTCTCTCTCTATTTATCTGTCTCTTTCTTTTTTATCTCTTTTTCTCCCCATGGTTTGTAATGAAGGCCACACAAGGCCACTCAGTTTGGAGCAGGTCCCAGTTCTGGAGTCTATGCCACTGCAGAGAAATCAGTGTAGAGGTACTGCTCCCACAGTGCAGCCTCTCCTTTACATCAGCCCTCTTTCTTGGAAGTGTACAGCCATCTTCCTCTGCCATTCGTGAAGTGTTGTTGTTGTTGTTGTTTTTCGATCCATCTCATTTCAGTGCATCTTCAACCCTCCCTTCCTCAAGCCGTGTAATGTTACCCCCTCCCCTTTTTTTTAACCTACCTACCTCCTTGAACCCTCAGATCTCATTTCTTTCTCTTTCAATCTACACTCCTTGTGAGCATATGTTTGGTGGATAAAAAAAAACCCTGCCTCGCCTCCGATGGCATCAGGGAGACACTTTTAAAATTGCCCATCAGCCAAATGCAAATTGCCTTCGATTAGCCCAGCATTGGTAGTAGCAGGCAGTAATCTGAGGTAATTTGAGAACGCCCAGCCTCACACAGATATCGACCTGCTGGTCTGATTTTAAAGATTTGTCTGATACACACACATGAACGCACATAGACCATACCCACACCGTTCTGTGCATGCATTCAATTTGCATATAGGCTATACGGACGCTTTCAAACATTTTATTATTAATTAATGCAGCTACCCACTTCCTCCCAGTTTGTCTCACTACTCCCCTCTCCCTGATATACACGCACTGTCTCAAACACAGACAAGACTCTCATTCATACACATGAGCGCTGCCGGTACACATTTGCTCACTAATTTAGAGGATATTCGAATGTTGACGTGAATCTGGCCGCCCGTCGTGTGATGTGTGAGCTCTGCAGGTTCTCCGGGAGGAGCTCCAGGCTGCCTCTCGGAGAGTGCCGCATGTAGCATGACATCCACCAGGTCATCAACGAATATCCCCTCCTCTTTTTCTCTCTGCTGCTCCCTGACTTTTATCATTTTCACCTAAGTCTCTCCAGTTCCCTCTTATTCTCGAGTCTCTCTCTTCGCTCTCTCAAGGCTGTATTCTCTGCTTTTTGCCCGACCCTTCTCTTGCTTCCTCTCTGTCTCCACTCACATCTCTGTATCTCAGGCAGATTTATAAGTAGCTCTCCACAGAGTGTGACAGATGACACTCGTGTTTTGATTTGGACATTTTAGTGCTGCCATTATATCATAGCCAGTGCCCAAAGTCTGGTGTCTGCATTGATTTGTGGTCTGGCCTCGATGGAAGATGGAACTCCCCTGCACCGTATTAAAATGGACATGGCAAGGTGCAGAATGTGTGTGTGCATGTGCTCAGTCCATGCTTTCAGCCCACAAGCTGTTGCGATTTCTCTCAGTTGTGTCTCCAACGTGTGTGTTCAACATTTTTTTCGTTTGTTGTTCTACATTCACTCAGTGCGGCCGTGAATCCTCGTTGCTCCTCTCAACCTCAGTGGGTGTAAATGTTTGAATCGCACCGTTGGGCAACAGCTTCCCTGGTGTCTGAGTGTGTGTGTGTGTGTGGGTGGGTATGTGTGTGAGCGTGTGCGTGTGTTCGCAAGTACAAGACATCATTCATGTTCAACCCATCTTTCATGCAGGCCGATCTTAGCAAGAGAACTCGATCAGTTCAGCCAGAGGGGTGAATAAGTAACGCTCTGCTAAAACCTCTCTTGGGGAACTACACACACAAATGCACGCACACACACACACACACACACACACACACTCAGTCATACATATACACTCACAAAGAGTATAGCTGCGTATCTGACTACTAATCCACAAAATCCCACACAGAAAGTGAACTGGCACACATTTTACACGCGGTGACACGTTTCTGCACAATTACACACAGACATTTTGTCGATGCAGGAGGCTGAGAGACACCCAAGGTGTCAGTGTTCACACATGGCAGGGCTTTGGGGGGACATTTCCGTGATAGACGAGCATCTGTTTATGAATTGAGGGTAAATCCAGGCCAACCTGCAAGTCGGATATATTCATATGTGTGTAATTGCGCATATAGATTTCTTTAAAGAGAGTCTTCTGATGCTATCATGTACCAGCTGTGTAACTGAAGAAGTGTGTCATTGTTTTCCTTCGGGTGGTAATTTGGCTAATGTTCGACGGAGATCCAAAATGGCTGCCATAGGTAATTACACGGGTAGCGGGTGTATTTTAGAGATTATGGCGGGGGAATTCTCTTTGTTCAGGTTGGAGGATTTTAAGGCTGTTGCTTTGGGCCTCATCTTCTTCTGCCCAAATGTTGCACTTACATTTTCTGTTCCCTCAGGAGGTATAGTTAGAGAAACGCTTATGTAATATGTATTCAAATGTTCTGCTTTAAACTGGGTGAGCCTTTTGTCACATTTGAAGCAGTATTGTAAGAAAGAGAGCAGAAATGAACTCCAGTTACAGTACCAGTGCAGAGACACTCTGCAAGTAGTAGATGTACAGTATTTTAAGGTTTTCAAGTCATTTTAAGTCACATTAAGTGCCCACAGTGCATCTGTCTCCAGGGACACAGATGCTACCTATCAACATCACATCCCACACCAAACTCCAAGTCAAGGCTTTTTGTTTTAGACAGCTTGCTGGCTAAAAGCGACTCACTTTGCTTCCTGGACTGAAGGTTTGTTTCTTTTTTTTCTCCCCGACTTTTAGCACCGCAATGATTAAAGCATGAAGGAAGGCGGTGGCCGCAAACTGCTGAGGGGAAAAAAAAAGGTGGACTCTCATTTTAAAAGGATTTGGGCAAGAAAGAACCTGAGTATCTGGGTCAGGGTAGAATCAGCGAGGCTGAGATCCGCAGTGATTTAGATTCTGCTGTGAGTTTGCACGAGTGTATGTGTCAGAGAGAGAGAGAACAAGGGAGAGGGGGATTTTGGTCTTCTGAATGATTCAAATTAGATAATAAATTGGTATATTGACACTGTTAGTCTGGTGGTGGTGAGTCACTATGTAAGCCTGGTTAATTAGCACGTCTTCTAATATTCTAGTAATGATAAATGATTTATCGTGTGTGTATCAAAGATTGTGAGAGAAAGATGGTCATCACCCTAAACTCAGAAAGATTTATGGATTTTCTTTTTTGTATCTGTGTGCAGAGGCCTAAATGGCCTTTAAACCACATTTTTTAATTTTTATTACTAATTAGTATTGAGCGGTGAGGTTTTGACCATGTGGTGTGGCTAATTAATCCATCAAGGACAATCAACTAGAGCTGAGAGCAGCATGTACAGTAGGCAACACACAGCTACCAAGAGGAGGAGGATGGACCCTTGCTGTTTGACACACACACACACACACACACACACACACACACACTGCTGTCAGTTTGGCCCATTCAGCCATCCCTAAAGGGGATATACTGTCTTTATCTTTGTGCTCTTTGCCTCAGCATCAATTATTCCCTGGCAGACGTTGCCTCGTCAGGGAACTTCCACCGTTACCGATGCACAAGTCAGAGGTTTTCCCCCTCCAACGTTTCATGTGATGTCATGTGATTTTCGGTGCACCTTGCTCCACCGCTCCCCTCGGCGTGTTATCTCTCAGGTTTTGGCTGCTCATGTGTGCCTTATTGTCTGTTCGCCGTCTCTCTCCTGTCGTCACTTCAAAAGGCTGCTAATGCTCACTTTAAGAGGCGGCAGTCTTGAATGTCAGAGAAGGCGAAGTGGAGTGACAGCTATGCTTCGCCGCGTCTCCTGGGAACACATTTTAACAGAGTGAATGGGAGAGAATACGGTTCGAGGTGGAGAGGCGGTAGGTGTTGTCACCGAGCCAAACACAGATGAAATAAACTCAGAAACAGAGACTTTATTTAGAGAAGAAAGTCAACAGAGGGAGAAAACACAATTATATTTACATCCCTTAGCCTCTCTCTATTCCGCCACCCATATAAAGACTTTTTCATTGTGAATTCAATAATATGAAGATATGTAGAATGAGAAAGGATACGTCTCATCTTCACTGTCCATTGGTGGCCTCCAGAATCTGTGAATAGAGCTCACTCAGGCAGGCATCTTCCCTTCTTAATTTCCCCCTCTCTGTCTTCTAATGTCCCTCTACTTCTCTTCTTCTGCTTCCACTCCCTGCCTCAAGTATAGTATAATTGCATTTCCCAGGCCTGATTTCCATACTAAATGTGCATCCCTCCATCTGCGGGTGAGCCAGCAGCCCAGCTCAACTTCGTTCTGGTTATCACTGAGCAACAGGCCCCCACGCCCTCACTATACAACCACTGGTGTCATAATTACCCACACTTAGGGTAGTTATCATCTCCTGCTCTACTAACTTCCAACAGGGATTAGCACTTTTTTTCCCTGTTTTTCTGAGTGATTTCTTGAAAAGAGAAAAAAAAAATGCAGCTGCTCCATTTGTGGAGCAATCTGTTCATTACTTCTTCATTATTTGCTCATTTGTTTACGGTCTTTGTCCTCCAGTATATTTAGCTCATTAGCTTTTATAGCTATTGACCCACAATTTCTTTCACTATGCCCCCCGCTGTGTCAACATATAATGAGTCTAAAAGCAGCAGGACCTGGCTAATGAATTACGAATGGTGTACTTTAATGGTGGGTTGTACTTCCTACAGGCCCCCTCTGGAGGTTTCAGTACACTTCATATGAAGCTGCCATATTGTCTAAGGTTACTATTATGAGAAACCTATACATAAGGTCTGCTGTTGTAGATTAATTCTGTTAACAGTAGCAGCTGCTGCCCACATGCCCTCTTTCTCTTCCTTCACTGCTTTTCCCGGAAACTAATTTGTGTCAAATCACATCATAACACACACTTTGATTTAGAGATAATTGCTTAGTCAGCCAGTTGTCCTCAAAGGAGCTGTATTGTTTTAGCTACACAGGAGACTTCAGGCATCTGGCATTGCCATCGAGTATCAGCCATTAAGTAAATCTTGAGAAGCATGTTCGCTTTTTGTCTGTAAGGAAATGCAGACATTGACTCTAAAGGATCCCTGCCGTGGGTAGCTGGTCAGACAGTATTTTCAGTGGTAGCTGTCAAAATAGTGGCATTAGGATAGTTTTCACCCTAAACCTCTATTAAAGAACTTATCAAGAGTTGGTCCGGCTGGCCTGCAGGCTGCTGCAGAGCTCCTGCTCAGTAAGCAAACCTGGAATCTGTGATAACATGAATACACACACGCTGGAATAGTTCCACTTAACAAAGATTTGCTTTTCAAGGGCAAAATCACTTCAGCAGCCCATTTCTCATGATGTCTGAGCTGCAATCAGCCCTGCCGGCAGTCACGCTTCCATCCTGTCCAAATCAAAAACCACTTGTACATTATTTAAGTTTCTTATCAGCTGTGAATATTCAGCTGCAGTTCTGTCATCTCTCTTGTGGCAAGAAAGTGATCACCAGTTGTTTATACATGTATCATGGCTTTGATATTAAATCTTTTAATTGCTGCTGAGATATGAGGAGATTTATTTAACACTAAGTGCTGTTTTTACCTCCTAATTTCTGCATTAGTTTAGGACTAATGCATTAATGCATTCGGACTGAAAAGAATGTCAGTGTTATGCTGATTAATCATTTTGTGTGAGAAACTGTTCTCAGTCATTTAGGTTTCATTTTTCCATTAGTCAACACATGCAAAAAAAAAAAGAAGCAAATAATGAATACTTGAAACCTTGAAGTCACATATGAATGAAAGTTAAAAGTACAGACAAAAAAGTACCCATTGAATGCTGCAATGTGCAAGAAGTGCAAAAAAAATTAGCATGAATAGAGAGAAAGAGAAACGTCACTGTTTATTTGAAGCCTCTGAACAGTGTCGGAACAACAGAAAAAGTCCTGAAAGAAGATAGTGTCACCATCCTTTTCCCCTGACTATTTGATAATAAAAGTAGAACTTACATAAACCGTCATGCTATCCCTTGTGAAATCAGTACTGTATGAATGCTGGCGCCCCATCTAGGATGATTAGTCACACTGATGAGCTTCCCTCCGATTATATGAAAAGAAGCTATCCTCCTTTACTGATGTTTGATCCACTTAGCGTGAAGAAAGTTATGGATTTAATTCCTAAAATGAAAAATTCATTCACCGGGCGGTGATGAGATCTGCTCATCCTGGTAAGGTGTCCTCCAGCTGCTGACAGTAATGTTCATAAAACAACCTGAGACAGGTTTATTGCAAAAGAGACATTAAGTCGTCAAGTACCAAAAACAAACACAGCAAATTAATTGAACTTGTCCGCTGATTCCTTAAAGTCACAATTCATTAGTGTGTCAGCTGGAAAAAAACATCTGTTAATCTATAGTCTGACATTTTGGGAAATATTCTTGTTTGCTCTCTTGCTGAGAGATAGATGAGAAGATTAATATGACTTTCATATCTGTCGGGTAAATGTAAGGCTTGTAGTAAATAATAAAGACTGGAAACAGCTAGTCTGGCTCTGTCCAAAATCTGCCTGCCAGCACCTCTAAAGTTCATCAATTAACACGTTATATCTCATTAGTTTAATCTGTACAAAAAACCAAGCGTAAAAAGGACATGTTGTGGTTTTTACGGGGGATTATGAGACAATTATGTGACTATTTCTTGTCAGGGAGAAGTAACTGCCTGCCTGGCAACCTCACAGTGATGTCAAGACTTCAGGAAGTTGTAATGTGTTAGTTAGTGAGCTTTAGAGGTGCTGGTAGGCAGATTTATTAGCTTTGGACAGAGCCAGGTTGGCTGTTTCTCCCTGTTTCCAGTCTTTATGCTAAGCTAAGCTAACCGGTTGCTGGTGGTAGCTTCATATTTAGCGTACAGACATGGGAGTGGTAACGATCCTCTCATCTAACTCTCAGCAAGAAAGTGAATAAGCATATTTCTTATGTTGAACTGTATTCCTTTAATTGGCAAATAAAAAGTAAACGTGTTTTTTTTTTAAACTAATTTGGAAAAAGATGCTCATCATTCCTCTGAGTTTCTTTAATATTCAAACAGTTGCCCACAAGATATTGCACTCAACTTTTGAGAATAATACATTCATGTTATGTTACCTTTTCCTCAGATGAGCAGTAAGCGCTCCAGCAGTTTCCGACGGGCCATCGCCAATGGCCGCCGCACGCTGCAGAGGGAGATCCTGCTGGACGAGACGGGTCTGGGTCTGTACAAACGTTTTGTTCGCTATGTGGCCTACGAGATCCTGCCCTGCGAGACGGACCGACGCTGGTACTTCCACCAGAACCGCCTGTGTCCCCCACCTGTCTTCATCGCCATCGTCACCATCGTACAGGTGAGATTTAGGAGGTGACGTCATCGACTCAGACACTGAACTGAATATAGATTCTACTGATGCAGATATCCCCATCACATGTTTGGCCTGCATTATTTTACTTGAGTATGTGCTGCTAACCCACGACACTGACTTGAGACTGTTTTGTTGGCTCAGTCGTTCACTTCAGACCCACTGAAAAGATTTTCTGCCTTTGATCACACATTTTTACTGTGAGCTCGATATGAGCTGGTAATCCATTTGGGAGTCAGGGGCTTAGTGGGTGCATTTAATGCTATTCCTCCAAGCTGAAACCCTCAGTCAGCCTGCATGCAGGGATTTTTTTTTTCCAGACGCTGATTTTGGAACTTGGAAACCAGGTCAGTGAGCCCCCTTGGCCACCACAGTGGCATTAAATGACCTATTATGTTCATCTGGATAAAAAGAAAACCACTAACACAGAACGCCCTCACGGACCACCGTTGAATGGTTGGGGATTAAGCGGCGAAAATAACCTACAGCTTCTTAACAAAACTTCAACCTTTTCCCCTGAAATCATCATAATTCTGAGGAAGGAAAGCCAAGTGCTCTCATAATGCGTCCGAATGGCACTGAATGGTCTGTAATGACAATGAGGACGTGATAATAACGGTTCACATTCACTGTAATTCACAGAGACAATGAGTCATTATTCTATGAAAAGAAATTAATGGAATTGAACCAGATGTGCTGGGGGGGTTTCTGTGGGCAGTAATTGTCTCCACAAGTCTAATAAGCATCAGCTGAGAAATACAGAAAGAGTCATGTGTCTTTCATAAAGCACAATGGGTTTTGTTTTGCAGCGCAATTTCCACCTTTTGTACCAGCAGTCTGCAGAGAGAGCGCGTAATGGGTATGTCAGCAAGAACTGACAGTTTGGTGTCATTTCTGTGACTGTTGCAGATTATCGTGTTCATGTGCTATGGCATCATGCTAAACAAGTGGGTACTGCAGACCTATCAGCCTGACTTCATGAAGAGCCCCCTGGTCTACCATCCCGGCCACCGTGCACAAGTGTGGCGCTTCTTCAGCTACATGTTCATGCACGTTGGGTACGTTCACGGACCTCCACTTACCACTTGTGGATTTCTGCAGGACTGGTTCAATTAAACTGTGGTTTGTTGTAGATGACAACAAGGCGCAGCGGTATGAGGAACAAATATCGTATGCTGTCATTGGAATTTCTCTGTGGTCTCTCCTCAGTTTGGAGCAGCTGGGGTTCAATGCTTTGCTGCAGCTGATGATTGGCGTTCCTTTGGAGATGGTCCATGGCATCTTACGAATAAGTCTGCTCTACATGGCAGGAGTGCTGGCCGGTGAGTGTCTTTTAAAATAAGCCTATTATTATGTAAACCAGTGGTTCCTAGAGTGCCTCAAGACAGCGCCAAGGGTGCCACAAGATTTGTTCATTTCCTTTTCTTTTTTTTTACTGTACATTTTTAATGACGTTTCCCCACATAAAAAAAAGGAGCCGACATTTAGATTAACCATACATAAACTTTTTGACATTACATTTGCAAACATATCAAAACAGAAGAAGTGAGAAATGATAATGCTGCAGCTAAGATCGGTGACATGACGGCTCAACTTCTGAACAAAACAGAAGAAATACATTTACAATTAGCACACCTAAATTTGGTTCATTGGTTACTTTAAGTTCAAGTTATCTGCAAATCTGCACAGCCATGTAGCTGACTTCTTTTATTTCCAGTACTTGTGATTAGGCCCATATTTTTTTACTTAATATTTATATTAGTTCATACTGTATACCATATGTCACATTTTATCAGTGTGTTAGTTGTTTTGTTAGTTAGTTAAATTACATTCCTTTATCCATGGTGTCATTTTTAGCTGAAAAGTGTGTTTGTGTGTTGTGTGGGTGGACATGGGGTGGGGGTGCCATATTAAAGAAAATTACTATGAAGGGGAACCACTGGTGTGCTGTCTGCCGTGATGCAGCACGTAGTTAAGTTATATTTAGAAAATGTTTGGACAGTGTTAGATCATCTGCAGTGCAATATGGACCATGATTTCCCTTTTTAGAACAATGACATAAACAGAAAAGGCTGTTTACTCTCTGTTCTGCCCTTCGTGTGTGTGTGTGTGTTCTTGCCAGTGCGCAGTATATATATCTGTACTGACCTAGTTATATTTTTGTTTCATTACTGTTTGTACAGTCTGTCAGAAAAATGCTACGATTTTTGTTTTGTTCATCATTTATCAAGTTAAAGATCTTGTATTGCATTTCACATTTGCTGTAAACCAACAGTTACTGAATTTGTTAGCATCTTGTCCTCATACCGACTTCCACGAGCGGCCAGTTTGATAGTTTCGATAAACACCGACCCGGCTGGTGGCCCAGGCCTTTTAAAAAAAAATACAAGTCACCAAACCGAATGCGGCGGAGTGACTCACGGTGCCCAGAGGTCGGGCTGCAGTGCTCCAGTCTTTGTTGATGAGAAACCTCATTAACTCTCATCCTCCTCCAAGCCAGTTTGTAGATTGGACATCTTTAAATCCGCACTGATTGCTGGATGTGGTTTGTCACTGCAGATTTTTGCTGTTAATGCATATATTTCCAGAAGTCATATCAACACTGCTGCATAAACCTCTTTTCCCTTTCATCTTCATTGGGAACAACTTCTATCTTGGATCTCGTAAAATATCTTGCTAACCATTATTTGATTACTGTCGTGAGCAGTAGCCTAATTCATATTGAGTTATATTCATTAGTTTTCAGTAATGTGATTTTCTTTTCTATGTGACTAGAAATCCAAATGATTCCTCTTTCTTTTCCCGTCCTCTCTCTGCACATTCAGCAGTAAAATGGAGTTAACGCTGCTCAAAACTCCTCGTGCTCTGTAAAAAACAGACCCTCACTCCCCTATTCACAACACTCGCATGCACACACACACACTCTTAGCACTCATGAATTATTGTAGCTTTGATTTATTTTAGCAATGATGACAGAGAGAGGGAGAAAGAGCAAGCAAGCGAGCATGGGACTTAGAGGAGGAAGAGTTGGAGAGTAATGCAGGGTTTCTCTCCGGGGAATTAGCCTAAGTGCAGTTTGAGATGCTGTTTGGAGATTTAAGCTGCAGCCTGAATCAAAAAGGAAGAGAAAGCAGTGACAAGATGGTGATATTTGTGCCCCCAGAGCCTGGAGTCGAACATTCATTAGAATTTCTATGCTTGAGTTACATCGTAGTGATCAAAAATTTAATTTGTGAAGCTCATGTTGAAGCTGTTTGTAACTGTCTGGACTTAAATTAGAATTTCACTGCATTTAACACCGTATATATATATATATATATATATATATATATATAACCTAATATAATCAGTATGCAAAACTTAATAGACTTAGTTTCAGCTCTTCTCTCTGACAAATGAAAATTCCTCCTGAACAGTGAGAAAGAGCTGAGCTGTCTCATGGCCATACGATGATGGATGGCTTTTAGCAGCACAATAATCTCACCGTCTGATTCTGGCTAATGGAGTTGAAATCTGGAGCTGTGCTGGCACAAATCGTGTGATCTATTGGAAAGTAGTCCATTAGAAATCAGGTTGGGGAAGTGCACTTTGGACTTGTGTGTGTAACTCTGTGTGTTTGGGAGTTTTGGAGGAGTTGGTGGGGGTTAATGACAGTCCAGGGTGCCTCCCAAGAGGCGGGAGCAGAGAGACGGCACCACTGCTTCCAGGTGAGAGGTCAGTCGAAAGGCAGGAAAGGGCTCTGGGCACAGCAGGAGGTTTTCAAAAGACACTCAGACTCTGTCAGTTGGTGTAGTGAGGCACACTGATGGCGAGGATGACATAGGCTTTTATAGCAAGACATCACTAACCACTATGAGTCTTATTACTGAACATCTGCATGAATTAAAACGAATGAATTAAAAGGACAACTTCTTTTTTTTTTATTTCCGACTAAAACCTTGAGAGGAGAGCGCACATGTTCATTCTTCCATTGACATAAAGTCAATTTGACCGTCATATAATCATTTCTTTGCAAGGCCATGAATGGAAACGACAACAGAGGACACATCGACTGAAGATAGGTCGATAGATGTAGATATGTGAAATATAGGATCCATCCCTTCTAGCCATCCATCCCTTGTGAGTGTGTGTGTGCAGACTTTGGTACCACATGGTGTTTCACTGCCTCACACTTTGCATTTTACCAGTTTTCCCTCTGTCTTTGTGAACTCACGATTGCTTGTGGATGTTAGAAATTGCCTCGTGCTTCAGATTACTCAGTGAAATTCCCCATTTTGTTGCCCATGGCTGTCTCATGTTTATATTCATGCAGTCTTATTCGAGCTCATCAGTCCAATCATGTTGGCTGTTGCTATCAGCTCTTGCACGCCTGTTGCTTGTTATTTTTGTGCGGAGCTTTCAGGTTATAGCTGCACTCAGTGGGTGTGATTATGGAGCAACCTGCTGCAGGTACTGTGCCTTTTATGTGCGTGTGCCTTAACACACTTGTACCACAGGGCTTGCTTTCAAAGCCAAAGATTTTGCTTTTTGAAGGGGCCTCAGATACTGTGAAAGTATAAAACTTTCCTCACAGATATACGTATCTCACATGCATGAACATAGTCATTATCTTGAAAATAATAATAAGTATTGTAATTTAAAAGATTAGATAGTTTCAGAGTGCAAGTTTTAATCTGGGAAGGTAAGATGGTGTCATATACACATCTGTAAACATTGGATATGGCCTGATTTTGACTCCATTGCACTTGTCCTGTATTGTAGTGCACCCCCTGAAAATAAAGTAAGACACTGTACATTTTGTCCTTGGATGTGTGCTGACAAAAAGAACAAATCTGTAATTATTTCCTCTAAGTGGACCCTGGTCGTTGTCCTTGCTCTCTTTGCATCCACTCAGTAATCCTTCACGGCTCTGAAAAGCTCCACTTGAATTTCATGTTTCAAAATACGAGCAGTCAGAATTTCTGTCTACGTTGACGCGATGAATGTAAAATGTTGAGTCATGTTCAACATTTTCAGCCCGGCTCTGCAATAAAGAAAAGCAGCAGGGATTCCTTTTACTTTATCCAGTCTTTTTTTCCCTTCTTTCTCTTCTGGGTCTCCTTCCCTCGGGCCAACAACTCCTTCGTCTTCTTCATGTGCTTCAGGAGTTCAACAGGTGCCAGAACACCGTGTTTTTCCTCGTAGCCCTGTGTGAGCCTCAGGGTGTCTACCTCCTCTAACGCCTTACATTTGAGACAAATCCTCTCATAACATGAAGCCTGAGCCTGTTGTCTCACCATGCGACGCTCAACTCATGTATCAGCATGTTGATGAGGTTTTAGTGCGTAGTGCATACTATGCTATGATTTTTGCCTGTCAGAGTCGATTCTGCAATCTTCATTGTGACAAATAAAAGACCTGGGATAAATCTTTCACTTTGAAGCATCAGATTTTTGCTTAAATATCAACAAAGTCTGCTGGAAACAGCATCTGTTCCTGTCTCATCAAGAGCACATGGCTTCACATTTGGTTGTAAAGAAAAAGTTGTAATCAAGCATGAAAGAAATGTGTGTTTAAGACCCTTATTTAGAGAAAACAAGTGTGTTAGTGTGTGTCACGTGTCCTGCATTTCCAACTCACTCTTTTCAGTTTGCTGTTGCAGAAAAATAATCTTTTTAAAAAAAAATATCATAATTGGATTTGTTTTGGTTTATTTCTTTTTTTTGGTTCATTTTAAAGGGGACAGAGACATATGCATAGAATATTCACTGAGCAGAATAATGCCACAAATCTTAGCATTTAATTTGCAATGCTTGTCCCCAGATAGGTTTTCATAAAAACAAATACGTACATAAAAAATGCAATAAAATAAATATGCAAATATACAAAACACACAACAAATAGAAAATAAGAACCCCTGGCTACATGCCTGATTAGGTGGCCTGTAGGACTGTGGTCGTTCTGGGCAGCTTCCAGGTGTGAATGTGAAAGTACCTGTGAGTGGGAGCAGGGCGATCCTAAAAAAGAGAGCTGCTCTCAGATTCATCCCTGGACAGTGGTGGAAAGTCCATTAGTACATTAAGTACAATTTTGAGACACTTCCACTTTTCCACGTTTATGCTTCTTTATACTTATTTAACAGCTATAGTTTTTACTTACCTAACATATAATCAGTATTTAAAATATGATGCATTATTATAGATTAAAGACCCATCAGTATATGAAGTAGTTAGAAATAACTTCACCGCGACCAACTACAACATTAAAGTGCAGTTTACATATTAATACATCAATAATAATGATCCAATAATATAGTAATTTAACACTAACAGGGGCCATTATGCATGAGTGCTTTTAGTACTTTAAATTCACTTTGGTGCTAATTAGGGCTGTAACTAATGATTATTTTCACTATCGATTTAACCTGGCAATTATTTTTTCGATTAATTATTTCACACCACACCTTCTCGTAGCCCAAGGAGACGTGTTATTCTTCTCAACCAAAAGTCCCAAACCCAAAGATCTTTTCTGTGATATATTGTAAAGACAAG
This sequence comes from Maccullochella peelii, assembly GCA_002120245.1. Classification (NCBI taxonomy): domain Eukaryota; kingdom Metazoa; phylum Chordata; class Actinopteri; order Centrarchiformes; family Percichthyidae; genus Maccullochella; species Maccullochella peelii. Next base: position 105,264 of record LKNJ01000506.1, read on the forward strand.
CAGCAAAGCCTCTCATTTGTGACGCTGGAAGCAGAGAATGTTTGGCTTTTTTCACAATTTTTGAATACTTCTTCCACCATTGTCCCTAGATAAATAAAGGGTAAATCATATATGCACCTGAGTAACTGAACTAGAAACCCTGAGAGGTTTCACCGTGTCACTGAGCACCTTAAGAGCCCGTGGATTGGCTGCCATCCTATGGAGCCTATGGTTTGAATTATGCAGGAAGATTTTCTCCTCCTGTGAACAGAATATACTGTTTACTGTAATAAAGTGGCCAGCCAGTGTTAGAAAGCTCTGTGCTCACGCTGCTTATTGGTGTCAGTCAAGAGGAGGAAGAGACATGTGGCCTGATGTCATTTGTGGCCTGCTGGGAAATTGTAATGAAAATGTGATAAATGACTGCATGTCAGTATAACCTCATTGTTGCAAGCTAGTTGATGTTGTCATTACTTAAAAGCGCCATGCCCAGTTACATGTAATGTTTAATCCTTCAGCAGTTGATTAATGTTGTTCTGATATCAGGCAGGACGGCGGCGGTGTCAGCTTTCTGCTGCAGCCATGAGACTCGCTGTACTGCGAGTCCTAATTTAGCCTGATGATTGTTTCTGCATTCTCTCACGCTAATAAAACCCTGTTCAGTCTCTAAATGACTGGAGGTCTTCAGGCTTATTTTTACCGGTGTTACACTACCATTTCCACATTCCTGTTATATAACTGAGTGATGCTTTTTTTTTTTAAAAGCACACTGCACATATTTATGACAGGAGAGCGCACATGTTCATTCTTCCATTGAGATAATGCCAATTTGACTGTCATATAATAATTTCTTTGCAGAATGTCTGAGAAATACAGTATATTTCTACATTAGAAAGATGTTAAAGGCCATGCATGGAAAGGACAACAGAGGACACATCGACTGAAGATAGGTAGATAGATGTAGATATGTGAAATATAGGATCCATCCCTTCTAGCCATCCATTCTTACTTTCACTGATCTATAAATATGATTATATTTGCTGCCAGTGATTGGAGGGCCTTGGTGCGGGGCCAAGAGGGACTTTGTCCATCATCCATTTTGCTGACATTTGATGTTTGCTTGAGGCACACAAGCTGCAAGTTATTCTCTTCTATGGAAATCCCTAATGCCTATAAATACAGCTTTGGGATTGAATCTGCAAGATTAAAATCAACAATTGTAACTGAATAATTGATAATAAAAAATAAAAAATAGAGCTTGACTACTTTGATGTTCCAATTTGGTAACAGAATGACTTTATAGGTTTCATTCGCTGTTATTTGTTGATTCTTTGTTCTCATCATGAGTGGAGTGTGAAAATGTATTTTTGACCTTGGAGAAACAGAAAAAAAAAATCTTGACTCAAGGTCCCCTTATTATCTTTTTAAGAGCTCTAAGAGCTTTCAACTGCAATTCACTGTCTTCTCAGTGGAAGACTCTCTCCTCTTAATTTGAAATGCAGTTGAAAGCTCCATAAAGCTCACGAAAAGCTTGTAAGTGGACGTTGAGTTATGGTGTTTTGTTAAATAACATTATGCATGTTTTTAAAGTGCTTTATAAAACCAACACAGCTTTTTAAGGAGCTCAAACACAGTTTAAGACCTGTAAATGTATACACATTATGGATTAGACTGTCATACTGTATGACACACAGGGTTACACACGTGATTGAACACACTACAGAAATATGTGTAAACATTTTTTAAAAAGCTGATTCACAATGGTGCTCAAGAAAGTTTGACTTTGCGCCGACGGTTGTAGGATTTTTTTGGGGAGAATGGGAGTTTTTTCTTGGAGCAAAGCTGAGTCCGATAAACCGACGCTGCCACACCTTCACACACTGTATCGGTGACCAAACTCAGTTAATGAGAGAGAGGGGGGGGAAGCATCAGAGAACAGAGGGATGGATAAATAACTCTCAGTGCCAGAGGGGTGTGACTCAGTCTCTCCGACTTTGGCTCTGACTCACTTCAAGCGCCGGTGTGGAGATATTTAACAACGCGCTGATTTGATTGGCTGGAGGTGAATCTGGGAAGGTTTGCAGAGGGCAGGAGGTGTTTTTAGGACTGTGAGAGCTTTTGAGTCGTCTTTGTGTTGCCATTGCCAGCTGAATACCAATTATTTCTTGCTCACTCTTACTTTGAAGGCCTGTTGGTGAAGTGTGTGGCTGTGACGGTGCAACATTGTCGGTATACAAGGTCAGATTTCTGTCTTTTTAGCCAAGCTTAGCCGCAGGCCGCTATATGTGTGCATATAGTGGTGAAGAGGCTGGTCCTGTGTTTCTGATGTACTCCCCTGGTGCTGAGCTGAACTGAGCACTGAGGAGGCAGGGTGACCTTGGTGCGTTGCAGAGGCTGCCAGCGTGATTATGGTAATTCCCAACCCCCCATCCCACCCCACAGTCAACTCTTCTGAGGTGACACCGAGCTCACTTCCTCTACAACCACCCCCTGCAGTCTTGCTGATAACAACACCGAGGATGGTGAATATTTCTACTGTGATGCAGCCTAATTGAAGGTAGCCCATTTGTGTGGAGCGAGCCCACTGTGTTTATGGGTGGCTATTTGCATCTACTGGATGAAGCCAATCCAGTGGAACAATATTTGTCAGGCACTCTGTTGGAGTTAGAGAGGAGGCTATTTCCCTGCTCAGTTTTACATAACATTTTCTTCGCTGGTTAGTTTCAAGGTTCTCCGATGAAAAGGCACATCTCGCTCGCTGTAGCCATCGCTGTGGCTTTATAACCTTGAGCACAGGAAGTGATTTCATGCTCTTTTTCACTGGGATGTTGGAAGAATTTCAGTAATTTCCATCCAAGGTCAGCTATTGTGCTTGTTAGCTGAAAAGCGTGAGTGAGTGATAAAGGTTTTGGTCGTGACAAGAATAAATGTCTTTGTATCACAGCTCTTCTTATGGCATAAACAATGTCAGGAGCAGTAGGCCTATTTGGACGTACACACACTCATTTCTAAAATTTGTCGCTTTGCTTCTTCAGTTATAGGCATGCTCATATGCCCACACACGCACTCACCCAGATCAGATATGATTCTGCGTTTCCACAAACGTGCTGGTGCTGTGCTCAGCGGTCTCCTTCTCAGCAGCTCTGAGGATGTGACTTGTGGAGACTATTGATTTTTCCTGATGCCCCCTGGGCTCTGGGGGAGCATAAATATTATCATATTTTTCCCCATGTGGCAAATTTGGACGGGGCAGAAAACTGTTAGAACAAACAGAATCAATCTCTAAGGAAACCAAGGGCATGGTGTTTACAGTGGCCGTGTTGGCGCACTTGTGAAATTGATGATTGATATCCATTCCTCCAGGCCAGAGCTTGGCATCGACGGCGCAGGAAATGTGTTGTTTTTGTGTTGTTGATTTTGTTGTGTGTGTTCTTTTGTAGACAAGAGGTCCTGATTTATGTTTCATTTCGACTTTGGATCTGTTTCCCTTATTGATGCTGTTCATCTAATGATCTGTTTTGACTGCAGTGCAGGAGCTCAGGTGTGTAGTGTTTTGTCGCTTTGAGGATGCTGACAGTTTGGATGCTCCTCCGCAGCTTGACACTGCAGATACGTCAAACTTTGCATACTCCGTCTTTCCCTTCTCATCATCTGTGGGGCTTCTTCCCTCCTGCCCACGCTCCACCAGGGCACGAGGAGATGGATGAAGATGTTAGATTGGATGAGGACTGATTGCGAGTCATGCTGCTCCACTTTAAGGAAGGCATCAGTGACGGAGATGATATTTCCCTTATCTCTTTCTGTCTGGATGACACAGAGGAGTCCATCTCCTTCCCAGGTGGAAAATATCTTTAACAGAGCTCCCCCAGCCTGACAGCACTATTATAGCTGAAGTAAGGCTTTGAAAAGGACGCCACTCTATTAAATGACATTTGAAGCTATGAGCTTTTCAAATAGACTGTAAAGTAGACAAAAGACAGATGGCCGGCCTCCAGCTGAGTCACCCTGACAATTTTTATTTCAGTCACCTGCAAACTGTGTCTGCTCTTATACCAAAACAAAAGTAAGTCATCCAAAATCAAATAATACCCCCCCTCATGATGAGCACTAAAATGATTAATTGATTAGTCTGTTGCTACGGAACTATTTTGATAATCAATACATAGTTTGTACAAGTTTATTTTCCAACTGCAAAATGTCCCACTGAGATCATATCTTTATCACAATTCTTATAACAAAATGACAGCCAACTCTCAAATATTGGTATCTGCCTCAAAAATCCTGTATTGATCAGGCTATAATGGGCGTTTTTCACTATTTTCTGACATGTAAAAGACCAAATGAATAATCATTTAATTCCAAAATGATTTGAAAATATTATTTGCACCCCTACCCACACAATTATGATGTTGTGTGCACAGATGTGAAACATCATAATTATAGGGTCAGGCATGTTGGTAGCAGCTATGAACTCCAATGTTCTTCTTCCTGTAGTTTGTTTCATTCAGTAAGGCTGGTCAAATAATGATATTCATTCAACTAGAAAACCCACTGTTTGTTGTTACCTTCATGTCTGATAGTTAGCAGGTTCTCAACCTGAGGAAACCTTTCTGAACAAAATGAACCACAAACCACAGTGTGGACTGATGTTCACATTTATCTGTTACTTAATGTATTTTTAGCTTGAGTGAGAAAGTAATTAAAACAAAAGGTACAAACAACTCCACCATGATTAGCTCATTTAACAGAAACTAGAGCCCTAGTGGTCTTGTAAGTAGGCAGCAGAATATTTACACAATGACAAACACACAGAGAACAAAACCTGTGGTTCTGATTGCATGATTGCTCTCTTAGTGTGTCTTCTGTATCACATCAGTCTCCCTCTCATCTTATTTGTGCTTAGTAAATAAATCTGATCAGGCATTTCCCCAGTTCATTAGCCAACAGAGGTAGCCCTGTGACCACAGGAGCGCTGACTACAGCACATCTCTGGGCAGGGCCACAAGATTTAATGCATACTGGACAGATCTGTCTGAGGCAAGCGTGCAGAAATAGACCAACCCGAACCTAAAAGGCAACAATCCCACAGTATCAATGGGTTTCCCTTACTCATACTGTCTATTGAAATATTTTACTTGATCATTTCAAAGTGGTCCTGATGGGAAAATTTGTCTTACAAATTCTTTAATTTCTCATAATGAAATATGACTAAATACATTTGGATGATCCTCGTAGCTTATACAAATCGCCTGAATAAATCAATAAAAACACAGCGCTGGGTTGCCAGATGTGCTTGTGCCCAGTACTGACTAAATCACCTGAATAAATAAACAAACATTGTCCTTTAATTGTCTATTGTGTAATTTATTGGCTGACAAACCAAGATGTGCAACTCAATGCTTGTTACTGTTTTCAGACATCCTTTAGGTTCCCAGAAAACACCTTCTGGTAGACTTTACAAATGTAACTCCTGACTAAAGCCTCTGAGAACTAGACATGTTTTCACTGTGGCATCTGTGCTTTAAAGCCGCTCTAATCAATATTTTTGTATTAACAACGGTCAGATGACTGATTGTAATGTGAGAGGGGTCGCTTGTTCTGACAGAGAATTATCACCTGACTCTGTGGTTCCCCTCAGCTCTATAGACCTTAATAGCCTCTTTCGTCTCAGTGTTTTGGTTTTCCGGCCCTCAACTTTACTGTTCTGGTTCAGTCTCACCGCTCTCATCTGCATTGTTTACAGACACAACAGGCAGCTCTGATAAATCCACCGTACACTACCTGTCCAGCACCAAACGGCAGACAGACAAAGCTTGCAATGAACTGGTGAACATAGTGGAGCATTTAGCAGCTAAAGAGCCAAATATTCCCCACAGGAGTTGATGAAAACCAAACAGCTAAAAAGAGAGTGAATATTGGATTTACATTCGTTGGAAGTACATTTCCACATGAATTCTAATGTTTTTCTGCCTCAGCTAGATGTGTAATTAGTCAGCTTTTGAAATCTTTGCCACATCAACTTTATAAGCTGAGCGCAATGTTGTGTTACGCTGCCTCCAAAATCATCAATTAATGCAGGTTTTACTTTCGAAAAACTCAAACTTTTGGCTATGTATAACCCACTTTTACACCAAGCAGTAAAGACATTATTACATATTTAAAGGCAAATTACAAATGTAAGAAACAAGCTCCAGAGAGATCTAAAGCATGGCTAACATGATCTAATATATTCACCCTTAAACCGTGTTGTTTAATGTTAGCCTTGACATCTACAGCCATTTAGATGTTTTCAACATCTATTCAACAAAATTTGATCTTTACAAACCAGCAGTACATCAGCCACCTTTCTCCAGGGACTCTTGGCAGACTGTAAACAGTCTCAGTTATCACAGTTGATAGCTACCCACATATAGAAACGCTAGACAGCAGTTAAAAGCATCAGGTTTTTAAGTGTTTGTGCAGAGGCATATTTTCAAAGGATTAGAGGATCTTTTTTACTGCAACATTTACTGTGCTGTGGTGCAGCCTCCACTGGAGTGGCTACAGAGAGGCGCAGCCTAAGGCAACTGTCAAACCCTGGTCTTGGATCAGCTTACCGTCCCTTGTCTGCACCTTATCCAGGAGAGACTGAAAAATACAATGTTGACCCATAGCTTAAGGGCAGCCTGGAGTAACAGTAATGGTGTAGCAAGTTTGGTTTGACCAATAGGCTCAGTTCTCTGAGCTGCATTTGGGATTATACTGCAGTAGATAGTATAGCCATGAGTGTGTAGTTGACTTATACTCTATGCAAAGTACATCATTTTTACTGTCTACACTGTAGTGCACATGTGGATGTTGCAAGCTCACAAAAATATTTGAGGATGTTGATGATGACTTGAGGATGGCAACAATAAATAATCTGTGCTTGAGATGGAATGTGTCAACTTGGTACTGAAATAATCGTACACCTTACGTCTCATTTCCTGCTGAGTTCGAGAATCCTAAATCTTAAATCCCCCTAAGCAGGAGAGCCCACATGACAGGCCTGTTTAATATTCATACTGTATTTGGGAGCCTCTCACCAAAGCAGAGCGAGAGCAGGAGGAGAGAGGAGTTTGTTTCCTCCCTGTGGGGCCCGTCTCTTCCTCTGAGCCGGAGGTCTCAGGTTGTCTCCTCTTCATCACCCACAGATGGTGGTGTCACATCCCTGTGTCTCCTACGAAGAGGTGGATCAAGTTACTATGTGTAATGTGAAGCGGGTCGCTGGTAGTGATGAACCCACAGAGGATAACCCCCAAGTGTGCAGGTTCCCTCAGCTATAAGGAGCTGTACCTGCCAAATGGCAGCCAAACAAATCCAGCTAAAGTTAGCGACTAGCAGGTGAACTTGGTGGAGCAATTAGCACCTAAAGAGCCAGATGTTTCCCTCAGGAGTTGGTGGAGACAAAAACAGAGATAAAAGAGAGTGAATATTGGAAAATGCAGCTCCAAATGAATGCTTATGTTACTCCTTGTCTGCTATGTACGTGTAAATAAGCAGGGGTTTGCTAACATGTTCGCTTTATAAGGCGATAATATGTCGGTGTTAATTTACCTTTTACACAGTCTAAAGTATTCTGGATTTGAAAAGAATGAAAGGTATATGGAAGAAATACTGAATCTGTCGACAATATATCTAATTTTTATTGAACATCTCAATGTCGTCTACAGTATTTCAAGTCTATTTCAAGTCTAATCCAGACTTGGGGTGAGAGATGAGGTCTCTGAGAGAAAATGATTAGTTAATGAAAGTTAATATTCATATCACTTTGCTAACACAGTAGAATAAATTAATAAAATTGTATCATAGAGCAGCAAAAGGCTAAATTTAACAATATAACCATAACTAAAAACCCTAGATGGTATCTCTCATGTTATTCTATCAATATTTCATTAATATATACTATCTCCAGCTTCTCTGCACTGAAGTCATAGATGAACTGCAGAAAAGTTGTGAAGCTCCAGAAAAGACTAAAAGAGAAACACAGATGTTGATGCTGCTGAAGTTGCTCCAATTCAATTTTTCTTTACTTTGAAGAGATCAGAGACCACATACTGAATGCTACGCTGTGTAATTGCAATTTTGTGGCACTACTAAAAATGGGGCACTGTGAATCTCCCTAAATCTTTAGCTGAAGCACCAACCTTCATGTGCCCCATAAATCTAGGTAAAATAGCCCATAGGTGTCGGAGCGAGGAGAGATGAATGACTCAGGAACGCGCTCTGATTACCATCTGTCTTTCCATGATCATCACTGCCACCGCAGGCTGACGAGGCGTTCTTTAAGACGATGTTTACTCTGTGCGGCACGACACGCACACACACACAGAATATGAATGTTACAACATGCATTATAGATCTGAGATCACAACTCCAGCAAACCCCAACTGTGATTAAAAAGAGGCTGTTTTGTTTTATCAGCCCTCTCCGCTTCCCTTATCAGCTCATTTGCATAATTAACAGTGGCTGACGCCGTCCTCTCAAGCAACTGCCACTGTGATTTCTCCTACTTTGAGTTCTGTCCTACTTCATGGTGTCACCGCGACCCTTTTTCCGTGGTGAATGCAGCAGGATTATATCTTTATACACCTTTTAAAACTTTGACACTGTTAGAAACAGCTGCTACATACTGTACACTCCATTTGTTTGGTATAATTGTGTTATTCTCATTAAATAACTGGCCAAACATCACACTGAGATATTCCCTGCACAACAATGGAGATAACAAAACGTTTCTATTTGTGCTTTTATATATAACGCGCACACAGCAAGGTGCAGACCAGTGTGAGCTTCAATACAAAATTAAAACATGTCGCACAACTGTTCTCCTCTACACCAGGCTCCACTCCACAAATGTGTTCGGCTATCTCGCCCTCACCAAGGTGGCAGCCATGTGACCTATAGATTACCATAGATAGTAAGTATATTAAACAATACTATAATTATGTTTAAAACATATACTATTTACAATTTAGAAAATGTGCAATATTTCAACCACCTTTTCAAAATATTCTTTAGCAAATACAATCTTTCATCTTTGCCCACCAAAAGGTAAAAAGGGTGAATGTCAATCTTTCAATACAAAGCAACTAATTCGGTATTCTTTAAACATCATTTGTCAAACAATTTTTTCAAAACCTGATACTCTCAAATCGGTCCCATCACTTCATTTTTATAAATAACACTGTGAGTCGACTGCAAAATGAGTTAACATCTTACTGTATATTCCACCTTTTTACTCATCGATGGCCTAAGATGAAACACTTCTAAATACTTCTAACACGTCAGCGGTAAATATCTGTTTTTGGTGATGTTGTAGACGCACTGACATTTAATATTCACACCTGATTAAATCTGTGGCAGAGGAGGAGGAAAACAGTCTCCACCAACAGAAGAAGAACCGAGGTTTAAAACGGCCTCACTAATATAGATGGTATGAATGGTAGATGTCCACAAGATTGATCGTTAAAGACAGCTATCGTCCATCGCCAACACAGGTGTTTTTACTTTACACACCAAAAAAAGTAAATTACAACACCAAATAACTGCCTGAAAATAATTAATTGTTCATATATAACAGCATCAAGAGTGTTTACTGATGGATTTTCCTTTAACAAGGATGTATTTATAATATAAGTGTGCAATCACTTTACAGTATAGTGTGTTATATCGTTCATGCGTTTGTCACTGCCACGACCACCACTGTACTGTTTAAACAGCACATTTGGCTTCTGTCCATATCTGCATATACCAGATTACATTTTGCTCATGAATATAACACGAAGCACAAATTGGAAATTATCCTCTTCAGCAAAGGTTCGCCTGTGTTCTCCTGGCCTTACTTTGATCAGAGATCATTTTGAGATGGGCTTTTTTAATTGCAGCATCCTGAAGGAAAATCCAATTAGGAAATATTCCTTTTCAGTTCTTTACCATTTTAATATCATTAGTCGGCTGCAATTTTAGCAGGTCGCTCACATGCAGGAAAAGCCTAATGCAATGCTGTGCACGACACAGAGCACGTGTGTGTGTGTGTGTGCGTGTGTATGTGTGTGTGAGACATGTATTCCAGTAAAATAAAAGGGCATGTGAAGGTCAGCTGATGTAGCACAGTCCCTGTGAACAGAGGGGGATTTTTACTCAGAGATATTTTTTTTTTCTTTTAAAAATGCTCAGAGGAAGGTGACTTGTGCTGCTGCGTGATGAGTAATCTCACTCTCCCTTTGTTTTGTTTTTCCTCTCTGCTCTAAACGCTCTCTCTCTCTCTCTCTTCTCCCTGCATTGCATGCTCTCCCTCTTTTTCATCTGCATTCCTAATCTCTCTCTCTCCCTGTGTGTCTCTCTGCAGGCTCGCTGACAGTGTCCATCACCGACATGCGTGCTCCAGTGGTGGGGGGCTCCGGGGGGGTCTACGCTCTGTGCTCAGCGCATCTAGCCAACGTCGTCATGGTAACTGTCATCATCATGGCCTCCATTGTTGCGTCTGAAAGCGGTCTTCAATAGAGACGAATGTCAGAGCGAGGCCGAGACACCACACACTCCCACTATTTGCAATAGATGTTAGTTGGAGGTTTTCCCTGATACATTAAGATCACATCGATAAATAAATACATTTTTATAGCCCAGCAGCTTTTGGAAAAGTGCCATTGAATATTCCATGTGACCTCTTTGGAGAAGCTCTTGCTGCAAGTTGTTGATGAGTGGCGTTCCCCAAAGACGTCCTCTAAACCAAAATATTTTTTCACTGCTTGTCATTTGTGTTGATGAATCTGAAGGGAACTGCCATTTCAGACACTTACATTAATTATTAAGACCGTGTTTATTTGTGTCCACTGAAAAAACAAGCAGTGAATTCCCTTGATGCTGCTTGAGAGCTTTTTTTTTTGCAGTATTTATTTGTGTGGGTTTCTGTCACAAGGTTTAAATGTGAGATGCCTTCCACATTCTCTTCAACTCTCGAGGCGGTGTTACATCTGACGAATCACTTTAACTAATGTCGCTGTTCACTGTGGGCAGTGGAGATGCCAGCAGGGATAGAAATCAAAGTGCACTGACGGGACCAAAGCAAAGACTCTGTAACTGTAACTGTGTGCTGGTAGCAGCTAACAGACAGTTTATTTGCTCTGTTACGCTTGATGCCTGTTTGTTGTTGGGAAATCCTTCAAGGCACGTCTTAGTTCTGCTCTGATGAGTTTTTTTCTAGTTTGTGTTTCTGAAGGAAATCTTGAAACCTTGTCTGGTCTCGACCCAGTAAATTCCCGGCCATCTGCCATCAAGCATCATCATCCGTTTCGCTCAACAGACATTTTCAGGTTCAGTGAAGTTTCGAACGCTGACGTGGACGTGACTCCCTAGAAGTCATGCAGCTCCCGCTAAATTGTCAGAACACATCATGGAACCACATAGCGCACAAATTCAACTTTTGACATTGCACTTAATCTTAAACTTCCCCTCCACTCAGAAATATGTTTTTCTTCTTGTTCCTACAGCTGAATGTTTGAGCTTCACTGTGTAGAGTGATGTATGTGCAGAGTTTGACACTAGAAGGATGTTTTCACATTCATCAGCTGGAAGTGGAAAGTTTCTATGTGCTCACTGAAAATCCCATTTTAAGGGAATGGCCTACAAGTAGGATGTGGGACATCACAAATAGTTTGGAAGCCAATCCTGGTCCAATATTCAACTTGCAAAAGTGGGATGTGGAAACTTGAAGCCTCCAGCGCGCACACACTTTACAGAGAAGCAGGAAACACCTGTTGTTCACCTTATTTTTATAGATTGTGGATTTTTAATGAAGGAGAAGGAGTTGGTTTTTTTAGAGCAATTTATATACATGTTAAAACATGTCTGGAGGGGATTTTTAAATCTCCTTTTTCTAGTTCTTGATGTTTTTAAAAAAAAAATTGCCCTTTGAGTTTTTATATTTGTATCTTCCGAAGCAGCAAACAGTCTTTCTTTGAGTCTCTGAATGATCCTCTGCACCTCACACACCCGTCAGATTCCTTCAGCAGTTCTCCGTTTCACTGTCAGTAAGATCTGTAACAGACAAAACGGATTGGCTGTCCTTTGGTTTAAGATTACTTTATTCTTCTCATGTGAAAGTGAGAGGCACCACATCACACCCAACTCAGACCTCCTCCTCTCCACTACCATATTGATGTCTCTCCTCCATGATATTAATCATTCATTTGTAGAAATATTGTGACATTACAAGCACTGCTACACCTCGCTTGTTTCAACGTATGGCCACGGCCGGTTGTATTTATACTTCCTCCTCTGTCTTTAATTTTGCATGGCCTTCACCATTTCTTTTTCAGCTGCGAGAGAAGAGGAGAAACGCCGGCCCTGGGTCATATTCCCACAGCCAGGAACAATTTTTCATCCTGGGGAGTAAATGTGTTATTCTAAGTCAGGATGCCATCTTTCTTTTCCCCCGGAGAATCACAAGGGCTATTTATTGGCCCATTCTCCCCTTCTGTTAAATTATCTTAGCCCTAATTAATAGAGTGCCACTGTGTTGGAACCGGTAAGTGAAGAGCAGCCAGGTGTAAAATCGCATCTGTGTGTAGTGTTAGTGCTGCCTCCTCTCTTTTATGGATATGGATTGTCTTTCTTTCAGGTATAAATATGTCCAGAGGATAGAAATGGAGGCGTTTCTGTTTATATATATATATATATATGTGTGTGTGTATATATATACACACACACACACACACACACACACA
>LKNJ01000506.1:117997-158633 GCA_002120245.1 Maccullochella peelii
ATATATATATATATATATATGTATGTAATGGCTGTTGGTGTCGTGATTGTTTGTGCTGACAAGACACTCTGGCTCTGTGTTGCAGAACTGGGCTGGGATGCGGTGTCCGTACAAGCTGCTCCGCATGATCCTGGCCCTAGTTTGCAGTAAGTTGTCCAGATTTACTCTCAAAGCCCTGCGCTTCTGTTCCTGCTGTTGCTATATATGTTGAATTTATGGTCAAATCATTAAACAGGGAGTGTGCGCGACCGTTCACTTTCAGCATATTTAATGTCCACACACCAATATTTATCATCTGAGTGGGGTTTAAAAACCTCTTAAAGCCGAGCAACAGACTCAAGCTATCTTTGTTAATTGCTCAGAGTGAGAGGGCCCGTGGTTGGACATGTTGCTTTGTTTTCAAAGCTTTTGAGTCAGACTACTTGTCCTTTTTCTCCACACGAGGGCTGATACACTGTGACTTTCATTAGTGGGCAATATGTTCCCTCCATCTGTCCCAAGCCTGTCGCCCCCGAACTGAGATAGCAGCTAGTCTCTGCTGGGAGGTGATATTTCTCCTCAGCGATTTACAAACGGAGAATACAGCATTTTAAAAACAAAATGTGACACATCGTTTGTGAGAGATACTGTGAAGACTGAATTAACATTTGCTCAGTGGTGAGTATTTATTCAGCTAGAGAGACTTTGGGAGTGCAGCACCAAAACAACAACAAATAGCCTAACATTTGAAAACAATTTTTAGAATAAAGATCCATTGAAATCCTCCTGTGGCCTCTCTTTGCCTGCAGAAGTAACTGATAAAACACTTTACTACACTACACTGTATAGCTCATCTTTAGGCACTGAGATAAAGTCAGCTCAGGCCAAGGCCCTGTTGTTTATACATGGAAAAGTGAGTTTTACATAAGACTCCTCTTAGAAGGATGATGTGTTGAATGTTATGATTTTAAATAAGAACATGTAAGTAACTGGGAAAGCCAAATGAACTCAAGTAAAAGTTGTAGACCAAAGGAACAAGATATAATGTGTTAATTGGTAAGCTTAGAGGTGCTGGTAGGGGGATTTTGTTACCTTTGGACAGAGCCAGGCTAGCTGTTTCCCCCTGTTTCCAGTCTTTATGCTAAGCTAGCTTACCTGCTGCTGGCTGTAGCTTGCATATTTATCGTACAGATATGAAAGTGGTAACAATCTTCTCTGCCAGAAAGCAAATAAGTAAATTTCTCAAAAAGTCTAACAGTTCTTTTAAGCCATGACTGAAGAACAGGACCTTAGTCTGGCCTGATGTCCTCACAGCTCCAGTCATGAGGAGATACTGAAGGGATTTCTCCACATTGACTCCGTCTTCATCTCTCCTCTGTCCTCCACAGTGAGTTCGGAGGTGGGTCGTGCAGTTTGGCTCCGCTTCTCACCGCCGCTGCCCTCCTCGGGGCCCCAGCCCAGCTTCATGGCACACCTGTCGGGGGCCGTGGTCGGAATCAGCATGGGGCTGCTGATTCTGCGCAGCTACGAGGAGAGTCTGCAGAAACAGTGCTCCTGGTGGGTCATCGTCTTCTCCTTCATCACCTTCCTCCTCTTCGCCATCTTCTGGAACATCTTTGCGTATGAGCTCCTTGGGGTGCAGATACCACCTCCTCCCTGATGAAGGCCCCCCCCCCTCCACAGGCCCTCCTCCACAGGCCCTCCTCCACATACACACTGACTCCAACCCTGCTCCAAACAAAGGTTCCCCTTTGACCATAGTTAACTTTCCCATTTCCTCTCAAGTTAGACCCAAATGAAATGATATGAAATCATTCAAAACTAAAATCGACCAAGAATCCTTTTTTACAGATACTTTGCAAATCAAAGAAATATGTCTCTTTTATTAAAGAGGGATTACAGTAGCAACAAGTACAGGTGAAAGTTCCTCAGATCCATTTTGAGGAGCATTATATCTTTTTATATATACGTTGAAATTTCATCCACATTACCAGCACTAACCTTTCAGTCCTTTCTTTGAGTGCATCTTTCATACATGTAAAGACCTCAATTAAGAAGAGTTCATGACACGTGCCTCTGGTGAAAAGGAAAAAGGAATTAAAGGGAGGAAAACAGTAGGAGTGTGTGCTGCGGCGGTGACAGTGCTTGCAAAATGCTAAGAGAAATGTTCTGTCTTTCATTAAAGGTCAGAGATCAGAATCAGTTGCAACGACGCCCCTTAAACTAACAGAGTTTCAGTGTTTTGCTCAAAGGCACTTAAGCAGAGTAGACGCCGGAGTCCTTTGGCTGTGCCACAAATCAGAGATGCAGAAGAAGATCTAAAGAATAATTTCAGGAAGAGCATGTTTATTTCTGGGGGCAGCAATAAAAAAAACCCACAGAAGCACCAATGAAATATGATTGTTATGTTTTTTTTAATTTCACAGCCCCACTGTAACTCACAGGGGTCACTGTGGCTTTTTGTGAAATTGCTGGAACACGAATTGAAAAACAAAAAAAAACTAACATAACGTTTTCTTCAAATTGAGCTGCTAAGTAGATGATAAGACATCAGTCAAAATGATTTGCCCCCGAGTGCAAATGGAATAAGAAACCTTTTCCCAGAGCCATTGCAGGAAGAATGGAGGGAAACGTTTTAAATGCAAGATTTCTGTCATCCTCACGGAGTACCTTAAGGTTAGAGGCATCACTGTCATTTTCACTTCATGGGGTCTATGAAAATAAGACGACATCCGTTTTTCTTATGTTATTCCCATAACATTAAACCTACACTGTGGATACAGAAACATAATTCACACAACATGGACGACGGGAAATGAGAAGTGGTCATCACTTCAGCGAGCAAACTCCTCCTGTTGCTATGTCAAACGCTAACCACCAACTTGCTAGGCGCACCGTGTAAAATATGCCATGTCATGCTCTGTGGCGCTCAGCGAGACAAGGACACGCACGCGCGCACACACACACACACACACACACACACACACAACACACACACTTCTCTCTTTGTCTTTGAGAGCAGCCACTGCCTGATTCTGTAGGTTAATGTGGACAAACCGAAGAGAAGAAAACCACGACACATACACACACACACATACACACACACACTGGCCTCTGCCTGTTCTCGCTCTGACAGACTGAACTGGGGAGGGCGCGGATGTGTCATCACCTGACCTCTGACCTTCCTGTCCCAGAGGGCATTGGGGTCTCTCTGTCAGGCCCAGTCTATACCTCAGTTTCTCATTCTTAGGGACTGTATACTTTTGTAAAGGAATGTACCTATAATGAAAAAAAAAAAGTGTTATTAAGTTGTCCCCGTTTTTCATTTGATAGTGGATGTGTGTATATTGTATGTTCATAACCAAGAGTATATTTATTTGTATTTTTTTCCTCTTTGAAGGGGAAATGAGAAAAGTTTCAAATGGTGCAAAATGAATGCTATGATTGTTGTTCTTCTGATAACTCCTGTATGGCTTTGATCCTCTGAAAAATAGTCTATGAAGCAGAATCCCCTGGTTTGTTAGATGACCACCGACGACTCAAGCTCACTTGATTTTATAAATCTTTAGTGCTTTACAAAATAAGCCATAGAAAGAACTAATTTGAGAGGGCAAAAGCAGAGGAATAAATGTGTTTGTTGGTTCGAAACCTGCTGATTGGTAGCTTCAGTGAAACTTGATTTTTTTTGTGTGATCACACACCATTTCTTCATTGTGTATATTCAACCGGTGAGGCGAAACTGTGCAAGTACAAGCCTGTGAAACTCTGGACTGTTTGAGATACTTTCATGTAGTTCATTTTTACAAGTTGTTCGCCAACTGTGTAGACTTGTAGTCGATGCAGCTTAATTTTGCAAGTGTTCACATCTCCAAACTGTCCCCTGCAGTGTGCAGACGCCTTGCTGTAGTTCTTCTTTTGCAAATAACAAATTATGGACCGGGCTTCTGTCATATATTATCTCCAGAGTGATTCAAGCTTTTGGAAAGCTGAGGCGAGGATAGCAATTACATTTACTCATGCCACGTTCCATTTTTCAGTCTTTCAATCAATAATTAATTTGAATGTCCACTGGCTGCCTCGGAAAAAAATGTTATGCATTTGCCAATTTTGATAGTTGGTCATAAATACTGTCACTAGTAACAGAAGACTCAGTGTTAAATGAGGGAATCCGTATAAAATAGCCAGAATAAGCCATTTTCAGATACAAAAAGAAAAAAAAGACAAGATCAGCCAATACATGGTAGTAATGGATCCTTGATGGAAACTCTTGTGTATACTAGGAAATATTATTGCTTGGGATAGCAAAGATACAGTGATGAATAATGCATACATACCCTGTTAGCCTATAATGAAGATAAAGAGGAAGCCTGAGAGGAGGTTAATGTACCTCTTTAACTTAAGATTCATAGGAACCCAGAAGGGTTGTAAAAAGGGCTAGTAAATGGCTATGTTTTTGTAGAACACATTAACTGTGAATATTACCCCTCCTGGAAGTACATGCAGGACTAAGATCGAAGGCTTTTGATTTGCCCCTTGTTGCCCCTCAAACTCGAAAAAAATATTCTCGATTGAGTTCTTCTCATACAAAGTGAAATATCTAGTGTTTTATTTGTTATTTATACAAGTCTCTTTTGAAAAAAGCACCAGCAGAAGAGAAAACAAGATGTATCTTAAACAACCAAGTGGGGGGAAGGTTTCAGGAGTAGTTTGTTCACTTTTCTGTAAGCCAAATCTCCTGTCCCTGATCCTGAGCCAACCACAGCACCAACACACCTTCTAAAAAGTCATTTCCTGTCTGATAAAAAGTCTCTCCTGCACTCAGACAGCAGCTCATCTTAAAGGAGAGGAGTGAGGCCTGACTCGCATCCTCTGGCTGACAGCATGAGACGGGTTTTGGTTTGGGAGGGATGGAGGGAGGGACAGCAGAAACAACAGTGCTGGCACTCTTCACAAAACCCTCAGCAGGGCTGCAAAGCAGCGGCGTTTGTGCTTTCCCCATCCTGTCGCACTCACCCCTGACACCCCCGGTGTCAGGATGATGCATGGCTGTTGCAAGGATACACCAGAGCCCAAAGCTAGACCGTAAACAGGATATCTTCCTTTAATAAGTGGATCTGACAGGTTGCATGATGTTAATTTAATTGCAGACTATCAACAACAGGTGATCCATCACTTTGGGTAATCCACATGCTCCCCTTGATTGGTTTCGGTACAGTCATGACTGCGGCACAGGATGATGTTAAAAGGTTAGTGCTGACTTGTTTGAGTCTCATTCATACATGAACCCTTGTTGATGTGACGGTACCTAAAATACGGTTCATTTCTGTGCTGGTCTGATTCCAAAATGCAGCGTAACTTTGGCAGCATACTTGACATTTCTGACTTTCTTATTTCCTGTTTCCTGTATTTTGTCATAAGTGGGCTTTTTTTGCACTTATTATAATGTGGTTAACTGACATGTTGACGTGTGCCATATTCTGTACTGCCATAAACATTCTTTCCTGCTTTTTTACCTCCCTATGCCAATCCATTGTGCTGGTATGCCCAATGCCTTGTTATAGCATATAACCCCATGAGAGTGAGCACCGGGTAGAAAGCCTGCTTTGCTCTTAGCTGTATGGTGTAATCTACATGATCATGCTCAGAATACATAAGAGACAGAAGCCGCAGTGCAAACAACTGAAGTTGTTAATATATCCAGTAGCTGCTGCTTGTCAATAAGCTGGCCAGGTTGCCTTTTATTAATGTTTATTGCTACTTAGATATATATGGGTAAGTCTCACTGCAGGACTGTGCAGGTAAAGCAGGCTACTGTAGCTCCAGAGATGGAACTGACAACAACAGTCGATGGGTGCTCACCAGCGCATCAGTGTTTTTCTGAGGATGTTGAAACCTGAAACGTTTAGGGGTTCTAGGGCCCCAAAAGTATTTGGCTTTAGCTCCCAAATTATCCTGGATATTGATATGTTTAAAATGTGTTAAAACAGGGTTTTAATTTTGCATTAATGAGCTGGTAAAATTACACATAATAAACTGTCTGGGACAAAAAACTGCAATGCAGACTAAACATGCATCTGTGAATCCCAATGCGTGCAGGTTGTCATAGGTCAGCAGTTTATCAAACCATTCATTATGCTAAAAATCTACAGTATTAACCTTTAAATGAGGAATGCCACTGAATGTTCTGGTTTTCAGGTGGATTAGTGAACACTGATTTTTGTCTACCACAGCTAGGAACAAGCATATGAGTTTGTAACAGTATTCAGGGTTTCTCTCTGCACATGAGTGTATATTTCCTGGTTTGTAATAGAGAACATTGCTAAAGTTTTGGATTCCCAGTTTCTAGCTTTGGGAAAGATTATTTTCATGTTCACAAATACTGCCTGAGCTGCCCGAGGTCATGCAAATATCACAGGTGGTTTCTTAAAGAGTCAAGAGTTGTTTCCCTCCAACAGTTTAGAATAAAAAGTCATATTTGTGCTGCTGTGGTAGTTTTTCCTGAGCTGCTTACTTGTATCGATAAAATGGTGCCAAGCTTACGAGGTTCAATCTCTCAGACCAGACAAGAGGTTGTACCAACACAGCGTTTACAAAAAGAAAAAGCAAAAGAAGCTATTTTTCTCTCGGTCATGAGGAAACTAAAGGAAAACTAAATTTACATATGGATAATTTATATCAAAGTCCTCAATAATTATTTCACAATCTATTGTACTTTTTAAATGTTCTGAACGGAACCATTTTATATTGTATATATATGAATATATTTTGTTTTATTTTGTACTGTTCATTGTACTTTGCTTTAATTTAGAAACAATATAAATAAAGAACAATACTGTGGCAACATCCTACTGCTTTTTTAGTGTGTTTACGCCCCAAAATCATTATCATTGAGCTACAACTTAATAATTATAACATTTTATAGACCATATGATTAATTGAGATAATAATCAGATTGATTGAGAATGAAAATAATTGTTAGTTGCAGCCCTGATCATTATCGACCTGGATTTGGAGTCCAGGCAAAGAAAAACTTTAAGGACTTTTAGCTGTGTGACTGAACTACATAAAGTGTATCACTAGATCACGCTTACTCTCATGTAAAGCAGAAGTGATCTTGAAAATGTGGTCGTAGGCTTTAACACAACATTTGTAAACCTCATCCAAACAAATGCTCAATGTACTCTATTTGATATAAAGGCTTTATTATTTTGGAAAAATACAAAAAGAAAACTGAAAAACATAAAAGCAAGTTTAATGTAAAACAAACAAACAAAAAAATACTGTGCAATAGTTGTCATTTTTATCTTGTTTTGAGCTTCTTTGCTGGTCTCTGGTCGGTGTCACCGTCCGAGCACTTCTCCGCCACACTGCTGGCCTTCACATCAACATCCTTTAGAAGTGGGAGCTGCTGCTGTTTGGCTGTGGTCATCGCCCACAAACACAGCTCCAGCCTGTGGGGCGTCCAGTCCTGCTGGGGATCCACTGAGGACGAGAGGGGAGGCCAGTCATCACAATCAAAAGGAGATTTAATGTGGCTTTTTTTTTTTTTCTTACACTGACCTTTTAACGTCAAATGAAAACAGATTTCTACAAAGTGATCTAGATTAATTACAAATACAAAGTAAAAAAATACATTAAATAGACTTTCTATTAATAAAAAGTCAAAAAAGCCACATTAAATTCCCTTTGATTCAATGTTGTAAAACAATAAAACATGAAATCTATCACTTTTTATAGACACTGTAATAAACAGAAGATAAAAAGGAGCTAAATTTTAATAAAACGGATTAAACAGGAGAATAAAAGTTACAGTGCAGAGCAAAATATGAATTAATAGTTCCAACTTGAATTTAATAAAAGAGTTGGGGCAGACCTCAAGTATTCTGGGAGTTTGTTTCAGATGTGTGGTGCATAAAAACTGAACGCTGCTTCTCCATGTTTTATTTTGATCCAGTAAGAACTCTGGATGGTGCATAACGCAGCAGCAGATCAGAAATGTATTTTGGGCATAAACCGCTCTGTGCTTTATAAACCAATAATAGTATTTTATTTAGTAGTAGTATCAAACTGAGCAGAATACAGATGCATCTACAGCACTGCAATACCAAAGTGGACCAATGCAGATGTACTTTAACCACCCTTGTGTCCCCGTCATTACCTCACCTTTGTTTAGTTTTACAGTCCACTCAACCATTTTGCCCAGGTAGAGAGCGTAGTGCTTGGCTGTGTATTGGATGGGCTTCAGTCCCGGGACACTCTCTAAGGCTTCATCCGACATGAAAGCAGTCTGTTCTGGAGCTCCTGCCGCCAACACAGCTGGAGCAAGATGGACAGTCAGCCCCAAGCTACAAGAGCGTAGCCATGAAGTGAATACAAACTATTTAAACAGGGAACAGGGAGTCCCTGCCACTCAGTCCACCAGTGTAAGGACTACAGAGAAGACAACCACTGTATGAATTCTTAAGCTTTGATCTATTTGCTGGAAGTCTTCAGAAACAGAATATAGACGCAGTGCTAACCTGACGCGGTGGCTGGGCCGACTCCTTTCATGGAGCTGAGCTCTGCGATGGCTGCCTGCACATCAGGCAGGAGGCTGAAGGCCTTTCTGGAACATTTCTCCACAGTGTCCTCACTGTTGGAAGCCACCAGCTGCTGCAGCCTCGGCCTGAACTTCCCTCTCTGCAGAAAAGCACATAGGGCTACTCAAGGACACAGCTGATGCACTGTGCTGAGTGCTGTTAGACTGTTGGTGCCTCTTCACTATATGTTTGAAGGAGTATTTACTGGAGCAGAGTGACGACATCTTTTGTGTGGGTGTGTTCCTCTGGATTATTATGATTTAGTGTTTGACGTGTTTACTTACAGTGAGCTTCCACTCCATCAGTTTCACCAGCTCGGACAGAGTGACATGTTTGTCAGGTCGACTTGAAATGAGTGTGGGCAGCTCCTCTTGGTACCTGACCACAGATACACACAGATTAGGATCAGTTAACGTTAATCTTATACTCAAAGCAAAGGTCATATACAGGGACAATCATAGATATACATATCTACATTCATTACAAAAAACCCCACACACACTGTAAACCTATTGTAAAAGCAGATCAAGAGGTTTGACAAAACAATCCCATCTCAAGATCCATTTACTAGCTTTTTCCAGATCTTTCAACTTTATCATGTGGCCTTCATCAGCAGGTGGAGTTTGCACAGTTGTCATGGAGATATCAAAAGCAAATATGTACGAGTAGCCTAGTACTAAAAGTGCTGTGATTAAATCATACAGCTACTGAGCTAGAATGTCAACAAATCAATTTCCATGACAACTGAGAAAACCCTCTCAGATGATGAAGACACTGTAATAAAGTTGAAAGCCCCCCCTATTTCCAAGGTCAAGAATGAACTTTGATGCTTAGATCAAGACATGTATTTTGAGTGAAAAATCAAATCTATAACATACTGGAAGGCAGCGGATTAAACAGATTTACTACACATTGTAAAATGTTACTGAGTCTACATCCCACAATTATCCAGTGAAACTGAGTGTGATCTTGTAACTTTTGCTGTGAGGAAAAAAGGATTTACCACTTGTCAAGATTCAGCAGCTTTCCAGGTTTCTTGCCTTTGGCCTTGGCCTCCACTACATCCCAGTATTTTTCATACACACCCCTCCATGTGGCTGGGTCCTCACAGGCAAACAGAGTACTCATTGCAGCAGAGAGCTCACACCATCACCTACGACACAGACAAACATAACCTGAATGCACTTGTAAAGCCTCTATTTTACAGACATGGACTAAAGCACTATGCAATTAAACGTATATCTATTTCCACACCTTAAACTGCCTCGCTTTGATTCAAATACCGCGCTCACCTTCGTTTGAAGGAAACCTAAAACAAAAGCAAGACAAAAAAACAGCAAATGGCCGATAAATTTCAGTCCTTGAATGAATTGCCATGCATGTATTATGAAGTGTAGTAGTGTGACGACACTTCCGTTATGAGGTACAGAATTCCCGCGAGATGATGGAGCAAAAATACGACTTCCGGTACCGCAAGCACTGACCAACAGTTTCAGAAGGTTTGTCCCCTGAAATACTTTGTTATTGGCTTCGCATAGACGCTGTTAACCAACAGGGTACGTTTTTCAGATGTATTTATTGACTGACATACTTGTAAAACTTGTGTCGTGCACGTTTCGTCTTTACAAAAGTGCTCGGTAGCTAGGTTAGCCTGGTAGCATTATCATCACATTCCAGTCATGTTTATGGTGCAAGTGCATTGTACAGCGAGTTTAGCTATTTGCAGCCAACACACCAGCAAAGTGAACACCATGAAGAAGCTAACTGATTTACAAAGCTCCAATTTAACACGATTTTGGAGTAAAATGAACCACCATCAAAGCACGAAATCAAGGGTGTAATATTAGTGGATTAGTGGTGGTATTGGTAATCAATCTGAATAGTGTTAACGCACATGTTAATTGGGTGAGTAGGCTCTCTCTCTCACAATGTTGGGATCGATCGTTTTGTCACCGCATTGTCATATCTTCACGTGAGCACAAAACGGCTATTAATCAATCACCAGCACGAGGTAGAAGGTTATTAACACAGACGAGTCAGAGGTAAACAAACAGAATGGACATCTGACAGTATTTAAAATTTAAAATAATAATCTGTTGAAAATGTAACACTTAAGCAAGAAGGTGACTGTAAGCCATGTTGGGACCCTCTTGTAAACGAGATGATATATTCTGGGAATTTTCTAGTTTTATCCAGTAAGTACAAAGAATAGTTTGGCATATTTTTATATGCTTACATTTAGTGAAAACAAGATTCTCAGTTGAAGTGATTAACTATCAGTTTCAGTTTAAAGTCTATGCAACATAAGTATACATTGTTCAATGTTAGATTATATGTCTGTGTGATATACATATTTACATGACACGTAATTTATTTAAATATTTTATTAGATATTTTTAATTTTGCTTGTGATAGACATAACATATCTGTCCTAACTATAAACCCAGATAGTATCATGCTGTGTGTTGCTCACATGCCAGTCTCTCACTAGCAAGTTGGCTCTCATGGGAGTGCATGAAGAGGACTCTGTGCTGCTGCAGACGTTGACAAGGCCGGCGGTTCTTCACCAAGTAAGTACTGCAGCAGTTTCCTTGTCTAAACTGTTAAAATAGATATAATACTGTGTGATTTGTTTGTTACACACTGCCACCTCTCCTGCCACCTTCACCAAGTACTGTATAAATCTAACATCTTATTTTGCTTGAGTGCCACCTTCTGGTGGATTGTTGAACTGCCTTAAAATCATTTAACATTTTTGCCCAGATGCCTCTTACAACAGTGCTGTAAAAGTAAAAGTAGCAAATGAATTTGCAGTTCACCTGATGCATCTTGTCACTTTTATTGTTCCTGAGCTATATTTAAATCACTGTTGTCTGCACCAGGAACATGGAGAAGATGTCACGGGTTACCACAGCCCTCAGCAGCAGTGCCGTCAGTGGCCGAACTATGTTCTGCCACTTGGACGCACCTGCCAACGCCATCAGCGTGTGCCGTGACGCCACGCAGGTGGTGGTAGCTGGCCGCAACATCTTCAAGATCTATGCACTGGAGGAGGAGCAGTTTGTGGAGAAGCTGAATCTACGCGTCGGCCGCAAGCCGTCTCTCAACTTCAGCTGTGCGGATGTTATGTGGCACCAGATGGAGGAGAACCTGCTGGCCACGGCTGCCACCAATGGGGCGGTGGTCACCTGGAACCTGGGGAAACCCTCTCGTAACAAGCAGGACCAGCTGTTTACTGAGCACAAACGCACTGTCAACAAGGTGTGCTTCCACCCCACAGAGGTTTACATGCTGCTAAGTGGCTCGCAGGATGGCTTCATGAAGTGCTTCGACCTGCGCAAGAAGGAGTCAGTCAGCACTTTCTCAGGTAGAATATTATGTGATGAGCATCAATGTATAACTATTAATTTCCTATAGGAGAAATACATCTTGTCATAAATGTCGTCTTAATGTCTTTACAGTGTGGTTTACTGAAATTATGCAGAGCATTTTTGCAAACAAACCGCTTCTTATCGCTTAATATCCCTGTTGATTATTTTTTTTTTTCCCTGCTCCCTTTCTTCCAGGTCAGTCAGAGAGTGTGAGGGACGTCCAGTTCAGCATGAAGGATTATTTCACATTTGCTGCATCCTTTGAGAATGGCAACGTCCAGCTGTGGGACATCAGGCGGCCGGACCGCTATGAGCGAATGTTCACCGCCCATACTGGCCCTGTGTTCTGCTGCGACTGGCACCCTGATGACAGGTAAAAGACAGTGAGTTTGTGACACAAACCAATGAAGAAATTGGAGGTATCATACAGTATTTCACTTGCAATTAGTAGTGCTTTAGTTTTAATTATTGTCACTGTGAATGGATTTCTCCCTTTATTTCCATTTTAGGGGATGGCTGGCCACTGGGGGCAGGGACAAGATGGTGAAAGTGTGGGACATGACCACTAACCGGGCCAAGGAGATCTATTGTGTCCAGACGATCGCCTCAGTGGCACGGGTCAAGTGGCGGCCTGAGAAGAAGTTTCATTTAGCCACCTGTTCCATGATGGTGGATCACAACATCTATGTGTGGGATGTCCGGAGACCTTTCATTCCCTTCGCCACCTTTGAGGAACACAAAGATGTGACCACTGGTATTGTGTGGCGCCACCAGCACGACCCTCATTTCTTGCTCTCTGGCTCTAAAGACAGCACACTCTACCAACACATGTTCAAGGACGCCACTCGTCCTGTGGACAAGGCCAACCCCGAGGGTCTGTGCTTCGGACTGTTTGGTGACTTGGCCTTTGCAGCCAAGGAGAGTCTGATTAGCAGTGACGCCAACAGAAAGCCTTACCCCGGAGGCGACCGCCGCTACCCCATCTTTTTCTTCAAGAAGCCTGACCTGACAGAACAGTTTGCCCATGTGTCCAGCGCCCTTAGCGTCTTTGAGACAGACTTGGACAGTAACCGCATGGACTGGTTTGTCAAGACCGCACAACTCTACCTCCTCAGTGGGAAGCCGTTTGCTGAACTGTGTGATCACAATGCCAAGGTGGCCCGGGAGCTGAAAAGACCTCAGGTCAGACCAATCAATACAGGAACAAATCTCTACTTAGTGCTGTTTTCTTTTTCTTTTTTTCAAATTACCCAGCAAGGTTTTGATGTTGTCAGTTTAAATGGAACCTTGACAGATTATGATTTAAAATCATTGATAGACGTATTATTGCTAAACAGTGATACATTACTTGTTACTTTTCTTACTCATTACTCTACTGGAAAAGTATTTAACTGCACTAGGGCTGCAACTAACAATTATTTTCATTATCTGTTAATCTATGAATTACTTTGTTGATTAATAGTTTGGTCTAAAATGTCAGCAAATTGTAAAAAATGCCCAGAGGTTCCCAGAGCCCATGGTGGTGTCTTAAAATGTCTTGTTTTGTCTGACCAAAAGTCCAAAACCTAAAGATATTATCGTATTATTAGATACTATCATAAAACACGAAGTAACAGTGACAGTAAATCATCACTTTGTAACACCTTACTTGCGATAGTAATGTGTTACAAACTAATTGTGTTTGCCATGTTTCTTTTTGCTTTAATACAAAGGTTTCCACAACATGGACCATGTTGAGAATCATGTTCTCTGACCCAGCAAACCTCACGCCCGGTCTAAACCACAGCCTCAGTAAAGTGGGCACCTTGCCTCTAATGAACAGGTAAATGAGCTTTTTAGTGTGCCATTACAAAACTGTTATGCCAGTAATTTAGAGACGTAACATCTGATGCTGATGTGCATTATGCTTTCAGTTTCAGCATGAAGGAAATGGGCACAGAGAGCAGACTGGAGCGCAGTAAAGGTGAGAGCAGGCAGGACAACATCCACCTGGAGCTCAGTAACTCGCACATCAGCAATAATAACGAAGGTGAGAGTGGTCATTAAAACTCGTAGAAGCCAATCTGGTTGTCCGTGTGTTCTTTGTATAATATTCAAGACTTCATTCATTCAATTGCCCTTCAGAAAACGAGGAGACAGAAGGCAGTGAGGGCCAGGCTGAGTATATGTTCGGTGATGCCGAGTTAGATGACGATGACCTCTACTCTATGGAGCATGACAACCAAACAGGTCAGTCACAGTCCCATCTCTGAGGAAACTAAAGAGCTGCTTACGTCAGTAACTGCTATTTATAACTGCCTCCTTGCTCAGCGCTCTTTTGTCGGATATTATCTCTTGCTCCTTTTGTCATAACAGAAGAGCAGGAGTACACCCTGCCCCAGGAGGCCTTCCAGCTGCGCCACGAGATCATGGATAACCCGTCTGCTCCAGAGCACCTTCAGCAGGACAAGGCCGACTCCCCGCACGTCAGCGGCAACGAGGCCGAAATCACTTGTCTGACACCCATAGAGTCCTTCTCACTCATCTCCATTTCCCAGCCGTTGTTCAGCCCACATCTACCTGCCAGCTTCTTCTGTCCCATCGTGCGGGAGATGCTGAGCTACTACGCCGAGCAGGGCGACGTGCAGATGGCCGTGTCTGTGCTTATCGTCTTGGGGGACCGGATCCGCAAAGAGATCGATGACCTCACCCAGGTCAGATAGAAAACACTGGTGTCTTGCTCAGTGTTGTTAAAAACTGCATTCAAATGAGGCAGAGTTTTCTGCTTTTTCACCATTTCATGGACCAGAAGTTAAGAGTTGTTTTGATGGCAGAGGCATTAATGAAAAATCTTAGGTTCTTCAGGTAAAAAAGATTATATTGCTCAATAGAATGACTTATTGACTTCAAGGTGATCTTAAATATCTGATAGATAAGTTAGGATACTTCCCTGAACAAATATCAAACATTTCAAGTTTAATGTATTTGCAAGTTCATTGGATATCATTCATGTGAATAAAAAAATCGAGCAAAGTTTAGGGATTCTTTAGGTCTTATGTATGACTGTAGGTTGTAAATAGCCTAAGTCTTAAAATTAAATTACAACTTTGCAGTTTTGAAGACCTAAGCAGACCCAAAATGAGAGTTTCCATTTCAGGAGCACTGGTACATGTCCTACATAGACCTGCTGCAGCGATTCGAGTTGTGGAACGTGTCCAATGAGGTCATCAAGTTGAGCACGTGCAGCGCCATCACCTGCCTGAACCAGGCGTCCACAACACTGCATATCAACTGCAGCAACTGCAAGCGGCCAATGAGCAACAGGGGCTGGATTTGTGACAGGTATGAACACTGCATCACCATTTCATTTAAGAGAGCTACTGTATGTTTATGTATTATGTACTGTATATATATTAACATAAGATTGTCAAACTGCTTGTAATCATTTTGTATAATTACCATAAGGTGGGCTATCTCTCTTAACATTTCATAGAAACCCTTTTGCTTTTGATTCAATAATTTAATTTCTACTTGTTTACTTTTCTTTTAACTTCATCCAATTTTGTTTAAATTGGTAGTTTTTGTTGTAAAACAAGCAAACATTTTAACATCTGGTTGGGATCAGTAATTTCCTGGAGTCTCTGATGGTTTCCTATCAACGGTTCCCAGCTGTTGGTATAAGTGTAACTCCTGTCTTTAAGGCTTATGTTGTCTTAAATGCACAGTACACTGAATATTCATTTAATTCTGACATGAAACGAGCTCTGACGTCTCTCCTCTAGGTGCCACCAGTGTGCCAGTGTATGTGCAGTGTGCCACCATGTGGTGAAGGGACTGTTTGTGTGGTGTCAGGGCTGCAGCCACGGTGGACATCTGGAGCATATAATGAACTGGCTCAAGAGCAGTGCCCACTGCCCTGCTGGCTGCGGTCATCTGTGTGAGTACACCTGAGCTCATCACAACCACTGTTCACACAGCTGGTGCTCTGTGGGAGTGGGAATCAGTCCTCACACCGACCTGGATCATACACACGCGCGCACACACCAGAGACAAACGAGACGTCTTCATTCCTCCACATGGGCCTGGAGTCTTTTGTCCCTGTGGAAAGAAGGACGGCTATGTGTGTGTTTGAAGTGAGATTAGTCAAACGTCTGATCTACTGAGTCTGAAGGAGGAAGAGGTTTATATGTGCTCTCCTGGGCAGCCAGTCATAAGCAAACAATCGTGTGGATTCATATTTGTATTAGAATTGGTGATTTTGTATATAAGCAGATGTTAACAATAGATATTCAAAGAATATAACAATATTTTTTGTA
Organism: Maccullochella peelii; assembly: GCA_002120245.1. Classification (NCBI taxonomy): domain Eukaryota; kingdom Metazoa; phylum Chordata; class Actinopteri; order Centrarchiformes; family Percichthyidae; genus Maccullochella; species Maccullochella peelii. The sequence goes on from LKNJ01000506.1 coordinate 134,222, forward strand.
AATTCACACTTGCTGCATTTTACATTGTTTTTAAACCCCTCAGTAAAATCCTGACAGCTGTACAGAAAGAACTGTCTGCTCATCTTAAGTGGATTGTTAATGTTTGTACATAATGCTTAAAATGTATTTTAAAGGACTGTAGATAATGTTGAATTAGTTTATATGAGAAATAGCTCTCTATTTAAGCAATACATATTGAACTGACACTTGAAGTTGTCCTGGACCAGTGAAGTCTGTTGTCAGCTACATTTAACAGAAAATATACACAGCTTTTCGGATGAATCAGTCAGTGTAGACTGATTCATTTGAACTTGCACTGAGCTTTAGCTGCACATATTCACACCTGGCAGCTGCCCAGTACATCCAGTCTTCTTCTCTTGTCTGCTGTGCAGTTTTAGTGGAGCAGTCAGGATAAACAGTGTTGCTCGAGGGCACCTTAGTGAGAGGAAAGAGCACTACTTATTAATTTTCCCCAAACACACTTAACTCTCATGGGCCCAGAAATCCCAACTGGCAACCTGCCAATGCCTCTAGCCTCTAGTCTACCAGCTAGACACAGTGTGAGCTGCTCAGAGTAACTCAGTCATTTTCTTATCATAGTTTATATAGCTCACTACTGGTGAGATGGTGAGATACACAATGGATACGCATAAAAGCCAACAGAGACGACTTCTGTCCAGATAAACCTCATCAGAACAGCTTTGTCTTGGGTGAAATTAGACCTCATTTACTGAAAATTCAGCTACTTTTAGTGACACATAAGCATCCTGTATTCTGGCACACAAAACAGGAAAGTTTTCAGATTTCAGAATGCATACAAATAAAAAAAATTATAACCCTGTCCTGCCACATGACGTGTTTTGTGTGCAAAACAAACAAGCTCGTCTTTCCCACAATGTTGAATGGGGCACCCGGTAAAATGCAAATTTGAACAGTTGCACACGTAGTCAGTAAAACGGCATTAGAGAGAAAATATTTTGTTACCCTCTTTTATGACAGCTTAACATATGAGTGGTATCCATCTTTCCCATTAACAAATCTACAGTTGTCCTGTCAATCATGAGGGCAGAGCAGTGAGGCACGAGGTGGAAGGAGTCTGTACTCATTTAAAAACCTGCAGGCCCGAGGCTGGTGTATCTGGATCAGCTGCTAAAGCAAAACCCAGCCAACATCCAGATCGCGCCAGGGTTGTTACTGAGCAGCAACTGTCATCACATCGATTTAGCGCCAAGGCCCCAGGCACAATAGAGGATTTTCAGATGTGTTCCGTATGGGGACTTCCTACCAATCAGGAGGGGAATCCCTGACCCCAAGGCTCAGTCTGCACAGAACTGCCCTGTAGTGTTAGCAAGTTAAATATTGACCACATCAATAGAGTCAGACTAATCGGAGCCACCTGATTAGATCAAATCTGGACAGGCCCTGGAGTGTCTGGAAATTACACATTAAGTCCAGCAGTGAAGATGAGCAATATTCAGCGTTGGTTAAAGAGACAAACTCTAAAGTAATTGGTAAATGTCCCAATATATTCCACACACCTGCTTAAGTCTAATGCAGAGCCCAATGAGCACCATAAATCCCAATATGATGCTTTACAAGGAGTCAAAAAGAAACCACTGACAAATATTAAATCCACTGATCTTGGAATCTCTCCTAACAGGACTATGCTGCTGGTGGGTATTTCTATTTTTTTTGTTTGGATCATTTTGTCCAAATCCAGTGCACATAACCACTCAGCTCTTCACCTGTCTCTGCTAACAGACAGACTCAACTATTCTCTGCTGTCATGAAATTAGCATTTTAGTTCTGAATAATTAATCATGAATTATCAAAAGTTGTCTTTCTTACAAGGATGTGCTGCTTTAACATCCGATTATAACATCGTCTGTTGCATGTGTACGTATCTGTCAATTTAAAACGAGTAGAAAAGTGACAGTATTGATGTATCCACCCTCAACTTTCAGCCAACAAGGTTTTAATTTAGGTCCAAATACAACCAAGACTGTCATTTTAAAGATTTGGGAGGATTTCAGGGTACAACAGATCACGTTTAAGAAGATACACAGTGAATCCACTTAATGATAACTAAGCACTTGAGTGAAATCTGAAACTGGACTGTCGGGTATTTGTGCTTTGAAAGAGAATACTGTACTATTTATCATTTCATTCTTAGCTCTGAATCTATGTATGCAAATGTCCTCAGAATTACAGCACAATGGATTGAAAAGACCTTCTCTGGTGTAACAATGTATGGCTGTAAATTATTAACTGACGGGTTTCACACATTTCTCTCATCTGTGTTTTTTAGCTCTTAAAAATGCATTCAGCAGGACATTAACACCTAACAACAGCATACAAATAAGATTTCATTCAAAGGACAGCTCTGCAGAACTAGTTCTTTAAACTACTTATTTTAACTTCAACTACTACTACTGAAATGTACCTCTTCGGCTGGTGGCATGAACATAATTCAAAACCACATTTCATACAGGAAGAGCAGAGTTTTTTAGAAACATTTCACAGTATTACAGCCTCTGATCCACAATCAGTCCCTCTCTCTTTGTGCATTTTCACAATCCAACTACAGGAGTCCAGTATACACCAGCACAAGCGTGTGAGGGCCAAGTACCCTTCCTGTCTGTCTGTCATTTCCCTGCAGTAGCTGCCGTTGCCCTTGGCCTTGTCCACATCTGGCGAGCCCTGATCCATCAGCCAACCCCAGAGGAGCAGCAGGTCAGCTGCTTCACTCCCCGAGCAGCTCTGGTCCGGCAGGACAGGCCTGGTCTTTGGCCTTCTCCCATTTCAGTGAGATTGTTCAGGGTGGTAAGATCACCCTCCGTCAAATATTGGCAAAATGGCCCCTACAAAGATAAGAAACTAAAGTTATTTTCTCTTCCAGGACTTCTTGTGTCCATCCTATGAGAGTTTGTTGTAAGTGCTCACCTGTGAAGGTTTAAGGCCGTTCCCAGCTATCTGAGACTTTTTCAGAGGCACTTAGTCGCCTCAGACTCTGAAGCACAGTTTGCAGGGTCCCCGCTGTGATGATGAAACAACCACACACCAGTATTAGCATTAGACTCCTCTGACAACACAAAACCACTTTAATCACTGAGCATTACACCATCTTACCCAGTTCTTCTTCATGGGAATCCAGCTTCTTGATGAGGTCTACAACACTGGAGCGTGTCAGGCCCTCCCCGCCTGCAAGGAGAAGTAAAATCTTTTATTTATGTATTTATTTTAAAATCACTAAATGTCAAATGTGTTATCCAGCACAGGACGCCTCAACTCACCTTTAACACCAGTGTCACCTTTTGTTTTATCTTCTACACCAGTATAAGAGCTGCTATTCCCATCAGTAGTGAGCCAGGAGAGCAGTTCAGCATGGCGGGCCCTGGACTCCGCCAGTGTGGCGCTCATGTCCTGAGCCAGCCGGTGGTTATCCACCAGCTCAGCATGGACCCTCCTCCATGCCATCTTGTCCTCCATCAGACATCCCTCCATCACGGCACGCAGCTCCTTCTCCTGAGACACCTGGCTCTGCAGGCTCTCCACCTCCTCACAACGCTATGTAGGCAGAGAGTTAGCCAGTTGAATGTGAGTAAAAGGTTTTCAGTTTGGTCAAGAAAAGTTAGAAAAGTGAAATATTTGTACAGCAGTGAGTATTTGCTTTCTTCTTACCTTGTGTAGCTGAATGGCCATCTCCTGCATCTCAGCCTCAAGCTGGTCAGCGTAAGCCTGTTCCAGAGCATCGCTGGGTGGCCGAGCACTGCTGTGCCACCTTGCAATAGCTGAGGTCATCTTACGCTTGGGTCCAAACAATCTGGAGAGCAAGAACGGATTCAGCATTTCATGAGAAAACAAACTCTATACGTGCTGGGGTAAATGTGAAAGAGGGGCCTGAAGTCTCTTACGTGATCCCTATTTCTTTGAGATCATTTTCAGTCAGGGTGAGAAATATCCGCAGGTCAATGTCTTGCTCCTCAAGTAAGGGGAGATACTTAGAAAAGCCAAGTTGTTCCAAGAACTCTGCCAGATCCTACAGGAATAGAAGATTTTAGGGCTGGTCAAAAACCCAAAACCAGCTTCAGAAGAAACTGAGCCCTGAGCCACACACACCCCGTTAGAGGTCATATTACTGATGCATCAAAAAGGGAGCAAACATAGACATGCCTTTGGACCAGTGTAGGAGGGTGGAAGACCAACATATGACCGCATCCCACAGTTCCCTGTACCAGTGGAGTGAGCTGCGTCGTTGCCTCCATGGCGACTCTTGCCTTTTGAGTGATGACCCTTATTTACTCTGCGAGAGCTGCTCTTTTTGCACTGGTCAGAGTCCTGGTGGAGAAAGGTGCACTGTGTCAAATCTAAATATCTGGTGTTTGACTCCAAAACAGTGGGATTTCTGTGTTCTTGTGTCCACCTCGTTACTCTCCACGGAGCCTTCCCAGTTGAGGCCAATCACATGAGGCAGGCCTTCGCTGCTGCTGCTGCTGCTCCTCATGGTGGGCATGTCATTGTCAAAGAATGGACTGTCATCTGTGGCAAAAGACATTACTTTAACCAATGATCATCCCAAGTGCAGTATTTCTACCAAAGACACATGTAACTAGTTCAGTTATGCACTTTAGATGTCAAAGCACTGGTAATCATGTGCCTCTCACCTCTGCTGCTATTGCTCTGGCCGTCCAGCTCGTTGATGGGCGAGGTCACGTCACGGTAGCAGATGCCCTCACTCTGTTCACCAACACCACGAAATGCCATGTAGCCTGACGGCACTGCAGGAGGCTCTGTAAGGAGAAAAGCAGTATTAACAAATCCATGACTATAGTAATGAATGGTAGCATGCCAGTGATTGAGGTCTTTTTTATAGACTGATGCTGTCTGCTTAATTGTAAATACAGTGTCTTTGTAATAACTTCTGCGATAAAATCTCAATATACAGAGTCTTTTAGCACTCAAGGAAAAACTATCCGCTGTACACCAAGTAGTGTAAGTGTCAATCAACCTCCTTATGCACAGATTGATTGTATTTTTTTTTAGCCGCTTTTGTGTAATTTGACTTAACAACTAGAACCACTACACTCTTTACGTGTGACTGGTATGAATACAGGTTGGCAGACTGGATGTCTTATGTGACACTACCACACAGTTTGCTGGTGCCTCCTACTCGGAACTTGGCGATGGCCTGGGGCCCATCATGGATGCTAACGCCTTTAGCTCGGTTACGACTTGGCCTTATCCTCGGGGGTGCGCTGTCCGAGTCCTCGGAGGAGCTCAGGTCTTCGAAATGTCCTGACAAGTTGGAACACAAACACAAAAAATCCATCAGATAAAAGACAAAGAAAGGATAACAACGTATTTTGTAAAAATAAACAATGAGTAGTCACCTGGTTTGATCCTTGGAGAACGTGAGTCAATGAGGCTGATGATCTTGGTATACCCGTACATCATGGCTAGGGCACGAGCAGTCTCTCCTTTAGCGTTGCGGTCGTCCACTTTGACTTTCTGTAAATAACAAAACAGATGTCACCTCTGTGTGAGCAGACCAATGAGCCTCTTCTTTGTGCATCATCCTCAGTGGCGTGCACATTTCCTGGTGTCGTAGCTCCGTCTTTGACTTGTAGAGAGCATATTTGTGGACGGTAACCTACTCACATGATCAAGCAGGAACTGAACAATGATTTCATGTCCAGAAGCAGTGGCCTCCATCAGGGGAGTGAAACCAGACCCTGGCTCCCTGTGGGTGACAGAAAAAGTAATGAAAACCTGTGTCTGAATGGTGTGTTGCAATAGTTTGGGGATGAATGAAGACACTCACTTGACATTAGCATCAGCATTGTTATCCAGCAGGAACTTGACCATCTGCTGGTGGCCTGTGCTCGTGCAGTGGAACAGAGCGGTCCAACCTTGAGAGTCCTTCAGCTCCAACTCAGCACCTTGCTTTTGAGGTAAGAAAAACAAAAAGCCTTTCATTCTGAGTAACAAAGTGTTAAAACATGGAACCATAAATCAAACAACGTATCAAGAAAATAACAAAAACTGTTTTCTTCCATCTTATAATAGAGCATCTCTTAAATCCAACCGATGCTTAAGATTTCTGATGCTGAAACTTCAGCTTGTGAAATTGTTTTATCCACATTTGTTTTGTTTTTCAGCATTAAAAGTCTTCAGCTAATACAAAATACAGCTGATTCGACAACAGCAACAAACAATCCAATTACTCTGCGTGGTTTCACTTTGTCACTATAAAGTGTGACCATGTTGCATGGTGATTTTGCATTTTTTTGCATCAAAAATATTACATCCAAACAACATGTTCTGCTTGGATTTCTGAACACACCAACATAGCATGATATGAACTGTTACTGTACCTGCAGCAGAAAGTATGCGATACTTTCATTCCCACAGCTTGCTGCCAGCATCAAGGGGGTTAATCCTTTGGTTGTGGTAGCATTTACATTCACACCAGCCTCCAACAGGAGATTTGCAATGTTGTCATGGCCGATGTAAGATGCATACATCAATGGGGTCCATCCTCCAATGTTCTTGCCATCCAGGTCCACCTCACCTCTGAAAAGGCAAGATCATAGTTATCAATACAGAGTGAAATGTGCCACAAAGGCTGTGGATGAAAGGAACACATCTAGTGATACTGTTCTTATTCAGGTACCCACTTTTTGATGCACTCTGCCACCACGTCGTACTGGCCGATGGAGCAGGCGGTGTGGAGGTCCAGAGGGACATCCAGCTCCTCAGGTCGCACCAGGGTGTCACCCAGCCACAGAGAGAGGCTGGCACCCAGTTGCTCTGATTCACTGGCTTCGTCACTAAGCTCAGACATTTTCTACCTCTTCACTCGCCCCTCCGCGCGCCTGAAAACAGAGATGGCCCTGAGACTGAGCACCAAAGTTAAAGATGAAATGTTCAGCTCTATAAAGATTCACACTTTACAGGCATGTTTCCTGAATATCAGACAGCGCAAGTTGATAAATGTTGCTTGTGATTGACATACAAATAATACTAGTCTCTAACTTGCAGTTACTTAAAGGCTCGTGTTGATTTATATCTTTACGATCTATAACTCCCAACTTTGCTATTTTAGCTAGCTCAACGTTAGCATGGCAAGATAACGTTAGCCCGCTACGAACTTCTCCCCATCACACACCTACCCAATAAACTAGAAATATAGTGAATTCTCAAACGACAACCTCAATTAACTAATATTTCACGATGTAGCCAAATGTCAAGAGTTAAAAACTTAGTCAACAGGTAAAGTTACCGTTAGTTTGTTTTCTCAGCGGCTGAAACTTTTTTTTTGTGTGTCACACTCAATTGTGCTCGTGTTGATCCATGCCCCGCCCTTTCCTGTTGAATGGCGTTGATAAACTTTTAACAGCAAAAACACTAATAAATATATAATAATGTCGGGCCAGTGTTCTTTTAAACGTATTGCATTGTCCTGTAGGAAAATGAGTTTGTATGTGCCAAAGAATAATTTTACACACCGTATTAAAGAAAATGCAATGCCAACAAAAATACAAGATGCTTTATTTAGAAATATGATCAGTCAGCAATTACAGACTTTGAATATTAGCATTGTGTTTGTAAGTGCCATCATCTCCAGTGCAGCCACTTGTTTTGTGTGCTTTTTATTGTTTCCATCACAAAGAATGTCCAGCACAGCTCAGACCGGACTGTCCAGCCACAATCCAACATAATGTATGATGAGGTACAAGTCAGAGAAAATTGAAGCGAAACTCCTCCTTTGATGGAGTAAAGACAAAAGCTGACGTCTCCTCCTGAGTCTGTGATGGCGGGTCTGTATCCTGAGCTTCAGTTTGTTGCAGGTCCCCCTCTGTGGCTGGTGTCTGGGTTTTGACATCAGCTCTCCGGTGGAAAACACACTTCTTTGGAGAAGCTGACACAACTTTGACCTGAGCTGATGCAATTTCTGTTGGGATTGGAGAAATCAGTCAATTAACGGCACATCGACCACACTTTTTTCACAGTTCCCAGATGGACCTTTTTACACGTGAGCAACTTTTACTGTTCGAATCACTCTCCTGCTACAATACACTCACCGCCCTGCATGAGTTTGTACTGCTTGCTCTTCTCTTCATCCATTTTTTTCCTGTAATCTCCAGTCATGGCTCTCATCACCTGCCTCTTCTTGGCCAGAGGGGCTTTGGAGCTTCGTAGAGTCTTCAGGGCACGAGAGGCTTCCTCCTCTGCCGGGAGAAAATATTCAAGGTGTGACACTTCAAAGCAATTTAGTATCTGTCACATTTAACTACTTATGTGGCCTTGTTGGGACCTAGACCCCTTTTTTCCTGCTATACTAAAACTCCATACTACAAAGTGCACTATATTTTTGTTGCCAAGTGTAAACAGGTCAGATGATGTGAAAGGTAAACATCATACTCTGTTTCGGTGTACCCTTCTGGGACCTCATTCCCAGTTCCAGCTTCTCGATGCACCAGTCCAGCTGTCTGTTCAGCTGCTCTTCTGCACTCTGAAAGACATTCAGACATCGAATCAGCTAATCAACCGCAACCCACCATGATTACTTTAAAGGAAATCATTTCACACTGACCAGCTCTGTGCTCTCGCCTCCTTGACTCCCCTCAGCCGAACTTGGCTCCAGCTGTTGCTCGGCGACGTCAGGGGTTTTTTTCTTTCCAGATTTCTTCTTCTTGGCTTTTGATTGCACTGCCGATTTGGGTGGGGAGTTAACCTCCTGCAGCAGGGAATGATTTTCCTGCTGGCTGCCTGGAAAAGAGGTGTCTGGGGTCTCTGTCGTCTCCATGTTTTCTGCAGGTGTAACAGCAGGTATCTGAAAGTTGAAGGCAAAAGCAGAGCCCTGTCCTGTAAAGGATATCCGGCTCGCTGCCGGTTCGGTCCTGTCTGATGATGGAGATGTTTCCTCTTGAAGTGCTGGAGAGTTGTCAGGGAGGAAGTTAAATCTGAAGGTGTTGTCACTGCGAGTCCAGAGGGGATTCTCAGCTTTGCCGGCGACAGGAGCAGAGCTGTTTGACTTAGGTTCAATATCTGTTGAACGAGCATACACACGAACATTAGGATCAGGAGGACACTTACTTTTGCATTAATTACCTCAAAGCTTATTCTAACTTTAATTGTAACAGATACAGACAAATGTATAACATAACATTAATGAGAACGTTTAAGCCCACTGCTGAATCGAGTTAATTTCAGTTTAATCAAATTGGGAATTTTTCTTTTCAGACAAACTTCACATTTGTCCCCAAACGCGGTCTATAATAGACCACACACGTGCATGCAGCAAGGCTCGTAGGAAAAATATTTAGCTTATGTTGCGTAAGACTTGTAATTAAATCATAATGTACCTATAAACAGCAGCGTTTGCTCGGCCATGCTGATTCCAGTGTTGCAGGTTTTCAGCTGAAAAGCGCCAGTTAGACTGAACTATTTAACTCGACACTTCAGGGAGACAAACACGCTCAGCGGAACAGACACAACTTTTAGCCAACATTGTTTTGATTCTTCTATTTTCTTGGTTTCCATGAAATCGTGTTGGTGTTCAGAAACTTACCATCAGTGTCGCTTAACAATAGGTCCGTCTAGTAATATTTCCCCAACGCTTGTCGTTCCGCATGGTGGTGTTCTCACTCACTCACACAAATTAAATTTGAAAATAAGGCTTAATTATAGCTATAGAAAACAAATATTTTATAGCCTGAAAAAATAAGACAAAAACATTTTTTTTAAATGGTATAACATATGAAAATATTAAAATAAAACAGGTGTAAGCAATATAAAGAGGACAGCTGTAAACAAGATAAACAAAGGCTGTGATCACTGTATGCTAATAAATCTAACCTGAGTGTTACAGGAAATGGTAGTTTTATAGAAGCAGATTTTTGTCACAAGGCTGTTGGTGGCTGGGTGATCCTCTTTTAACACAAAGGATCAGGCTGTTTGTGTCCTAGCTCTGATGCTTGACCAGGATCACAGGACTGTCAGTGGTGTTCCCTAAACACATGTTGAGCTAAGAAAGCAATGAGGATACCATCAATGTATCAGCAGAAGCATGATGCTGGATTTGTTTGTGGTGCTCTGTACTAACTCTTCACACAATGGCTTGTGGTTTTTCCCAAATTTGTGGAAGTACATAGATGTATTTACGCACTTCATGCTGTAGGTGTACAATGCTTGTGCGCAAAATACTTTGGTTAAAACAGGTCTGAAGTGAGGTTTTCTTTTCTTTCTTTCTTTCTTTCTTTTTTTGGAGGCTTGTTCAGATTCAAAACAACTGGCTTGTGCTAGAGACTAAAGGTCTGTAAGCACAACTGCACCCCAAACAGAATATATGTTAATATAGGCTATAACTTATCCCCTTTCCATCATCACCTACCACGTTTTTTCCCCATCCAGTGTTGAAGGTGATTATACTTATTTCTACATGTTGCATAGCATATCCGTTGTTCAGTAGGGTAGCACTGATCCCTTTGGTTCCATTTAATGAAAAGAAAGGGATTTGATCGGTAAGTACCATATTTTAAGAAATCATTTGATAAATCCTAAGGATGTAGAACCAAAAGCTAATGCCAACACTGTGCAGACTAAGAAGAATTGTTGCAGTCAGGGTTCATGAATTCATGCAAAAACATGTAGATACCTCAACTTAAGAGAAGACACTTCTTGTCCCATTCTACTTCAAATGCAGAGGCAGTGATCCTCCTTTTCCCCTCCACTAATCACATTCCGTCAGGGATTTGTCTGTGGACCAATCCGGTAGGCTGATGGGCGGGACTTCGAGCGCCGCTCCTCTCAGACTATAAATATCACCTCCTGCTCCCCCCAGAGTTAATACAGAGAACCAACAAGCAAAAAGAGGACGGCCGATTCCTGGAAAAATAAACACAAAAGGTAACGTGAGCGTTTTTACTTTTAATATAATTTGTTACATTCACTGTTAATGGTCGTCGACTGTATGGTGTACTTTGATTTTCAGATCGTTGAGGAACGTTAAAATACAATTGATCTAGCGATAACCGTCAACCAATTGCCAACAAAACGGCGCGCGCTTTAACCGGTTGGCTAATAGTTAAATACATTTGAGGTGCTCTGTACTAACTTTGCCTGTCAAGAAACCCGTGTTATTACAGTTAAAGTTCAAATGAAGGCTTACTTCACTTGTATTGCTTATCAAACTGGCTTGGATGGCAACGGTGTCTTTATTTTGTTGTAAGCCTCTGGTGGCTAGCTGGCGCCATTTTGCAACCGTTCATGCTAGCTTTAAATTTGCTTGCCAGCGACGACTAAGAAACGTGTCTGTCCCCCGTAGCTTAATGGTGGCGAGCTTTGGATAGGCTTGATTTATTTAATTAAACCATCGGTGTGTCGAGAAAGGTTATACCATATCTCGACATTAAGAAGCGCCCCACTGACAAATGACGAGTTGCCGCTAATACGGCGTTTGCTGTTCTGCTTGTAGAAAATATGGTGAACATGTACGGAAATTGTTTATAACGTTATTCTTTAATGGGCATGTGGGTTAACTGTGTCAGTGTAAAGATGCTAATACAGTCTATACTAAGGAAGTAATTCGGTCCAGTAAAGAATATTGTTGCATGTTACATTATGACACTGAATTCGTTGTTTAGCTTTTATTTTGTTTTTCACACCTACAGGTTGAAATATGGCTCGTACCAAGCAGACCGCTCGTAAATCCACCGGAGGAAAGGCGCCTAGGAAGCAGCTGGCCACCAAAGCTGCTAGGAAAAGCGCGCCATCCACCGGCGGAGTGAAGAAGCCCCACAGATACAGGTACAAGTTCGCTAGTGATCAGGTTTCTGTGGTGGCGCCTAGCAAGGCTATTGTGATGGCAGTCTGCTGTTGCCACAATATGTCAAGACTGAGAAGCAACAAATAATTCCATACATGCATTATTTCTGACAAACGAGTAGCTTTTCATTGGGCCTGGCATTCAGATATTTCCTACAATTAACATTGAAATTCAAGTGTGACAATGAACAAAGTGACCGTGTTTGTGGTGTTAAATGGAACATTTGTTGTTGTAGGCCTGGTACTGTTGCTCTGCGTGAGATCCGTCGGTACCAGAAGTCCACTGAGCTGCTCATCAGGAAGCTGCCTTTCCAGCGCCTTGTCAGAGAAATCGCCCAGGACTTCAAGACAGATCTGCGTTTCCAGAGTGCAGCTATTGGAGCTCTACAGGTGAGACTGCACTTTTTAAACTTGAATATCTTTTTGTTTTGTTGTTGAATTTGTTTATTCAGAAAGTGACTTGCTTCTGGCTCATCTATTTAAAATATTTTCTTCTCCCCATGTAGGAAGCTAGTGAGGCATACTTGGTTGGACTGTTTGAGGACACCAACCTGTGCGCTATTCACGCCAAGAGGGTTACCATCATGCCCAAGGATATTCAGCTGGCCAGGCGAATTAGAGGAGAGCGTGCATAAATGATTGGATTTTATCTTTTTAGTGGGGGGTGGGGTGGGATTGACCGGGGGTTTGTTTTGTAAATCTTGGAACTATTACCAGCATGTGTACCACCTAATTTGTCACTTGTAGTTTCAGGCATGTTTCCTTTTGTACTTTATTTTTCATTTCACTCTTGACTATCATCTGTCCTATTCATGGTAGAATAGAGCTTCATATCTGTCGATGCTGAAAACAATATTCCACTGCCTTTCTCAGGTTTGCAAATCTATTTTAGAATCTGTACCTCTTAATCCTGTGTGTGCATGTCATAGGATTTCTTGTGCTGTAAATAAACTTTCCGCTACCTCAAATTCCTGGCCTAAAACTTTTTTGTCTGGATTCATCTCAATACACATGCTTTGAATAGACAATAAAATTAATGCAATATCCTGCCTTTCATCCTTTTTTAATTATAAATTTGACAGCCTCCAAACACTGGATCCTACACAACCATAATTCAATGTCCTCACATCTTGTTGGTCCCTCCTATCATGGAAATGCCCATACTTGTCAAACTTAATGTCCCCTGCTTGACTAAACTGCATAATCTAATTTCATGTAAAATCTACATCCCCTTGCATGTGTATATTACAATCTACATGAGCAATATGTAATATCAATATATATAGACTAAAGCTAATTCAGTGGCTCAAAGCATTGTAATCCACATGTTCTGGTCATAACTGAAACTTGACAAAGGGTACTGTAAATCCAACAACCCATTTCATTTTTCACAAACCTGTGAGTTTCCACAGCACTGGATGGTTTCACAACACCTCCAATGACTTGGTGCCACAGCCAGAAATACAAACATTTCACAAATAACATGAAAGGTATACATCTAAAGTCCCACATTTTTTAACTTTATTTATTTTGCTCCTCCTCTTCAAGATCTGAAAGCAAGCCAGGTAAATGGTCATACAGCTCCTTTTCCAGCTGTGCGTCAATGTCTGTCTCGCTTCTCAGTGCACACCACAAAAGGAAGCCCATGGCAAACAGACTGATGGGGAGGACCTTCCACAAGGGCTGCTCAAACTGGCTCCCCATGGAGTGGTCAACTTTCCAGGTTCGGTGACTGGCTTTACTGGTGGAGAACTTGATGGGCTCATTGTTCACCTCTTTGTCGTCATCTGTGGATCTAGCTGACCTCTGAAAGCTCAGAGTCAGGGGCCGCACAATGTTCGGTCTGCTGACAAAGAAAAATACACCAGTTAAAACTGACTTAGTGGAGAGTAACTTTCCACATTTACTGAAGTGCTGTACTTAAGTCTATGTGGTACTTCACTTAAGTATTTGCATTTTGGAGACTTCAGATTTATTTTACATACAAAACCTAAAATCTGTTTATTAAATATATGTTGATCAAGATTAAACTGCATACATATAAAGAAGTTAAAATAACAGTAAAATGCACAACCCAATGTCCAATTATATAATCTCTGATAATGTAACATGAACATTTTTGTTTTGAAACTTTAAATATATTTTGCTGTTAAAATTTCTGTACTTTTGTTGGAGTAACATTTAAAATGTAGGACTTTTACTTAATATTTTAATTAACTAATTAACTAGTTTTACATTCTTGTATTTTAACTTTTAATTGAGTAAAGGATCTGAATACATCTTCCACAGCTGGAATTTCTATACTTGCCATGCAATGCTCAATGGATTAATGATAGTGACTGATGTCCAATGGGACTCAAAAGGTGAATTTGTACAGGATCAGTTGAAACAGAAATAATTTCTAGAGGTAGACTGGCAAATATGTATATATTTGGACAAATACTATCTAATCGCAGATATATTGGTATCAGCCAATAAGTAATGAGAAATCGCAGCACAGAAAAGGCAAAGATATGTATTAGATAAATTAGAATCAAAAATATGTTTATATAAATAACAATACAAACAATAATTTTTACATTATTCACTTCTAATGTCATTTGTGTCAGTTGACACTGAATTATAAAACAAATCCTATGGGACACTGGCAGCACCCACGATTATTTTTACATTATGAAAGTCATAACTTTAAGCATTGGAAGCAGTTAAAACTCATGATGTGATATAGCTCACGTAAACAGAGAGTTACTAGGTCACTGTCAGTAGGCCAACTCCAAAATGTATCATCTGATGACAATATCAGGTCCTGGTGCACTGAATTCCACTTTAAGGGGATTATTAACACTGATTTGCTAGAACAAGAATCCACATGTAGAGGCAGCTTGCCAGAAAACTAGCTAGTATGGTACTTATGTTTATGCTCTCCTCAGTGCCTAACTACCCATGAAATGATCCACTTCAACTGTTTACTATAACTGCTGCAGGTGTAATATCGAACCCCTTCAGATACTGTAACACTAAAGGATTTAAAATGGTAAAGGAATGAGCCAGAACTTTACATAACTGGATATCAAAATTTGTGACCCCACTGGGGTCAAAATATTTGAGTAACAGCTATCAAAACTCGTGTCTCTATCGAAATACTATGGAAGAACCCTTTTTGCTAACAGACTACAGCTATTACCATGATAAAAGCATACGCAGTGAGTTTCACATTGGTGACAAAATCTGTAGGTCACACAATTGGGTGTAACATTTATTGCAGTTAGTCATTGAACCACACATTGCAGAGTCAACATGGTTCCTATTATTAGGCTAACTGACACACTCACCTCACGGTCGGCGTACTGTTATCAATAAATATCCCTCGGCTGAAAGCAACGCGTGTCAGACCGGTGAAAACTCGTCCTGCTGTTGGAAACATCTCGGACAACTGGTCATCGCAGGATACACGAGATCAGGTCAAAGAAACCGAAGGGTTTTTTTTAATCAAACGCGCCTTGGTTAGGTCGTTGTGCAACCGTGAATTCCTTCCGGCGCCGCTGTTGAATGCCGGTTTGGAGCGTTCCGCTAAAATGTAGAGGGAATCACTCCACATAATTTGTCCTGCTATTTCATCAAATATATTATTATTACAATATTATACTGTTATTATTAACACAATGAGGGGGAAAAAGTATTTATATTTATTTGCCAGAATGGCCTGCATGTGATGTTTTGCAAAACATCGTTTGACATATAAATCTTACGTCAAGGTCCATTTAGTAGCTGTTCTGGAGCTTTTCATCATATTACATGATCTTAGACAGTTTGCCTAGTTGTCGTGGAAATGTAGAGGTTAAAATTTCCAATTTCTCTCAGCTACTAAATGGGCCATGAGGTGATTTTTTTCAACTGCTGTTATTAAGGTCAAGGATTAACTTTGAACCTCAATTTCATATCATGTTTTGTCTTAAGAAGCACATAGGTCTCTATAGTATTTGGTGTAATTTCAGTCCTTAGTACCAGGTGCTTTATGTTTTTACACTGTAACTATATTCTGCATTAAATTCACTGTTCTACTATGTGTTTTAATGGTGCGATATTATTGCCTTTATCTACTTAAAACGACTTCCAAACCACTCGTGATTCCCATCATCATTTTTCAGATCACATCACTTTTTATATACTGTTTAGAGGCTACTAGAGATGCTGAAGGCTTCAATCGTTTTCTCATCCAGGGTTTTGGAAGCACGGTCGACCAATCACAAAACAAAAAGAGATATCCGTCCAATCACGCTTCACCTGGGCGATATCACTTCCTGGTTGAGTCCCCATGCTGGTTGTGTGCTTTCTAGAGCACAGCACGTTTTTTCCGCAGTTCAAGTAAGTACATTTGTTTATAAGAACAATGTGATAAAAGACATTTTCGGTCCACGATTAACTTTTAGTGCCGTAGGAACCATGGTACCCCACGTAACGTTTGTGTTTTTGGCTGTGAAAAACTGTTTACATTTGCCAGCCAAATTGAGCATATTCCTACATTTATTCATGTTCATGTAGGACAAAGTTGGGAATAAAGAGATTTTCATGCAATTGTACGTGTAGTCCAGTTGAGTATTTATATTCAGAGGTCAGTCTGTTTCTCTGTGTTAGTGTCATGAAATGTTTATCACAGCAAATGCAGTATGGAAACGCACTCATCCTTCTCAGTGTCTAATCTGTTCATTTAACACCGCATACAGTATGTGTGTGTATCTGTTCTTTAGTAACATGCACATGTTTTTCTTTGTAGGTGGAAATTACCTCATGGCTAAAGATAAATCTTTGAAGCCAGACACAAATCGGCCTAAAAAGAAGAAGTTGACTACAAATGTCAGTGAGGTCCATGCAGAAGAAATGATGGACACTAAATTAAAAAAGAAAAGGAAAAAGATGGAAGTAGAGGTGAGTAGCACAGTCCCTTGTACCTGTTTTAGATGACATAACCTGAATTTGCTAAAACAAAATCATGACTGTTTATTTAATTCAGGAGGCTCCAGTACAGATTCCTCATGTGACAATCACAGCAGATGGTGATAAAAAACAGAAAAAGGAAAAGAAACACAAAAAGAAACAAATGACAGAGCAAACGGAGGTAAGAATGTCAGCTGCTTCCTTTTAAAATGTGAACATCATTTTATGTTGCTTGTTTCTGCGAGTTCTCGGGTGAACTCAGACTGCTTAATTGTTTTGCTCCATACAGAAAACTCTTTACCAGTTCTGGTAATAACCCAGTCGTGTACATTACATTTTGTTCTAAAAACAAGGTGTCTACAAGTACTGAAAAACCACAGTTTAGAGCAGCTAAAAGTTATGTTTTTGAGGCCTTAAAAATGTTGTGAGAGTTGACATTGTATTCTTACTATATTCTTTTAAATAACAAAACTGGTCTGATATTACATCCCAGGTGGAATCAGAAATGTCTTAAAAGGCTGAAATTTAATTAGGTTAAAGTTGAAGACACCCCATAAAAACAATTGATCCAAAATCCCCAATAAATGGTAGGCATACACCTCAAATAGTTGATTCAACATAAGAGTTGGAGTCCTTGCTTTTACATTGTCCATTGATGATAACTGTCTTTACACTAATGGCACAGACATGTTGTTATGTATTATCTATGTGACCTACTGTATGCAGCTGGCATTTATTTGAGGGGAGTATAACAGTTTGTGGAAGGGTGTTGGAGCTTAAATGTGAGCACTGGCTTGGTCTGCTGCATGTTGCATGGCTACATGGGCTTGCAGATGGTACATAGATGGATTTTCCTGAGGCTGACCAGTGCAGCTTGGCCCCTCTGCTCTTCTGCTGGAGAAAAAGCTTCAGTTTATCCTGAAAGGTCTCCCCGAGGAAGCTGTAGATGAGCGGGTTCAGGCAGCTGTTAGAAAAGGCTGCCAGCCTGACAGCGTGGCCTGTCACGGGGTAGTCCTGCCGCAGTGTGCCACCGTTTGTGTCACCTCTTAGAAGGTGAACACTTATGAACACGTTCTCCGGGAGCCAGCAGAGGAAGAAGACTAACACGGCTGCTGAGATCATCCGCAAAGCTTTCTGCCTGCGAGGTCTCTGCCGTGAGCCGTCCTGCTCCCTCTGGCTCCGCTGGAGCACCTTTGCTATTCTCCAGTAGCACAGACCCAAGATGCAGAAAGGCAGCAAGAAACCCAGCATCACCTCCAGCCACTGAATCTGAGTCACATTGGCAAAGCAGAAGTGGAGTTCTCCAGCGTGCTCCCCTTGAGCGATCGCAAAAGGAAGCATGGTGAGCAAAGACGAGGCCACCCAGATGAGGCAGCAGCTGAGGCGTGCGCGTGGCATGCTGCGACCCATGAAGCCTGTCAGTGCGATAAACCGGTCGAAGCTCATCCAGGTTAAGAAGAAGACGCTGCTGTACATGTTGATCTGCTGGAAAAGGTTCATAAAGGTGCAGAGGCCGGCCATGTCGTAGTAGCCCTGCTTCAGGTTGAACACCTCGATCAGAGAGTCAGCCACAAGGGTAAGGTCAGCCACAGCTAGGTTCACAAAGTAGAGATCCGGGGCTGTCAAGCGGCCCCCGTGGTCCAGGTTGACCACTAAGATGAGGATATTCCCAATGAGGCCGACAGGGAACAGGAATATAGCGTAGAGGATGGAGAGGAAGAGGCTAATAGTATAATGGTGATGGCTCTCTGAAGCTGCCTGCAGAAAATCAGAGACGACTGCCATTTGTGTGTAATTTAGCTGAACAGTGAAGTTATACTCGGTGATGACTCTGTACATGGTCAGGTCCATATTACACTTTTTTGTTGATCTAGTGTTAGCAGTAGCTAACCATTAAGTTGCCATAGTTCTTAGATTTCCAAGGGTTTTAAGCCCCCGTGGAGTTCGTGGTGCCATGTGTTCCCTCTTTCTGTACTGTGGTCTTCTTGGATGTATAGTGGAGTTGATACCCACCCTTTGTTCTAGACAGAGAGGAGAAGTGCAGTAAGTCAACAGCTTGTTTTCAGCTTCTCAAGACTTGGATTTAGTGTGAATGATTAGACTTTCCAGAGGCAAAACTTCTGTGCACATTATCAATGACTGTCACTCAATATATTGTATATTAGCTGATGGTCACTTTGGAAATCATTTTGGCAATTTGGGATTAAAGGATATTTCTTGTTTATATGTGAGTGATTATACCCACACTTACAAAATGTCATATTCATTCAGGATCATCATACAAGATCAGTTATAAAACTCTATAGTTCATCATTATCTTATAAATCTGCTGTAGCTGTTTCACTTGAAAATATGTCAGATTTCCTGCAGTTTCGAAATGTATTAATTTCAGAGTGAGGATTAAGAAGGAATGCTATACAGTGAAGTTCATTATGAGGATTCAACATTTTAATAGTGGTGCCTGGTAATCTAGGGGTTTAAGGCACCAACCATAAACCGTCCCTGGTGTTCCTGGTTGGGGTCCGAGCGGGGACCTTTGTTGCATGTTGGTCTTCGTTTTCTCTTGACAGAATTGACAGATACAGTGACTTTAATATGAAAACTAGCAGACACTACAAGCCAGTTAGCTTTGAAATAAATTAATTTGTGATACATACTTTGACTTACCTTAAACGTAAGTTTCCTTGCACTGCAGTCCTTCTAATCTTCCCTGTCCTTATGGTGGTGACTACGAAAGGACGTGTCGCAGTAATTCTAGTGAAGTGTTGTGGTGCCACCCACCACTTACAGCAAGAAACACAAACGCACAATGCAGGCACAAACACACACATACACACACATACACACACACACACACACACACACACAAATCTTATCTTTTTAGCCAAACATGAAAGCAATGTTTTTTCATTATAGCTTCACTTCAGTTTATTAACAATACATTAAGTAGTCATACTTCCCATGTATTTTTATATGGACTTATTTTATTGCATAAATAATTATGTCGAGTTGGGACATGGAGCCAACTTGTCAACACTGCCACTGAAGTGCGAACACGATTATGATTGTAGAATGTTGAAATATATAAATATGGGAGCCAGGGGACTTTTAGCGAAGACAGACTGAAGACTATATTTACACAAAACAAGATGAAGGACAGACAGGTATAGTCGCGCTTTCTTGATTCAGACTCCTTAAAACACAAAAAGACAGTTTATTTTGCAGCACTTTTCATTTTGGTTTACAGGCACCTGTTTGAGGCTGTAGAGGATTTACCATGTTAGTGCTGTAATGCATCACATTTTGCATTGAGTGATTTTGTGATTTTCCTGGAAGGAGTAACGTATATTAGATCTTTGACTTAAAGTATTGCCACGATGATTCTACACAGTGTGAATCAGGTCTAACATTTCACATGACGCCAACATCTTATGCAACCCGGCTCCTATATTAATTTTCCTACTGGCCCCTGGTTTTGTGCCACTCTGTGTTGGCACCAATGCAATATGTGATCCATGCAGCTCAGTTATTCCTAGAACTGGTGCGCATCAGTTTCGTGAAAGAAGTTGGAAAGTTCAGAGTATCACTTGTCTGGTTGTTTTGGTTCTTTAAGGCTTTAAAAATAATGACATGAAGAATATCGACACTGTCAGCCTAATCTGACTTTTATTTTCCTTCACTAAATGTTTCCTATGTGGCTTATGAGGATTGCAGAGGTTTTTCCAGGCATTTTGTCTAAATGGGATTTTGTGCAAATCGTGTTTATGCAAACAGTTTGTTTCCCAAGAAAAGAAAGTCTAAGAGCATGTTCAAGAGATATAACATTGCACAAAATGGTCTTATTCATAGTTGTTGATTTATAACAACTATGTAAACATATTGTTATTATAGTAACAGTAAGGACTGTACCAACATGTTGCACAATTCTGAAGATGTACAGCAAAACATTTATTTTTTGTAAAATAAAAATGAGTCACAGGAGACACCAAAAAAGAAAATGCATGTGTGCAAAACATTTGCATTGTCACTTAAGAGAGAGAGTAAAATCATTTAAAAAGTTAGATTAAGAATATGTCTTAATACATCAGATGTCCAAAGTCTTTAATTTGATGCATCAGAAAAGTTCTGTTCTCATAGATGAGAGAGTTCCTCTATGACTCCATGTCCTGCAGGGTGTCTGTGATCTCGATGTGGGGAGCTATGATGTTTCTGTTGGGCTGAGTGCGGCCTGGGCTTCGACAGCAGTCCCTCAGCTGCCTGAACACTCCGTGGAGACTCTCTCGACACGGCCTGTGCATGAGCAGCACGAGCAGCAGGCTGACGCTGCTCCCTGAGAACAGTACAAACTCAGCCACGCTCAGAAACGCTCGCTCATGATGGCTCCCTCGCTCCCTCCCTAGTAGTAGTGCTCCTTTCTTTAGTTGTGCTGCTCTCACCAGCACCACACTGTAGAAGAGCTGGCAGAAAAACATGACCACGGTAACTGTCAGGAATACAGGACCCTCCTCAGAGCCGGAGAGGAAACGGCCTTTAGATTTCCACTGCCGGATGCAGCCGCCTATCAGAAATCCCAGTTGGGTGATGTAGGGAATCAAAAAAGCCAGGCACAACCTAGCAGCTGCATACGAAACGCCAGCACTGACTAGATCCATAAAACATTTGCAGACATTTTTCTCCTGACAATCTCTGAGTCCACGAAGCCTGGCCAGCAGCAGAGAAACCAGGACAGAAGTCAGGATCACCAGAGCCGCACAGACCCCAGGCTTCCTCAGCAAGGCGTGGGATGGCGGATCCAGAGTTAGGACATAAGCCATGAGCACTAAGACCAACAGGCCGCACAGAGACGCTGTGTTGATGGTGAAGGAGAGAGCAGCACAGCCTAAACCTGTGGTCTGTAGGTAGCTAGGTCTGTGGGCCACAGTGTGGAGAGAGAGGAGCAGGAGCAGCAGCTGGATACCACAAAAGGCCCAGAGCAGGCAGTCGAGCCAGGCCAGCCGTCTTTGGGCTCTGTAGGTCTGGATGAAGCTGTAGAGCAGGAAGCAGCCTGCGATGAAGCCCAGCCCAGCCAAGAAACTGTAGACATAGTTTGCTCTGGAGGTTATGTCATTGGCTTCAATTTCTAACTCAGAGGTAGAGGAGGCTGTTGGAGTGGAGGTGTCCACGATGGTGGAGCTGTTGTCCCGGATGGTGGAACTGTTGGAAAGTCGAGGTGTGGTGCTCCACTCAGTGGTTGACAAGTCGCTTTTATTAGACTGGAAATGAAAAGAGAAAACACCCACTGATGAAATCCTGTCCTATTTAGCATCACCACTGTTTGTCAAGCATTTCCTCCCATCACCGGGTGTCTATAAATCAGCTACTCTAAGTGCACAAAAACAAGTGGAAATACATTAAGAGCAACCTTGTTTGAGTAATTAAACTAATTTGTTTTTTGTTTTTATACCTTTTAAACAGTGTCTACTGTTCCTCAGCCTATGAATCACTAAATGGGTTTTCCACAGGAACATATTCTTACAACATTTCCTTCCTAAAATAACTCAAAGTTGAGCTCAAATTTGAACTTAACTGGAACTCATAGATTTATAAAAAAAATGTTTTCTTTCTAAAATATTTTCTGCTACCACATGTCCCTGGTGGCCAGACACATCTGCTCCCCTTCGAGGAACTGCCTGCTCAGTGAAAACACATTTCCACTTACCATTTTTGCTTTTGTCACCCGCTCGTCTTCTGTTTTGAATCCACCAGCCCGACTCTGCTGATTGACTCAAAGCTCTGGAAATTATGTTCGTTGCGTGGACGCGATCGCTCACTGTGAGGGACTTTTATATTTCTGTGGGCAAGACAGCACCAGCATACTTTCAGAATGACTTCGTGGCCACGTGATCAAAATCTTTCCTCCCCTCCCTCTTTTTTTTTTTTCATAACCGTGCAGACTGAGGTCCATTAAGAGACAGCATACTGAGTCCCTTGTTTAACTTCCCCTGAGAGTTAAACGCAGTCTTTAAGTTGTGTCGTGGTTACTGACTACAGCAGTGAAGTAGCTTCAATTTGGTTCTTTATTTCTCTTTAGGGAAAGTTTTAATAAGTATTTCGCAATCAATTATTCTGCAGACAAATGTTACAAGGTGAAAATATTTCATTTTCATTTTCCTTGTGGTCGTGTTGTCTCCCTACAAACTTCCTCTGTCAGGAAACTGAAATACAATTTTTGTTTGGATTCAAAAGTTCACATACCATATGCTTTTCTGTG
Source organism: Maccullochella peelii (assembly GCA_002120245.1). Taxonomy (NCBI): domain Eukaryota; kingdom Metazoa; phylum Chordata; class Actinopteri; order Centrarchiformes; family Percichthyidae; genus Maccullochella; species Maccullochella peelii. The sequence continues at coordinate 157,236 of LKNJ01000506.1, forward strand.
GCTCCTCTGTATGTATGATTTGGCAAAAAAGGGAGTAAACAGGTGGTTATTTTTAAACAGTGCAACCGTGTGTCGTGTATAAGCGTGAGGGCCACCACACAGTATAAATGACTGTGATGCTGCCCTCATAAGGCTGTAGATACAGGAAACGTCCCTCTGAGCTGCAGTGAGTGCAACAGGAAGTGATCCAAACCCAAAAAGTGCATTTATCTTTCATTTGTCTCTACGCTGTAGCATAACAAAATGTCACATTTCTTTTTCAGTCAGAGGAAATAAGAAAGATGAGCTCTGCACTGACCAAGGAAACTGTAAAATAATAGAAAATTGGCAGGAAATGGTGGTTAATGTACACACAAAGTGCACTGATTGGTCTAACACGTTTCTTATCATTCAGTCAGTCAGTGTGAGTTATTTAGGAATGTTTGATAATGGCTGTACACCAGCACAGATAGTGACAAGGGTCTATAAAGGAAGGTCTGTTAATGTAGATAACTCCCATGACATTTTGTTTTGCTTTGGTGGGACAGATTTCAGATCCACCCCATCGCCCAGAGGGGACGCATGAGCTGGAGGGAGAGGAGGACTTGAGCCCCGAGGAGAAGCGGGTCCTAGAGAGGAAGATGAAGAAGATCCTGAAAAAGGAGGAGAAGAAGAGGCTCAAAGCTGAGGGAGTGACGTCAGAGAAAACTGAAGCAGCTGGACCCACTGCACCTCAGCAGGCCTTAGATTACCTCACCTGGTAAGAGCCACTCTTAGCCAGGAAGCAAGGGGTAGATGGCTCAATAACACTGCACATATGCAATATTTGCATTTACTTTTCATATTTAAGCCTTGCTATGGATCCAGAAGAAACCAAAAATGGTTCACAAACTGGCAGCCTTTAAGCCTGCTGTCCACTGCTGATGGCACTAAATATAATATTAATGCAATTCAAGACAACCTTCAAAATAAATACTGTTTTGGTAATGTTGTGTTTTTTGTTGAGAATGTGTCAGAGTTGTTGTCAGTTACTCTTTGGTAACTGTTGAGGTTGTCGTTTGTCGTGTTGAGTGTATATATACAGCAACTGCTTTTTGCAATAGTTAACTGATGCAATACTGCAGCCCACACCTACAACACGCACTGGTTTTGTCTTTGCAGCTGGGCTGACAACCGTACAGAGTGGAAGTTCCAGAAGACCAGGCAGACGTGGTTACTGCAGCACATGTTTGACTCTGAAAAGGTGAAATGATCTCTGCGTGAGCGCTTGAGAGGAGGGGGAGGGGGGAACCATCAATCTTTATGTTCTGCCCTTTAATCTTTATGTACTGTCCTAAAAATACATTTAAAGATGCTCACTTGTGCTTCCATTTAGAATTACACTGTTTTAGAAGTACAATATACTGTGTGTGTGTGTGT
>LKNJ01000507.1:0-120000 GCA_002120245.1 Maccullochella peelii
AAGGACCGTCCTGTAACTGCGCGTGTCTTTGAGGCTACCTCACACGTTTGAATTCTGCCAGGAAGTTACAGGTGACATTTACGCTAGGAACTTCCTAAACTAATTTCCTACATTCAAAAGGTTCCTCTTTATTGAGATAAAGGGCAGCATTTGACCATAGGGTGAGTTTAACAAACCTTTCCAACTCTGCAAACACCAATAACTGACTTTAAGCTGAGAGAAAAAACATAAAATTGACTTATGTACCCTATAGTTTAGTCATGCAAGTGTGAAAATTGAAATTTTTATAAGCATTATCTTACTGTGGAATTCAGATGCAATTTAACTTTTTATTTTATTAATTTATTTTATTTTATTTTATTTCGTCTGAAAGGTGTTTATTAACACCATGCATGTTGTGGTATACAATTCACTTCATCAACAGTGACAGGCTTCAGATGTTACGTGTCATATGTCCTCAAATTAAATCACATGTCCTCAGAGTGGCTGCCAGCCTGGAGGCAGATCATAATAACAAGCAATCATTGATTTAATGTGTGTATGTGAATTTGCTAAATAAGGACATCAGTCTCACGCAGCTATGTTGTTAGGATTCAGCTGTCTGTAGGTGCTGTAGTTGATGAAGAATGTTATTTTTTATAAATGCCTTTGTTGGTTTATTGATTTATTGTCTGTGACGTGAGGCTGATGATACTCTACTGGCCTAATGAATTGATGGCGTAATTGTTGTACAGTACTACTTACTGTATTTACACAAATAAAAACAATAGTATACAGTGGTAATGTGATATAGTGATATAGACCAAACATAATGGATGGTGCGGACTTAATAATCACTACACATTTTCTCTTTACATGCAAGAAGTGTTCCATGTGAGCACTGTGTGACTGTGAAATCCTGTGTAACGGTAATCTAAAAGCATCCCAGAGTATAATTTGACACGCGGTTCCTGGCATCTTCCGCTCACCTCTGTGACATTGTCCCCCACGCTCCGTGCTTATTGGTCAGGATGTTGAGGATCTTCTGTTTCAGCTGGTTAGCAGTCACGTGATCTCTGTGCTTGGCGGCACTGATGAGGTGATCGCACATTTTCTCCTCCTCTCTCCGGTCCGCAGCGTACTGGGCACAGTTGGACTGGAGGAGAGTGGGAAGCAGAGAGTTAAACAGGGAACAGAAAAAACAAGAAACCAAAGAGCGTTACTGTCAGAGATGAGGAGAGGTAATAATTTATTTTAAAAAATCCAGGTATTTGTTGGTGACAATCAGTAGCAACACTGACACCTCACATGGCATTTTAGCTGAAAGGTTTTAATGGCGTCACATATCACGAACAAACAGACGTGGTGCTCTGTGGTTTACCTCAAATTCGGCGTGTTTGTGTACGTCCTCCGCCCTCTGTCTGTTCAGGATGAACTCTGCTTCGTTGGCAACGCGCACAATATGATCCTTCATGGCGTGGCACAGAAGTCTGGTGAAGGAGTGAGAACCATGGGGGAGTGAAAGAGAGCAACAAATATTAGCAACATCTCCATTTAGAAAAAATCTAAATCTCTACGAGAGGGAATTAAAGCAAGTATTCCTCAATATGGCAACCTTTTCTAAATTATATCAGTAAGACTTGTCCATGCGGGTAAACAGTAATTTTAGAAAGTAGCATCCTTTTTTTCTTTTGATATATATCTATCTTTTTTTTAATTGTACTTTAATTAAGTTTGGTACCAATACCCCATAACCAGCTTGGGGTGAAAAAAAAACAAGATTACAGGCACTGAAAATAGACCAGCACAAATCAATTGTAAACTTAATTGCACTTTAATGATTCGACTTTCTACTGAACACACATGGCACCATGCACTTATCCTGGCAAAGTTCTCATTAGGCTCTATCATAGCCATTAGTTGTTAAGCACTGATAACAGTGCTGGTGTTAATGTGTAAATCACAGGGAATTATGTGGGGTGATAATCAGTCCGTGTGATGGATTACCTTCCCTCATTGATGAGCTCAATGAAGGCCAGTCCGGCATTCTTCTGTATGGAGTTTTGCCACTCCTAAGTGTAGAGGAAGCATCAAAATGAACATGGTTGGAAGTAGGGGTTTTTGATATAGATTAAACCTATCACTTTATATGTCATTTTATGCAGATGAGGTACATTATCTGTAAATGTAATCGAAAACCTGTAAAATAACCAGATTTGAATGTCTGTTTTAGCGTGACTAATACCTAAAAAAATCAAGGTACTAAGTCACAAAAATCCTGTAAATTCAATACTGCCATAAAGCAGTCCCTCTTATCAATTTGCAACATTGTCCACAGTGGCCTAATGTGTTTGTGTGTGGTTACCAGAGATATGTCTGTAAACATGGTACAGTAAAATCCCTCATAAATTTCTATGGTTTCACGGTAGATATTGACACATCATCCAAACATGGTTGGAAGAGCTAGGTGGGTTGTTGTGGTTAATCAGCTGATCAACATGTAAAAAGCATCATCATTTACCATCACCTACGTAAAGCTAGCACAAAACTGCTCAAAATAAAGGTTGAATAAACATGTTAAGAGTGTCACGTGAGTGTTTTATGTGTTTGTGCATATGAGAGTGGAGACTTCTGAGCAGGATAGGAGTGTTGCAGAAAGCCTCAAACTATCAGAGCTCCATTAGCTCTTAAGGCTGTTAAGGACACGAGGGAGCGTCTCCTGTTACATCCCCACATCCAGAGGATCAATATCTGGGCTAGGGTTCGCTCTCCCGGGCCTCTAATGGCAGACAAGGCCGGAGCCAGGAGTAATACTATACATGCTGACGAGCAGCCAGCCAGGAAAGTGGAGGGGAGGGAAGGGAGAGGGAGTGGTGAGAGGAAAGGGTAGTGTGGAGAGTGATAGAAGATGAAAGCAGTAGCCACTGGATCACTGAGTTAAAATGGACCAGAGAAGCAGAGGTGCCTGATGGTACGGTTGAAGATGGGGCAGGAAAAATGGAGAGAAGAAAGTGGGGACCACAGGAGTAGAGCTGAAGCAAAAGAAGCGCGAGGAAAGAACTGAGGGGCTCCCCCAAGGAAAAGAGCTCTTACAGGCAGCCAGAATCCAGCAAAAGAGAGAATAATTGGGAGACAAACTTCACAATATAAAAGAACGCCATCAGGGGGAAGCTCTGTAGTGGTAAGTCCCTCTCTGTTGTCACTCTGTCTTTTGAGGTTTGGCTTTGAATGCAAGTTAGATAAATTACCCTGATAACATTCTAAATGAATTAAGATGTGATTTAATTAAGTTCTTAAAAGTAAAATCCAGAAGAAGAAAGGTTTATGTGCATGGGGTTGACATGGAAAATTCTTTTTGTGGCCTTGATATTGATGAGGGTCACGGTGTGATAATGCATATAAGCGGATATTACATTACATCTGCAATGCGCTCATTACATAGTCAACCCTGCCTCACAGGGCAGATCAATAACTCAACAGTGTCCTGTGTAACCGAAAACCCCCCCAAAAAACACTTTCAGAATGAGTGAGCAACGTGACAAATTAAGGACGACTTTTTCAGGCTTTGACAAAAGTGGATCAGTGGACAGTAAAACGAGAGACAGAGAGGAGAGGTGAGGAGTTACCAACCTGAGAACAGAGCAGCATTACGAGCTCCACCACAGACGTGCTAGACTTCATACACACCAGACCTGCACAGAGACATACAGCACAGTCAAGAGCCTCTCTTTCTTTCTCTCTGACACACACACCGCTGCGAGACACCGAAATATCATCAAAGAAGACACTGTAGTGTCAGTGGTTTCTGCTATTGTATGCAGTCATCGTAGTCAAGTTTACAGAAAAGCATGCCACAGAGAAGACAGGAACAAACAGCAGAGAGAAAAAGGTGAGGGAGGAGGGGGGAGAGAGGGGAAGGAGCAGGAAGTGAGGAGAGGGAAAGATCAACATTGAGACAGTGGATCACAAAAACAGGACACTAGGAAGCAGGTGGGCAGAGGGAGGAATGCATCACATTTAATACAATCTATAATAGTAGTACTATTAATGCTTAAACTGATACATAATCTGATTTAAAAATGTCAACATTTTCTAGCTAGCTGTTTGAAATTTTGCAAAATACTGACTTCATACCTGCTTGACGTATGAGTGAAGCAGCCAGCTCAAAGACGTCCACTCATTCATTCAGTCACTCTCAACCTCTCACACAATAACACATCCACTTGTCCACTCACTCGTTTCTGTTTCTCTCAGTCGTTCTCGCACACAAACATCGCGGTGATGGACAGTGAATGGGTAGACTCCACAGAGAGACGCCAGTTAGAGAAAAAGGAGCCGTGTACAGCACCTGTACCTTCTATGAGCAGTTCCTGCCCATGGCTACCCAGCAGCGTCCTGGACAGGAAGGGGGCAAAGTCCACAAAAATCTCCCTCAGCAGGGGGGCCACCTTCTCCAGAGCGCGCTCCAGCTTGGTGGTGATGCTGTGGCGGAAATAAGTGAGAGAAAGATGAAGAGAATGGGAGTGAAGATAAAATAAGCAACATGCAGATGAGGGTAGGAGAGCATGTGAGGAAAAACTCGGGAGGATATACAATAGGTGAGAAAGGGAGCAGGGTATAACATGCATGAAATAAATGAGTAGAGATAGGTGAGAAAAAGGGAGGAGAGGAAAGCACAGGACAAATTACACCGGAGGGGAGATGGGAAAAGGAAAGCTGAGAGATGTCAAAGAGAAAAATACAGATAAATGTCTGAAATGGACACACAAGACATAAAAAATTGACAGAATCAAAGAGTATGTGATGATGGTTTGGTATGGAAGCACTATGCTTGGGTTAGTATTGGTAAGGAAAAGTTGATGGTACTATAGTTTTAAGACTAATCCTTGAACAAATCAACTTAGCATTGTGGGATGAGTAAAGCTGGAAGTGCACTGGAAAATATTGTATATATTGTATCTTGTCTTGTAAACGCTACACATCTTTATATTAGTGCCTTTGTGTGTGAACAGGTGTAGATCACGTGCAGAGTAAAATAATTTTCTATTCTATGTTCAGTTAAGAAATGGAGAAAATAAGGCAGGAAGAGTACAGCAAAGCAGACTAAACTATGGAGCCATGATGGCAGTGAAGTGCATATTATTGACCTTATAAGCATGTGATTTCTGACACAGACCTGGGTCACTAGTGTTTACAAATCTTAAATTTGTTTTAACCTGCTCATAGTACCAGGTGAGTGACATTTGCAAAATTGACATTGGAGGTTAAAACAAGCATTTGAGTGGGTTAAAGTGGGTTGAAGTTATTTGCAAAGACAGTTTGACTCAGGTCTGATCTTGAGTTTTGGGGTTAGTGTGAGAAGACGGCCATGCCAGAAGTGACAGAGTTCACTGTAAATATAGAAATATGAGCTGTTGGCCTAAAACAAAAGTGATGCTAACTGTTAGCAAAGATGTCTGTCCTTTCTCCCATGGCATTCTGGGAACATTTAGTAGTGGCTGGGCGTAGCAGAGGGTGTGTGGTGGAGGTGGGGCAGAGGGGAAAGGGGGGGGGGAGGGCATGGGGACAGGACGAGTATCTCCTTGCCTAAAACACTGTCCTGCATCTCGGGGAGCTGCCTGGAAGCCCGCCAGAGAGCTAAAAGACTTGAGCTCAGGGGGCGTCTGACCGCTGCGCAGCGCACACTGCGCCACCTCACAATAGGCACTGCAATACAAACCACACACACACACACACATACATACAAACACACACGTACAGACATGCACACTGATTAAGAAACACATGCACACGCACGCACGCAGCCACTCACCTGCGTGTGCATACGTAACTGCACATATCATAACAAACTGTCTAACATGTCTAAGGAGAGAGTACATTGACAGAAATGTTACAGTACAAACTGCTACAATGGATTAGATATTATTTCTTATTGTAATGCTACTTCCTAATTATTAACAGTCTCTATCGCAGATCATCTTATGTTTTATCCGTGGGTGTCAGATGCCTACACAGAATATGGAAACACAACTAAAACACAGATTTATGTTTATGACAAAGTTTATTTTCATGTTTTCAAGGTAAGTACTCTGAAATCCAAAAGGACTGTTGATATTTTCAGACTACAGTATACTGTAATTGTGACATTAAAACACAGTTGCCATGTCAGGGATGAAGAGCACCGTAGTGTAGACTGAGTGAGATGTGTGGGCGGTGTGCGTGCATGTGAGCATAAAATATGTGCATGTGAGTTACCACAGATAAAGTAGTTTTACTAGCTTTCAGAAGACTATTATTATTAGTTGACATCAGCTTCGAGGAGCAAAAATCAGAATCAGTCCAATATCCTTTTTATAGCTTATAACTCAATGTGGAACTGGCATTTTTGTGACTTCTAATTTCTAGTCATTTGTCAACCAGTACAACTGTCAAATTAGCAATTAAAGTTTTGTCTTTTGTTTAAAACGTGGTTAATCATTTTAACATGTCAGAACATTTAGTCCATCTACATTGCTGCCTACATTCTTAAAAAACGACAATGGCTAATATCAGGTGATGTTACCTAGGCCTCAAAAAGCATGTAGGTGCACCCCAGTTGTTCCCAATTCCAGACAATATATATCTAACCCTACTGTATAATATCAGTAATGACTGTGAGAGTTCTTTGGAATGGATGGAGACCTAAGGGTGAAGTGAAAGAGGGACAGGAATGAAGTGGAAAAAAGCACCCAAGAAAACAGACCAATCAACGTAAAAACAAAAGCCAAAAGGAAGGAAAAAAAGAGAGCGGGAGAAAAGTAAATGGTTGAAGCGATAAAGAAGCTTGGTGATGTTAAGAGCTCTGACCTCATATTCTCCATAGTGTCTTCTGGCATGGGAGCCACCGTCTGCACCGCTGGCAGATTCTTACTAGTCGCGCCGTTGACAAACGATGAAGAAGAGGAGGAGGAAGAGGAGGCAGAGTCTGTGGCACCTGGACAGCACAGGGAGACAGGAGGGAGAGTTATGAAAAATAAAACAAGCATTACAGTAACATGAATCAAGCGTGACCAAGATTATCACGCAGGATAATAATAAAGGCAATGTATTAATGTCCAGATCAGCTGCGGCCAAATTTAATTTGGATAGTATTTCACCGGACATGCTGCTGCTTGTCTTTTGGTAATGGCCCCCCGTTTGTGAAAATAGCTTTGCAATCAATATACAGAATCCATTACAGGGAACGATTCCCTTCCTTGTCCATTATGCATGTATGTCTGAGAGACTGACAAAGCCTTGAATACAAATCCACTCTGTTACAATTGACCTGCTGAGCATGATGCTACATAGAAACGGCAAATCTGCATGTCAACTGATGTGTATTTGATTCTTATCTTGTTAGCCTAAATTCTTATTTAATACAATATCTGGGTCGAAGAATATCTAATATATGCTTTTCTCTTTGTTTTTTTTCCTGCATCAAATGTGAGCTGTGTGAAAGGTACATGGTCCGGCACAGGAGAGTTCACCGAATTAACTTTTTTACACTTGCCGTGCCATCTGCAACTCCATTGATCTGGATCCTGCCCTTGAAATAGGCTAAATCGAATCCTGAAAGGATCTGCTGGTTCTATTGGTTCAGTTTGTTTCTATTCTAGTTTGTTCTGGCTGTCATAGTACAGCAGAGTGAAGCATCAAAGAGTTTTGTAAAAGGAGAAGAAATTCAGCCCTGCTTCATTGCGCAGCCTTTGAATCGCTGGAAGCCTTTCACGCAAACGCGTTCGTCATACTGCAGGTGTCTGTCTGCCGCCTCTCCTTAAATGCACACTGAATAGATACAATGCAAAAATGTATGTGGGTAAAACTATCCAAAGGTGCACTATATCTGCGTGTTATCTCTCACCTGTAGTATTGATCATGCTCTTGGGTGTTGCTGTAGCAGCTGCAAAAATGTTGGGTGTGCTGCCAGCAGTGGCTGCTCCGCTAGTGGTGGGTGTGCCCACCGTGTTGACTGACAGGCTGCCAGGTGGCGGCTTTTTGACTGGAACCACAACACTCCTGTAATAGATGAGACACAAAAGCATCAGACAAACCTGCATGCACAATATTCTTTATCAAATGCTCCTCAGTGATATTTTGGCTCTTAAAGCTCTAATTTTAGGTGCTCTAATTTAGATGGGCTAATGGATCAGATGTATGAGATACATCAGGTGGACATCATGGAGATGGATACAGAGCCATCCATGATCGATTATGCACACCGCCTTCAATTAGTAACTTGGCTCTCAAGGACTGCCATGGAGCACGATCAAGGAGACGCACAGCAGATATAAGCAGGCCATCTCAAGAGGGGAAAATCTGAACCTCTGTTCAGACTTTGTTTATGTCCTGTCATGTCCAACGACTTTATTATTCAGCAACAAGATCTCTGTATGACAGAGTCTAAAATCAATATAAAAAACAGAAAGAAAAAATTCAATCAACAGTGTCTCAGCCATGTTTTATTATCATGGAGTCACTTGTACTAAAACTAATTATTGTTATTCTGTTTTTATATTGAATTCACAAACTGAATGTGTCTCAGAGTAAATGTGAGAAACTATTAACAAGCCACTGTGTTGAATCCACCGTTTTATGCTTTTTCTTTTCTGTGCATTGTTGGGATTCATTCCAAAAAAAAAAAAATAATCAATGTGACTGCTGGCAAGTGAAGCCCATTATGTATGGTTGTCAGTGTTACCATCTAAAGAGCTTTGGTCAAAGGGGAGAATGATTTTCTAAGTATAAATCAATTGATCGATTCCTGCGTCCATTGTTTTTCCAAAACTGTTGTACCGCAATTTGACAAATATCAGTATACTAATACGTGTCTGCAAAAGATCAGTATTGGCTGGAAAAATCGATTCATTGATGGATGTGTCAGGCTGTACTGACTCTGATATCTCTGTCTGTTTTTCTGCCTCTTATAGGTCAAACAGTAAGTGGGACTGACCTGTCGAAGGAGTGGAACTGCATGGGCAGCATGGGGTGCGTCTTCAGGGCAGGGTCTGGGTGATAGGGCGTCGGCCCAGACTCCTGTCCCAACTCCCCGCCGTCAACCGGAGATGCCACCAAGCTCTTCAGGATCTCCTGCATTTCAGAGAGAGAAACCCATCTGGTGACTACAGGACACAAGCTGCTGAAGATGCAAGGGGTTTAATGGCTTGACTAATTCTTGGCAGTTTTTCATCTTCTTATTGGGGTACCATGATGTGTAAATTTTGTTTACAGTGTAGGCTTTAATATTTCTGACATTGCAAAACATTATTATTGCATCTGACAAAGTACAACACTAAACTAAAAGCTTTTTTTTCCCAGCAGGAAACTATGAATATATATGAGTAAGAAAAGTGTGCATGTTTTAACAATACTTAACCTTATATAAACTCACTGTAAGGAGCGTATGTGGAAAGATTTTGACCCTATTTAGACCTGGCATTAAAATCCATCTCTGGAGATCCTACCTCAGCCACACAGTTAAGGGTAAATGCAAGCACACATTTATCCTCTCTATGAGTTGAAATACAAATGCATTTACTTATTAAAACATATTGCATATTGGATGCAGAAAGAAATCCAATCACAAGAGATTTTAAGCATTTTGACTACAGCTTTCCTCAGAAGCAAATTTAGACATTTAGGTCTGAATGGGGGTCACACAGACCCACCTTGACATTGATGCCTTTGTTTGTTTGACTGATGCTGGAGATGGACGACGGAGGGGCTTGGCTAGAGTTGGAGGTGGAACTGGGGTTGTGGGGAGAATCCAGAAGGCTCTCCTGTGACCGCCTAACGTCAGACGACAGACTACACAACAGATCTGTGCCTCCTCCCCCTCCTCCTCCCCCCATGTCTCTGTCTCTATCTCTGTCTGTCTCTCTCCCCACCAGGCCGAGGCCGAGCCCCAGACCCATCTCCGAGCCATTCAGGGATCCAGCCACATGGCCCTCCTCTCCGATGCCTGAGTCTGTGTGGGGGAGGCCGGCCCGGGGAGAGTCGTCCACGGGGGTGGGGGTCTGTTTGTCACGTTCAGAGAAGGCTGTGGATGGGTGCTCTGGAGGAATGGGGAAGAAATAAAAGGATGAAATGTGATTTTATGAGGATAAACAGTGATATAATTACACAAAAAATGCACTGTCAAGAAATTCCACAACATTTTGTCTGTTTTTAACATCTCATTCTCAGCTATTTCCTCTTGCTTGTAAGCTTTTATTTCTCTGTCAAGTAATACTCTTTCTTCCTCCAATTGTCTCATATTGTTGACAAAGGTATTGTTGTTTGCCTGAAGCCTGTATGCACTATACCCCCGCTACAATGATGAGTCACCACTGGCTCATCAAAGATTACCCTCTACTGTTGAGGATATTGCAGCAAAAGAAAAAACAAGAATCACCTGTACTGGTTGGGGAGTTGATCTCGTGACGGATGCTTCTCCCTGATAGGCTCGTGGATCTGCCAATCTCTCGCTGGGGTTCCAAAATGTCCCGGTACTTAGATACCATGAGAACTGAGATAAAGTAGACGACTGCCAGCGCCAGAAACTGAGCCTGCTTGCTGTCATCCTACAGCAAAATAACACATGCACGCACACATACACAAATTTATTCAGTAAAAACAACACTCAAACATCTATACAGGTGTTTTTTTCTTTGCACTTGTACCCACACACATACTGTATACACTAAAAATACACACACATACACACACACACACACGTGCTTACCACATCTCTGAAAACCACAGCTCGAAGGCGATTGATGTCTACATCCTGCAGAAGTCTGTCTGGATCCTGCTAAATATGGAAGACAGAATGTCAAATGTGGTGTGTCATGCATATGAATGTTTCTGTGTCAGATTTTTAAGTGTTGCGTGCAGGATACGCATTTTATTCAGGCGTGTGGTACCTTGCTGGTGGTGGAGGCACTGTGGAGGCTGTCCTGTGACTTGCTGCTGGTTAAGGAGGACTTGCAGCTCCGATCTCTCTGTCTCTGCCTACACTCCAGACAGTTCCTCACTGCCACGCAGCAAACTGATGGACATAGAGAGGTGGAGTTGAAACCTGTAAGTATTATATACTGGAGGGGGCTTTTTACATGTCATACCATTTGTTTAAAAAACAAAAAAACAAAAAAAAACCAACTGAAGTGGGTATAAATCTTGCAGATTGTTTATTGCCTACAGATGCATGAATGTATTTGTTTTAAGGGTATGTACATTTGATCCAAGACCAATAACTATGCATGCAATATAAATCTATTACGCAATCAAAGTCCTGTTATAGACTGGCAACCTGGACAGGGTGTTTCACAGCCGCTCACCCCGTCAAACCCTGAACAGGATAAGCAGGTGCAGAAAATGAAAAGATGGAATTTAATAGTTCAAGACTCAGAAATCAAATACGATACTTTTGGAGTGTCTATTGCAATGTACACCCATTTTAAGTTGTCTTAAATGCCATGTTTCAATTGGGGGAATATATTTTATCCCTGTCAACAGTAGTGCTGAATCAAATAGTTCATTAACAATGTCTTAAATCATTTATTAAGCAAAAATTACAAATTATGCGTTTCCAGCTTGTAAATTTGAGGCAAGGCTGCTTTTCTATTGTTTATATTGTTGAAACTTTAATATCTTTGGGTTTTGGACTGTCACCTTAGGCTCTGGGAAATTGTGCTATGAAAATAACTGTTAGTTGCAACCCTACTCAACAAAGCTACGAAGCAGTGTGAGAGTCTAATTCCATAATCAAAATGGTTTTAAAATTTTGCGTTAAGACTGAATACATCAAACTAGCACGCACCAAGGCGGAGGCATTGCCTCATCAGCCCTCCTGACGACATGTTCTTCTCTGCTTCAATCTCGCTGAAGTTGAGAGAGCTGGCAAACACCAGTACGTCAACCATGGCCATGAGACGAGACAGGAAGGTGACCGCTGTCTCTGAGGACATGCCCTGTGTCGCCTCGATGTTCTCCAACTCCGTCTGGGAAAGGGAGGAAAAACACACACACGCTTGCCAGTTATTCAGTGAGAAACGAGCATGTAAACACAATGAACTGGATGCTCTCTCGCTGGTTTTAGAAAAGTGGTGAAATACTGCAGTATCCTCTTTTTATAAACAATAGAGGTAATCTTTAGAAAACATATGTAGCTGGGGTCTTACATGAGCATGACCATGTCATGAGCAACAGTCATGGCTGGTTGTACTAACAAACAGGAAAAGCAACATCAAGTATCATGCTGGTTAAGTGAAATATATACTTATAGGATGAAATCTGGCAACATGAGGTGTTCTACAGAACACACAGGAAGTACAGCCTGATGACACACTAATGCTAACAGTGGGATCGTGGCAGTAGCAGTGTAAAGACTGGTAAAGCTAGCCTAGAATATATTAAATAGAAATCTAAACAGGGGCCCCCTTATGTTCACACCAACCTAAGTATTTAATAACCAGGTTTTCAGTATATCTATATTGAAAATAAATCTAAAGGCAGCATAGCAGGGGTTAAAACTTGCAATCAAACCAAGTGTGTGGTTTGCTGTGTCTGCTTCAGTAAGCAGGATGTGCAGGGCTGTGTGGAGTCGACAAAGTGCAAGCATCTGAAGGCTCGTCAGAGCAAGTGAGCACAGACATTTGGGGAATAACAGACACAACAGGTGAGGACAGAAGGGCTTGGGTTGGTGCTCTTAGCTCTTCTGGTGATGGTGGGAGTCTCAGGCTCTTTACGCACCTCTCCCCCTGCGCTTCCTCCCCCAGGAACAGGGGTCACCTCCTCTCCCTTTGACCCCCTCTGGGGTCCAGCTCCTCCTGCCTTCTTTAGTGTTGATACAAATTGGACAGGCTTAGCAAATGCAACCCCCAAGGACTTTTGGAAAACTCTCATGCGTTTTCTCTTTTAAAATATACTCAATATTCTATTTTCACCTCGAAATATGTATTCTCTCTCTAACTTCTCCTAATTATCGATCTACCTCCTAGCCTTTAAGTCTGGTCTATCCCCTTATTTGTATAATATTTTAACAATGTTAAAATATTATACAATGTGTATCTATACAAAGTGTATCTGGTACAGTATTATCTAGTACTTAAAGTTAGAAGAACTGGATACACAGAGGCAGAGAGATCAATGCATACCCACAAAAGATATAAACAGTATGGGGGAGTACTGATTAGCAGCAAAGGAGGAGCACAACAAATAGAAACACTATGGATGTCAGACAAGCAAGGTTTAGAGTCAGTCACAATGGTAAATAAACCAGAACAAAGTATTAGTAGAATAGAAAGAGAGGAATAAACTGCAACTTACAGTGTTGGCACTACTCTTAGAACTCTGCACATGCAAAAACAGACAAAAACAGAGACAAAAAAGACAAGAAAATACACAGAATACATGTAACACAGAGAAGAAAAAAAGAAAGAAGATTAAAATAAATAGATTATCAAAATATCAAATTAAATAGATTGTTAATTAAAAGGATTAGAACAAAGATAAAAAAAGGTTAAAATACTGTGTAAGAAGTGTTAGATTTACAGTTAAATATATGGAGATACAGATGAGAGGAATCCACAAAATGTTCTTGAAAGTTTAATTAGTTTACCCATTTTTAATTTCAAAGCCAAACTAAACAGGACTTTTTTCAAGTATAAAATTCAACCTTTAAGGTTTATGAAGTCATTTTTGATCTATCATAATTTTATAGGTTAAGAAACACTACAAAATGAAATAGACAAAACAAATTATTTAACCTATTCAATCATGCAAGATCAATGCTGCCCTGAGCATGGAGGGAATCAGGTTCAGCAGGTTCTTCAAAGTCTGTGTTTGGTGCTAACACCTGAGTTACAGGCCTATGAAACAGCTGTTGACCTGCAGTTTTCCCTCCTACCACAGAGGGGCGGAGTAGAGCCACTTACAGAAGGGGAAGTGGCAGCAGAGAGGAGAGGCAGGATGCCTCCACAGGCGATGATGATGTTGTCCACCATCTGAGAAATGAGGTGGATCGTGTTGTGGACGAAGATGATGTTTTCATTGCTGTTCACAAAATCCATCACTGACTTGGTGGAGTGGCTGAAATGGAAAATAAGAGTTGGACAGACGATAGAAAAATACAGTTACATCATAGGTATCACTTCAGTTTTTGAATATCTTCAGTCTAATCACAATTTTAATACAAGTGCTAGTAATATGAGCTTATGGCATAAATGATCTTGCTATTACAGTAACATATCAGAGGGTTGTCCCAAACTACAGTTTTAGGTTTGTTCAGAGTGACTTTATCTTATAATCTGTTAAAGGTAAACTAACATAGACTAACATTGTGCCTGATTTCCAAGAGACACACACACACACACATACACCTCAAACACCCTGACCACCCTCACCTCCTCCACACATGCACGTCAGTCTCCAGGGCAAACAGCAGGTCAGTGAGCAACCTCTGGTGCATTGGAGACCACTTGAATTCTGGGATGCGGAACATGGTCGTGCGCGGGCCGGGGCTGAACTGCCGGCGCTGCTCCTCTGTCATGGGCATGCCCCTGAAACCGAGATCAACGCGTAGGTCCCGCTCCAACTGGGCTGCAGTACGACCATGGAGGGCCTGCAACATCGTGGAGGGGGGGCAGAGATTTGGTTAGCCAGCAGAGGGCTTTCAGTACATCTCTTACTGGTGTAATATAAAACTTGGCATACATACAGTTATGAAATTCAATTTCATAAGAAAAACCACAGAAGACTCTCTGGGATGTTTTATTCTGTATTCACTGAGCTATTAGGGAAACTTAGTTCATGTGTGGGCAGTAGACAAATTGTCCACGGAGTTTTTATGCTAATCAACACACACAGCCAGCCAATCACATTGGGGCAGCAGTGGCCTAAAGGTTGGAGAAGAAGGCTTGTGACTAAAGATTTACCGGTTCAATCCCTGAACCAGCAGGATTAATCTAGGTCTAGGTCTAAAGAGCGCTTCCCCCTCCGTCCTTACCACCACTGAGACCACCACCATGACCAAGGCCTACTTTAGTGGATCAGGTCAGTGACCAACAGCTCAGACTGTGGTTGTACCAGGCAGTTTCCCACGCTGATGTGATTTTGTTTCAAGAAGTTCCAACTTGCAACAACAAAATACTGACAAGTTACCACTCAAAGCTTCCCAGGTGCGTTAGGTTTTAGTTGAAATACAACAGGAAAAAAAACATCTAAAAATTATGCTCGGAAAATGTTTGCAGAGATCATGAGGATGTACATACTTTTGTTCCATTCTCTTTTAATTATCACATGCTAGCTAACTATCAAAACCACGTATCTTTATAAATTCTTATAAAAAAGTAGAGGAAAATAAATGACTCCACTCTTTAAAATACAGTATGTGCTGTAGCTGCATGAGACCATTATTATTAGTGACCCAGCAACTTACATGTAGACTCTGTGAACAACAAAATCAGAACATGTGCACGCATAAACACACCTGAGTGGTTGCAGTAGTTTGGATCTTCTTTGTGTCCTTGTCTTTCCCATCATCCGACCTCTCTGTATCAGAGGTGGTGCTGGTTGTGTCTCCCCCAGTCTTAAGACCCGCAGCCTCTCCCTCTGCCCCGGATGTGCCCTCTCCCTCTGGGAAATCTGGTCGAGAGGCTCCCTGGATCTGGCTTTGGCTCTCGGCCTCAGCGATGGAGCTGATGTCAGCAAGAGGGCTCTGGATCTTGAAGGGCCCGTCCTCTGGAAGTTCCCCAGCAGTGTGGCTCTGGGTCTGTGTTAAATCAGAACCGCAGCTAGTCATGTGGGCCAGCAGGCTGAGGTCATCACTGGCGCTGTTAGTGGAGTGAGCTGGGACTGGGCCGGATGGAGTGGGCTGGTCTGGACTCGGCAGAACAAGAGGGTCTGTGGCTGCCAAGGCTGGAAGCAGCTTCTCATCAACCTGGTGAGAACCAAGATGAATGGGGTAATAAAAAATAAAAGAACATTAAGACATTAGGAAAAGTCTGCAGCAACAACTTTTTTTTTCATTTGGGAAAGCAGAAAGACTAACATGGACAGAAAGTAGTACAGATGCAACAGTGACAGGGATATTATATTCTAGATCAGCAGGGGAAGATGTGGCTCCACAGATAAGATTTTAAGTAATCAGTGACAATAATCTTCATATAATATCCTACCTTGCTGAAGAGAAATCCGTTGTTGCTTGGGACGCTGTCCTTCTCGTCAGCCAATGTGATGAGCGGACCCATGTTCCCATCATCCTCCAGGCTGACTCCCGACAGCCCCAGGCTTGACCCCAACCCAACCCCTGAGCCTGGCGTGTCATCTTTAGGTGCCAGATTCCCATTTAGGTTTTGAACTACAGCGCAGTAAGCACTGTCCAGGAGAGAATCCACCTCTACCAGAGGTCCGTTCTCTATTCCTCCCCCACCTCCTCCACCTACACCTCCACTAAGGCCTTCTGGAGACAAGTCCAAGTCATCCAACTTCACTTCTGTGGCCTCTACCTTCTCTGCTTTAATGTCTACCAGGAGGTCGTGGACCTCCACCCTCACCCCTGGACCTGCGCTCTGCTCCCCGGGTGTCAAGGCTTCTCCGTTGGGTCGCTTCACAGCGCCTTCAGCGAGGAGGTTGCGTGAGTCTCCGCCAGCCCCCTCGCTGTACTCGGCCTCGCTCTCAGGTGTCTGTGTCTGGGAGTTGTCGTCAATCTCCAGGTTGCCGTTGACAACAGGGGCGGGTGTGGCGGAAAGCCCAGAGATGGTGGACACAGAGCCTTTCTTCCCCTTCTTCATGTTTTCCTCCTCCTGACGCTGGTACTCTTCGTACATCTTTGCCAAGTACTCTTTATGGGCTTCGTAGGTCACCTGTGACAGATGGTGGGGATATAATTGGTTATGTGATCAGAACACAAGCACTGACAATAGTTAACCTTCACATCAATAACTTCTCCACCAGGTAGTCCTTATGGGACTCATAGATCATCTGTACCAAAGGCCGAACGGATAAAACTGGGACACCAGCCTAAGGCGGCTTTTAGACCATCATCCATAATGTCCCCCCTCTTTTGCACTGCCAAGAGAAAACGGGTGAGTTAAATTTCCACCACTGAACAATGAACAGAGAGGTGATCAGTATTGAAAATGATATCTATGACGAATCATATGTGAGCATGGAACTCCTCTTCTGGGCCTTGCAGGTGAATTACAATTAACAATAGTCCGTATGTACAAATCAATATGTGTTGTTTTTTTTCAGCCTTAAAAAAAGCTTCACTCAAAATATAAATACCTACAAATCAATATTATTATTATAATTATTATTATAGTGTTCATTTTTCGTCATGGTAAAGCAAATATTCAACAAGGATCTCTCCCAACTTCAGCCAGATTTGTCAAACAACAACAACTAATAGTGTCTTAAAGGAAAAGTACACCCCCCCACCCAACTTTACCAGCTTATTCTACAGTATATTATTGATTAATCTGCGATCATCAGTGGAATTAAGTGGTGATCAACCTTGTTATTGTATCAATCTTTCTTGTCTACTTTTACTCTATTTATATATCTTATATCTCAAATTGCCTTTCAACATCTTCCAAAAAACAGGCTGTAATTTTGCACTAAGCTGTGACTTTTACATGATTTTCAGTTATAGTGATTGCAACAGTGGGAGGATCCCTGGTTTTCTGCTTAAGAGAAAATTAGAGCCCTGAAAAATGTCAAATGTAATGTGGCTGCATGGCAGTCTAGTCTATTGAGGCTCCTCTTGATGGGGAAATTGGTATTTCCGTCTCTTCATTAATGGATTTCTCTGTGTATGATTGTTGATTGTAAGTGCAAAATGGTGAGCATAGAGAGAAGCATTCACTGTTTGATTCTTAAACCAAAATCTGATGGTTACTGTGGATGAATAACCATTTATCCAGAAGTCTAAGAGAAATGTACAGCCAAACAGAAAGTTGAATACAGTAATGCAAAGTACTGTACACCAGAAAGAGCTATTTATTAACACTGTGATTAAGACAGTTTTCCTGAAAAATGCATATCCCTCTCTCACCTTGGAGTGTGCGATAGACAGGGTATCAACCCAGACCCTCCATCCTCCCCATTCATATTTGATTGCATGGTAGAGCAGGATCCTAAAGATGTTGTACACCATCTCTGTTATCTTCTGCTCCTCGGGGTTCTTGGGGTTGATGTATCCGAGGGAGAACATCCAGTCTTGCCACACAGAGCACTGCAGCAGGCAGCTGGAACAAAACACAAACACTGTATGTGAGCTGGGCTGCAGCATGAGCTTAATATCAAAATATAACAATCATTGTTAGAAGCAAATGACATGTAGTTGAATAAATGCAAGAATAGTAATTTGTGAGCTCTCACCGCCGGTTTTCACGGCTGTTACTGAAGAGTTTTATCATGTCGGAGAGAAAGAGTCTCCTGACTTCCATCAGCTCAGCACTGGGAGAGGAGTTCTTCAGCAGGGTGGCCACTACCTTTAGAATCACTGGGTGGGAGGCAAAAATTGGGTAATGAGGAGAGGAAGGGGAGGAAGGAGAAGATGAGAGAGTAGGAGAAGCAAATATATAAAAAGTATTTTCAATGAGAGAGAAAAGTGTGAGGGACGGGAGTGTGCGAGGCAGCAGTCTGAATTCAGGCTTTGTTGTTTGTGTGCTCGCATTAAAACAACACTGCATTATTGGCAGACTAAAGAACACAGAAAGACAAATGCAAGCTAGTGTTTTTTTGCACTTACTGGGATTTTGGATCTTGACAGTGGAGTCAGGCTCGGGGTGGGGTTTGTGAACCACCTGAGTACAGACCTGCTCCGTCAGAATCTGCACAGACAGAAGATTAACAGCCGTCAATTAAATGCCACGACATTCGCTCGAACTCTGACAACTCAGAACAGACTAAAAGGGCATCGCTTCATGTACATTGCTTTAGTGATGCGGTATGGCAAGACAATCACCTACCTCGTACAGAGTGTTGTAGGTGGTGACAGAGACGGTGTTGGTGTGCATCATGAGCCTCTCCCCCAGCAGTGTGAACAGACTGTGTGTGTGCATGATCTCTACCTTCCTCCTGCAGGGAAACACACACACACACACACACACACAGCTTGCCATTCATAACAGAATTTATGACATGAAATTGACATTGATTGTCACTGGCCTGACGATGACCTGATATTGGCAGGTGGCACCATGTGGCCCTGTCAGTTATGATGGGACCAAAGAGGGCGAGAAATGAATACCAACAAGAGAAATTAACAAGAGGCATTAACAGAACGGCAACACTGCAGGAGTCACTGGGGCAACGTTCATTTGGCTGCAAATGATTAACTCTGACTATTAGCCTTGCCAGTGGGCGAAAATTGTGTCTCTCAGAAGCTTTTAACTTGAGAGGCTCAGAAATCAGGGTTGACTAACTTTGAGCATTTTTTTAAATTGAATTAAACGAACAAGTTTCAAAGTTTCTGTATATTCCTGACTGTAATCAGGTCATTAGAAATGAGAAACAAAGTAAAGATTGAACAATATCTAATCATATATACATATATATATATATATATATATTCCTAGCAAATCACTTAGCTCCCATTATAATGTTTTAATTAGTTTTTCAGGCAGTTTAATGAGTTACTAATTTTACTCTCTTTTAACAGAATAATTACATCTTAGAGCAATTGTGAATCGTTTTTTGACATGCAACCCCTCTTCTTTGTTTGAACAAATTAAATGGAAAAAAGTAAACAGAAAATATGTAACTTATGTCTACAAGTATAATAAGACAGCACCATGGCTGAGATTAAAACACACACACACACTTAAATTACATGTCAAAGTAACTACCAGATCTCCATCAGTTGGTGTACTGTTGTAAGTCCTAAAGAAACAGAGCAGTATAACAGCTCATTTGTGGTCTAAGTGATGCCCTTTGATGCACCTGTGATGCAGTTTCACTCTGCTTTCAATCAGATGTGAGAACAAGGGGCTAAATGATTACATGCATATACTGTATGTATATAAAGCAACAATAATATCAACAGTAACACTAGCCATTAACCCTCACCAAGTTGGAATGGCAAGCAGTTTCTAAAACAGTTATTAGACACGACATTGACTCTCAAATTAAAGTGTAGAATCCCAGTATAATCTAAATCGGTTTTATTTTAATCTATGAGATCAATACCATACCATGAAATCACGGTCTTACTTTTTCATCCTGTTTTTAAGCCGATAAATCATCAGATGATCATATGAAAACAGGTTATGTTCAACTGATTTGAGCATTATTTAACACTTGAAATTTCGTTCAAAAGTGTAAAAGTTTGGCTGTATTGTGTGCTGTTTTATGTCTCACTAAATTAATTTTTTTAAGTATTGAAGCGACGCGTAAACTTAAAGAGTCCGCCCTACAATATGTTTGGTTGGAGCAGATGTTGAGTAGGTGGGGGACTGAAGGTGCAGGGCTCAGGTGCAGCCTGGCAGCCTGCTCCCATGTCGTGCAGCGAGAGGCGTGTATGTCACATGGGACGAATAAATCCCCCCAGCATTCATTGCTGCTCATCAAGGTTCCACCTCCCTGCCAGTGCACACTGTCGAAATGATTATTCCACCTGGACGTGATGATGAGGACATTATCTTCGTGTCCACACATACACACACAAACAAACACTCCTTTCTATGGCTCACTGGAGGCTGCACTGCTGTAGTTTTTCAGTTTTTACTGCAGAGTGTTTTCTCACTCTCAGACTTAAATGTGAGGCCTCTCAATCTCACTACCCTGATGCAGTATTTGTGCTTTAAAACATTTTAAGTCCTCCTTTATTTCAGTGATTCACCATTTACTGAGCGCCCAACACCACACAAAGTAATATACCAGACAGACAGAAAGCACAGAGACAAAGAGGTACTGACTTGTGACCAAGGTGCTTGAGGAAGTAGCCCAGGACCTTGAGGGCTTGGACCCGGATACTCTCGCTCTTAGAGGCCAGGAGCTTGCAGATCACCCTGTAACATGTCAAACACACGGCCACACGAATTACATGTCAATGAAGGGGTTACACTACCTTAGATATAGCCTAAAAGTAAAAATAAAATCCAGGAGTTCTTCTTGTGTGTAGTAAACACCTGCTGCCTGATATTCAGTGAACGTCCTCAGAGTTAGCAACATGTCGCTGACTGAAGCATTTTCTTTATAGGAGTGAACTCAGAGGACAAAAAAAAAAAAAAAGGAAGTAAAACAACAACAACACAGTTTGCTGAGTAGCTCTCCGGCATTTACCATAGCAACCGAAAAGACATCAATGTGTAGCTGTGCTTTGGGGGACTTCCCAGCACAGCTAGAGTCCATCTTTGAGAAATAATGCTGCTTGATTGAAGCTACCCTTTGTATATGTAGCATCAGTATTCAAACTGAACATATAAACAATGGCTTAACCATACAGTAAAGCATGTACTGGAAGAAAACTGAAGAATTTCTTTTTGCTCATCAGACAAATCCTATAACAAAGACTGAGGTCGAGAATGTTATTTTGTACAATAAAAACCAGAGAATACAATTGCATGTGGTACATTTTAAATCCATAAGTCTAAATCTCTACCTGCTTTTAAAATCTTCACTACTAAATTTGTAAATTACTTTGAGTCCCTAAAACACACCAAAATAGGAAATGTGCTAATATAGTGCAACTGCTTTTGTGGCCTTTTTCTTTACGAATTTATTTTAATTTTTCTGTAGCTCTACTTATTTTGTCTATTAATACTAAATCATTATTTTTTCTATATATTGTAATTAAAATTGAACTAGATGTGTGGTTGTTCTGCTATATGTGTATCAGTTAATTGTGGTAATAAAAACACATAAACAGCAAAGGTCTAACCAAAAGTGTAAACAAAATGTGTTCACATAGAGAATGATTAGAATCATATTTAATAAAGAAAGATCTTTTTTTCATGTCAGTAGGATCTGGTGTTGCATCAAACATTTACATTTATATGTGCGTGTATGTGTGCTCATCATTCACCTTATTCCATTTCTCTGGTCAAATGCAGGGATCATGGATGCTGGGTGTTCAGACATAAGAGCCACCAAAAGCTGGAGCACATCGTGGATATTCTCATCCTGTGAAGAAAAGGAAGCCAAGTTGAACAGGTGAATAAAGGAGGAAGGGGAGGCCCTATGGGACAGACGAATAGAGGGTTAAGAGGACAAAGAGAGCGTTGTAGGGGTAGACAAGGAGGGGGGATTGCGGAGGAGCAGGTGGTATTTCAGAGCAAGAATAGATATAATTGTTACAGAAGAGTACATTCTGTTCAGTCCATTGTTGCGCCATTTTTCATGCTGTCACAGCACCCAAGCTGACTCACACTCTCACTCCTTTAAGTGGACCATAACTCCGGCCCACAAATGATAATGCACATTTTGCCACCAGCTCCACTCAACCGTCTCTCTGTCTCCCTCTTTTGCCCTCCCTCACAGTGTCTATTGTGACAGAGAAGTGAATATTTACCTCATGCATGGTCAAAAGGTAGTTAAGAATGCTCTGTAGCTCGTCCTCCTTCACGCCCCGGTCCTGTGAAAAACAGATGTGGACATGAGTCACCGGAACGTTCACGATCTTCAGTTGTTTTTACACCTTATTAACCTCAGATGACTTCTTTAATTCTGTTCTTGGTTGATGTATTTTAACCGCGAAGCAACACCTCACACACACACACACACACACACACACACACACACACACTTTAGATGAAGCCAGCAGTCCCCAGGAGAGAGAAAAACAACAGAGGACATAATCGAAAAAAGTGATTTCTTGCAAGTTAAGCTATGTGATGAAGATGATGGTAATCAGTGTCTCTCGCTGTACCTTTAATATGAGTTGTTTGAGGAAGAGAAGCATGAAGGCCCTGAGCGAGATGATCTCCTTTTGGGATGGCCGTGGTCCGTCTAAACAAACACACACAAAATAATAATTTCCTGTTAAAAATCCATTTTCATACATGATAATGATCAGCTAAATAAGTCTGTAGCTCAGTCTGAGAGAGCCCTGCTGTTTACTGATATTAGGTTTTATTAGGCTTCCTGGAGAGCAGAGAAAAACATGTCAACACACACACATACACACATCTATGATAGAACTGTGAACTGTAAATCACTGTCATTAACTCCAGAGGCAATTTGGCAATCTGGATATTTTATAGTTGTACTAATCTAACTGATTACAGCAATTTACAAAAATGTGATTGATGGTGCAACTGATCCAAACCACACAAGCAGTGTAATCCACTGTATCTACTTTAAAGCTCTGGCACTCGGTCAGATGTTTGCTATGCTGAGCTACAAAGAAATAATCAAGCTAAAAACACAAAAGCATCTGACGCATAACATGAGCAATTTCTCATGTGGGTCTGATGCCATCGCCTCTTTCCTGTCTTTTGTCATTCTTGAAGCATTTAGCTCCATTTTGCCATGATTTTTAACTGCCACAGACCTCCATTACCTTTAAATGTGTGCTTTAAGAGCCACAAAGAGCCTCCTTTTACCTCTAAAACAATGGCACAGTAGCACGTTTAAAGAGTTTAAGAAGAAAACTTACAACTCAGATGTTGGGGTTGCATTTTCATTCTTGTAACTGTATTTCATTCGTTTTTGGAGGTGTTTAATGTGGATGCCAGATACACTAGAAGCTTATGGCTGTGATGAATCGGCTCAAAGCGGCTGCCAAATAACTAATGGAATATGCTGCCAAATAGTCTAAAAGATGAATAGATTCAGATCAAAGCAAGAATGATATAAGACCCATCTTTAGAAATAAGGGTGATTTTTTCTTTAATGGTCCCAGTGGCCGCTGCAGCCAGTTATTGGTTTCTTTCTCTTCCCTACTTTCCTGCTCATTCTCCATCTTCCTCTACTGCTCTTCCACAGATGTCATTACCAAATAAACAGTCAGGAAACAATAAACCTCACATGCTGCCTGTTCTCAAAAGTATTCTACATTTCCAACAGAGGTTTGTTAAGTTTTGAAGTCAACAATAAACATTTATGATGTCCGGCTTGTGAGCATTTGCCACTGCACACTTTGCTGCGTCAGGGTGTTTGGAATCGGCCTTATTTTATGCAAGCTACAAAGGGAGAGTACTGCAACTGCAAACGGTGTTTATTGTAAGCTCAATAAAATGCACCTCGTCCTCTCAGAACATTTAAACCAATATCCGACCCACAGCTGCTTAGCCAGCGGAAGTAAGCTAAGAGGAAGAGGAACGTAAAAGACGGAGGGTGTGAAAGGAAGAAGATACAAAGCGTCTCCCTCCGTATCTTTTGTCATGGTCTGCTGGCCTTGAATCATATGACTTGTGAAGGTGTTTCAGTCTGTTCACTTGCTCTTCCACAAAGCCCAAACATGACACTGAAGAAATCCCTTGTGATCCATCATCCTTATCTGTCAAGCTGGTACATGATGGCGGAATGGTGACACTCACCATCCATCATGGTTATGCAGCAGCTCTGTGTCAAATGAGCGCACGGATGCCCCAGGTGAACGTGTGCGACTGCAACCTCCGTTTTAAGGGTTTTTTGTTAACAGAGGATTGAATGAAGCTTATATTCATCTAAACCGCTTCTCTGGGGCAGCTTTAATTATCGGCTTTTACTTTTTGAAATTAATTTTCTTCCTCTTCTGCTCCTTTTATTATAATCTGACTCAACGGTTTTATCCAGTCATTGTGAAAAACTGTTTTGTTCTGCCAGATAATGACAACCTGTGAGGAGTCAAAGAGGGTTCTTTTTAATGAACCTATGCACGTTCTGTGTCCGTGTGTGTGTATGCATGTACATAAGTGTGTGTGAGTTTGCTCTGACTTTGATCTAAAAATACAGCGAGTTTCTGCAGTTTGTTGAAGCCTTTTCATTTGTTTGTTGATCTATATTCAGTCTATGTGCGCTCATGATTACCTGTGGACATGTAAAATATTTACTATCAAATTTATGTTATACATTACAGGGTATAACATAAAAATACATTTATTAAAATAATGGTATCACTGTGGTTCTCAAATTTTTTTTTTGATTTAGAAAAAGCAATAAATAAATAAATAAAACTCAGGCATTGTGTCATTAATTTGTTTCAGCTGCATTGTTGTTTCACTCAATGGAAGCCATTTAATCATTATTTCCGTTGTATTACAATTTAGCTGAACAGTTCAAAAGCAATGTACCTGACTAGCACAAAAGGCCTGAGGTGTTTTTATTAGGTACTGTACATGCTCTTCCCTCTTTGTGGATTTTTAACCAACATCAAATGGAGTTATTTGTAAAATACGAAGAAAACTTGGAGAGGAACTATGTATTTCTAACCAGACTCAAAGCAGGTGCAGGGTAAAAATACACTAATACCAAAAATACTGTATATCTGCAGTTTGGATTCAACCTCATTACTTCGGACTGAGGCACAGTTAAATAATTTTTTATCCACAAAGCCCTTTGTATTTTCAAGATATCTGCCCATTACTATGCAAATGAATTTCCATCAATGCATATAACACTCTTACAGTATAGTCAAGTACACACATATGCAGACTTCCAAACCACAAGTAGCATGTCCTTTAGCTTTGAACAGCCACTAGTATGTGTCTGAGGCTAATTGCTACCGTTATCAGTGGTTCTTTATGGGGTTAAATCCGAGCAGTCAAACAGAAAGGAAGCCAGACAGCCACTTGATTAGAAATGCCAAAAGCTCCCTTGGATCTGCCAATCAAATCTGTCTGTGTCCATGGCAACATGGGATGCGTACTCATCGTCAGCGGAGGGTCCCGGGCAAAGGAAGAGGTTGATTAAAGTGAAAGGCCTGCTCCAGCCTCTCTGAAGCTCTGGTGTGTTTGGCAACAGTGGCTGTGTTAACACTGTTCTCTGCTGAGTTACAAAAGGCAGTGAAAATATGAAATCTAATTTGTGTTTTATAATTGCAATTCTTTTTCAAATATGGACAAATCTTTTTGTCTCCAAATACACTGGATTCACAGGAAGCACCAAAGGATGTGCACACGTTTCTGTTCACAATTTTAAAAAAGTGGATTTCTGTTACACAGGCGTCACAGGCAACACTGTTATTCTTTTAAAGAAACCCTTTTTTGTTTTTTTTTTGTTTTTTTTTTACACAGGAATAAAGACTATGCAATCTCTTTTTCTGGAATAGTCTTATTCACTCTCAAACACACCGAAACATTTGCACCAGGGAGATGCACAGCCTTGCTCATGAGCACCCAGACAGTGGTTGTTACTGGAAGGGAGAGTTACCCACTCACACCCACTGAATGCATCTGTGTGTAGAATAAATGACCACTTACTTTCCTGTCTATTATGATCAAATAGCCATCTGTATTTTATGCAATTTAACGACGCTGTAATTAACATTAACAATAAATAATGTGCTTCTGCAAATTTGCATAGCCATTCAAAGTCATTAAACATTCAGTTAGCTATTTAGGTCTTGTTGGTTATTGACCTTATGTCCTCATGGGGTTGTTTTCAGCTGTAGGCTAAAACTGATTTGACAATTTGAAAACCTCTTTAATTGCTCATTTTAAAAAGCTCAAAATAACCACTGCTCATAGGGCAACCGCATACCAATAAAAGCTATTCTTATTTAACGCATGTAGCATTAAGGCTGAATAAAAATCAAGTCAAAAATTATTAACAGAAAATGTTGAAGTTCCTCAAAACAGTGAAAAAGCTTTTGGTTGTGAACGAAAATATTCCTTCTATTCAAAAACACATTTAATCGTTTAATGTTATACTATAAAATGACTTACATTTCCTACTTCTCTGGAAGGAGTGTATTACAACTCCCCATATTTTGCTTCTTTAGTGTGTAATAGTGACTGTCTCAGATTTTGAGGAATGGATACGTTATACATTATAACTCTGGAGAGTAGGTAGCTATAAACTACCTACTCTGCATTTTCGTGACAAGCGTGAAATGTACTTGTTAGCTGACACAGCTCCACAGGAGACTGTTTTAACAGCATTCAAGGTAAGAAAGAAATCTTTAACAAGTGCGTAAATGTGATGATTATTCAGAAATAATGTAGTTTTAGTAGAAAGATATTGCTGGTATTTGGCTTGAGTGGAGTTAAGATCCTCTTGTGTTCGACCTCTTTAATACTACGGCATAGTGTGACTGTGGCCAAGAAAATTCATATTTAAAAATGCAAAACTCCCATGCTCTATGGATCAATAGAAGCCTTTATTTGGTAATGTTTTAGTTTTAGAAAGGTCAATTGCATCTGTAAATTGCACTAATGGAGAGACACCAGCTACCTTTAAGAGAGCTGATTGAATGAAATCCTATGTCAAGTTGAGTCAGCTCAAGTTTATTTGTAGTGTCTGATATCACACACGTCTCAATAAGCTTTTAGGCTCACAACAGCAGCAGTTGCCATCGAAGAAAACAAGGAAAGGAGCTTTAGATAGTAATTACATCATTACAAACACAGGTATAAATACCTACTGTATATTTAACGTAAATATGATAGTTGTTATTAATGTCCCCTCAATACAAAAGGGTCTTACTGTAGTCTTTTTGTTTGTGGCTGGTATGTTCTACCTGTGTTTGTGTGGATTTACTCCAGTTTCCTCCCACAGTCCAATGACATGCAGGTCAGGTTAATCGGAAACTCTAAAGGCGGGGGGGCATGCGCCAAAAGAATTAGTTCGTAAAACGTGTCGTCCGACCACGTAGGTTATAGCTGTTCCGAATGGCCACACTGGGAATAATAGCACATTCTTACAATTATACAATCTCTTCTGGAAGGCAATCATTGTATTGCACTCAGTTGTGCTCACAAAAGGAGCTTACAACACCTTCAATTGCACAAGTGAATGTGTCTTTGTGTGGTAGCCCTGTAATGGGACAGCCTCCAGCCCCCTGCGACCTTATACAGGTTAATCATACAAGACGGATGGATGGACAAAATGATGGACATATTCGATGTGTGTCATAGGTCGATATTAACAGTGAAGTGGCAACTGGGGCTGTGTGTATTATTTTTTTGTGAGGATATGAGAGGATGCTGTACAAAGCCAGTAAAACGTTGTGCCACAAAGAGATGTTTAGTGTGTTTGAGATAAATAAAGACAGAGACAGTAAAGAAGAAGGGATGGGATGTATTAAGTGGGAGAATTTGAGACAGAAATGGAGAGAGAGAATAAAACCAAACAAAGTCATGCACTGTATCAACAGACACACTATAGTGCCGTATATGTAATGTAGAATGGATAAGAGGTCAGGAATAGTGTCTTTAAATCTCTAGTGGTGTAAAAGGGACTGCCATAGTTCCTTGTTCACTGATGCTCATCTCTTTTCTTTTGTACAGTGAGCACGCCTTTGTGTTCAAATTGTGTGAACATACCAAGACCTTTGGGGGCGATCCCACTGCACTCCAGCGGGTTGATGGCCCAGTAGTAGTACTTAAGTGTGTGCATCAGCTGCAGGACGGTGCCGACGCGGCGGATGGTGGTGTAGATAGTGGCGGTGCCGATGAACTCCGATGAGAGGTATGTGTAGAGGGATAGCTGGACCTGTATACACAAACACATCCATTTATACAGTACATATTACATACTCACACACACAAAAAGGTCAGACACCTGCTGCAGAGAAACAAATCATCTGTGTTTTATTGTGAAAAACACAGCCACAGGGGAATGAGAGGAAACTTCCCTCGAGCTGAAACACCAGTGTTTTCTGCTTTGTGGTATTTTTGATGTTCCTGTGCCTGAAGCCATCAAGCATCTGAGGAGCACCTTACGTAGCGCTGACATTTGAGGAGAGCGCTCTCCAATTGCTCATTTCCTTCTTCCCTGCCTCCTACTGTTCCCCTTTTTCCCCTCTTAATATTCCTCTAACCAATCCTCTCCAACGCCCGTACATAGATTGGAGTCTGCTGCTTGCTCACAAATCTCTGAGCTCATTACACTGACCGCGACGCTAAGGACCAGCCTTAACGAGGTAGCTCTGTTTAAGCAGATGAAATTAGCCGCGGCCTGACCATACCGCACGGCAGCTCATCTAGAATGGAGAGAGCACTCAGCTGACTTAAACGGCCTTCATTACATTACATTTCATGCATTGAGCTGATGTGTTTATCTGGTCCGATTTGCCACAGGTTTCGACCACAGAAAAGCCTGAAATTCTCCTTGATCATGACACAATAGTTTGGGCTGCGCTGCTGCAACAAAAGCTTGTAGAAAAACATCCCTCCGTCTCTGAAAGGATTATGTTTACCAGAAGTGCTTGGTAAAGACAACAGGCTCTTTATTTTCAGTGCGAAGCAAGAGAGACGTTGGGGGATGAGATTCAGATGTGATTTCTTCAAGTGTTTCATTCAGTCCTGAATATGACCAAGGCTATTCTTGCCAATAATGAAGGTGATAATAATACCCTGAGAAGTGGAAAATAATAAAGCTCAGAGGGAGACAGAATGGTGCACTGGAAGTAAGATTAAAGGATTAAAAGATTTTTTGAGGGTGTTGCTGCTCAGTGCATTTATTATGCTCGTCTTGTTCTCATTATGACCCTGCTCAATTGTGATCATGTTTACATGCAATTCATTATACTTTTCTGTATTAGAACTCAATTAAAGGTAAAAACCCAATAAGCAATCACGTAGTTTAGTCTGGTCTCGTGAACTAAGGCTGATATGTTTATGCTGTGTTGGATTCTGACTTTCACACCTTCCTTATTCTCCTGAGCAGCAGCAACTGCTCAGTCGCATTTCTTGAGTCTTGACTCCAGCAAGCCCTGGAGAGCAGCACTGCTATAACCAGGAACCAATCACATCTCAGGGTCAGAGGGAAGAAGACAGGGAGTCAGGAAGTTCTGAAAATAATGTAGGCAAGAGCTGACTGGCCCCGCGGGAATGCCAGGAACACTCACATCTAGTTCAGAGTGAGAGGGAAAATAGGAACCACACATCTCTCTCCAGTCCTGGGGTTTTTTCAAATATCACTTTTCTCTTTGTTTTCTTCGCTCACCTGTCCTTTCCCTGTGTGATGTGCCAGCTCCTCCCTCCTTTGTTATATTATTGTAAAGGGCAATGGCCACAAAGATGTCAGTCCCTCCTTCCTCTTCTTTTTACGCTTATTTGCATAAAATTTTTCTTGCACTTTCAGCATACAATATATTCTCTCTTGCTGTCTTTTTCTCTGTCTGTCATGCCTGTTCTGAGTCTATCACCCCATTAATTCTCTTATTCAGACCGTCATCACCTGTTTTTTTGCAGCAAGGTCATGAAAACACACACACACGCACACACATATTCAGTGGACACACACACATAAACAGACCTTGGCAGGGGTGTGTATCCAGATGGCAGCGTTGAAGAGGACATGGTCACAGAGCTGTTTGAGGAGTGGCGCCCCGTGAGGTAAACCATCCAGATACTTGGCGAAGGACAAGAACTGTTCAAGTACCGCCCTGGTGATGTGGACTCGTGACGACTGGACAAAAGACGGGAAATATAAGCAGTTATTTAACAAGACTAAATGGTCATGCAAACCCTTTTTTTTGGTAAAGGACATTGCTTTTTAACTTTTAGAACTCAGAACTGCCTATTTTAAATATACCTTGATAAGAGGTTCTAACCAAACATATTAGTTGGCCGATAAAGCCCATTTCTATCTTCCTCAAATGTTGGAAGTAATCCCCAAAGGTGTCAGATCATTAATTTACACCAGCAGCCAAGTCTGTAATGTAATTCATGTGATCTCGGCCTCTTTCTCCGCACATCTTCTAAATGAATAAACATCACTTTGTTGTTGTTTTACAGAGGTGTTGACTTAACTGTATGATCATTTTGGAGGATGTAGTTTGAGGTGCCGTTGAACTGTATTGCGTTATACCGAGAGATGTTTCTGTTATTTCTCCTAACCTCATATAAATGGGGTGGACAAAATAATAGAAACACCCGAAAGTCATGATCGTACAGTTGAATCAACACCTCTCTAATACAGTTTAAACAAAAACTGAACATTATAACCTCATGACTGGTAGGATTTATTACAGGACTGTTGTATTAGACTGCATTAGTGTTAGCTAGGAGTATCTAATAAACTGGCAACTGCATGTACAGTATATAAACATGAGTATAGGGACAATTAATATAAGGGACATAATGCCCAACATAAAGGTGGTATGTAGTTACATAAGCATTATTAAACAGGAGGCCTTATAAGCCTTGAAAAACTTAGTGGAGGTCACCCAACATCAACATGTACATGAACATGTAACACAAACTTCTCAGTGTGGAGGCCTTTTACTGACCTTCTCAAGCAGGTATCCAATCACCAGAAAGCCCTTCCCCCCCAGCATTTGCTCCTGCATGGCCACTGAGCTCTTCAACAGCTCCACCAGGAATGCCAGCAGAGTGGCACTGCAACACACACATTGTAGACATATATTTCAGTAATGCTGTGTGGAAATCGTTGATGGATTTCTACATGTTCTCTATTGGAGTATGTGAGTAAAAAGGCTCCATGTGCAATAAGTAGGTGTATTTTCGTTTGTTATCGCTGTCTTCCTGATGATATTTGACAAACAGTCCAACTGTAGCCAGCATGATGTGGAGATGCCGCCTGATGTGTAACTGCATTAAGGCTCATGTGATGAAGTGGTATCAGGAGGACAATCTTGGTGTGAAAGGAACGCAGACACTCTGACTTTCTAAAAGTCACTCATCGCTCCACGGAGAACCACATGACTCTTCTTCCTTTCACACTTAAATACCCTGCTCTCTACAGTCAGTTATTTCTAGCCTGCAGTGTAATTGTCCAAGGTTGGTCTTTCACATGGAAGATAATTCTCACACACAGAAGATTAATCTTTATCTATCTCACTTCTTTTCCCTTTACCTTGTTTGTTTCTGGGTCCATTCTAGGATCAGCTGCAGTAGATGTTGCACATTTAACAACAGAACATGCATCCCAATTTATTGCATTAGAAATCATATTATACTGTCTACATCACTGCATCACAAGCAGCTGCTGGGTTCCATTTATTTTTGTAGACCACTCACCAGACTGTGGTGTCCACGCTGCAGTCATTGAGCTGTTTGTAGTCCAGCTGAGCGAAGAGAGGGAACAGGACCTGGATGCCTCCTATAGAGTGGATGGCGCTGTGGATGGAGTGGGTGACAATGGCCTTCACATCCTGTGGGACAGAAATGGGCCGTTAGCGCTGACAGAGACACGCATTATACTGTATGTACACACAGATAAAATCACACACTCACTCACTGCCATTAGAAATTAAACAGCTCTCATATACAGACCCACAGCTGAATATCTACTGTTGATCTCAAACACAGCTTTACTACAATTTTGAACGATAATTAAAGCTCAAAACTTTGCTAAATGTCGCTACCTGAATATGAGATTTAAACCCCAGAATATATAAAATGTTTGCACATAGTCTGAAATACAGCCTGATTTCACAATGGATGTACACATTGTTCCTTGCTGTTTATTGTACATTAGCTTCCTTTCACACATTCTGATTTTCATCCATTTGAAGTTTAACAGATTGGTACAAACAATACATTTTCTTAATGCTGTAGTGCAATAAAAATATTTTTGGGATTTGAGAGAAACACATTTGAATAAGTTCATTTTGAAAAATCAAAATTTCCATAGCGCTGTAAACGGCACCTGTGTAACTCTGTATGCTATCTAAACTCACTGAAGTCAGCGATCTCTACTACCTAACTAAAATAACCATACAACTATAATACAATTTCACTCACTTGCCACCTTTGTAATTGTAAATTACAGTAATTGCTGCCTGAATTGCTAGTGCATTTTTCGCACAATGAGCAAAGGAGGGAAAATCTTAGAAATCCAGATGAGATAGAAAGAAGAACTGCCATTGGCAAAGCAGAGCTCCACCAGCCTTGAATGAAGGACACTTTGAAAGATATGTGTTTATATACAACTACTGAAAAAGCAATATCCTCATGAAAGACAGCATTATCACCAAAAATTAAAAAATTGTGAGCTTCAAGTCATTGGTATAACTGTCTTTCACAAGGTGCATTTTGTATTTTCTTTTTTTTAACTAACATCTGTATTGTCCTTCTGTGGTAAACCCCACATCTACAGTACTCCAAGCAGGGCAAATACTACAGATTTTTCACAAATGCAATTGAGGTGAGTGTGAGTCATTTCACCTCAGTCATTCATATATGAATGACTGAACAAATCAAGAAAATCTGATTCAGACGGCAGGAACCAGGAACCTGGAACCAGACTGATGATTAACAGCCACTCAGAATAATCCAACCAGACTGACCTGCAGCATGAGTGCGTGTGGTGAGTGGACGAAGATGGAGGGGTTTTCCCTGGGCGACGACTCCAGGCAGAGCTGGGCATCCGTCGCCTTGGCGTTGTAGGTGAAGGAGATGGAGTTGGCCAGCTTGCCATCGTACAACACCTGCTTGTGGTGCTCGGCCAGGTGGATGTCACTCTCTGACTTAAACTTGAAAGTGCTCTGCAGCAGATGGAGAAAGAAGGAGAAGAAGATGTCAAAGGGTCGTGTGAGAAAAACTTTGACTCAGAGACATAAATGACTTGTCCAGAGACAAGAGAAGTGTGAGTGTGTGTCTGTGTGTACAAGTTGAACACCCAAAATGGAGTCTGCTTAATTGCAGCATGAGCCGTGTGTAAACAACACAGCATTAGCTTAATGAACACAGAGTTAACCCGGGCACTAATTCAATTAGCCCAGAATAAGAGATGGAGAGGGGGAGCGGATGTGTGGGAGAGAGGCACTCAGAGCTCCAAATTTATCTTCTCTCTTTGTCGTCTACCAACAAAAAACACACAAAAGAGTACAGACACATTTGTGCATATTATGTTGCATTTGTCCTGCACATAACATGAACTTTAACCTTTCCCACAAGCTGCTAAACCTCTATCTTCTTCAACATTGTTATCTAAAATATCATAATCAACTATTTTCCTGGTAATTTTCCTCCTTGAGAGGATATTAGTTCCTCGTACAGTAATACCGAAATACAAACTCACACATTTTGGATGGGGAAATAAGAAAGAATTGTAAGGCATGTTTAAACAAAGACAGACAGGCTGTGTTCATAGCTACCTTAAAGAAAAATGCTAAATAAAAATCCATTTGTTTTGTCTGTGCATATATTGTAGGAA
This sequence comes from Maccullochella peelii, assembly GCA_002120245.1. Lineage (NCBI taxonomy): Eukaryota > Metazoa > Chordata > Actinopteri > Centrarchiformes > Percichthyidae > Maccullochella > Maccullochella peelii. The sequence goes on from LKNJ01000507.1 coordinate 34,195, forward strand.
GTGTAGGTTGCACTTTGTTTGTGTGTGTGTGTGCATCTACAGTATGTCTGTATCTGTCTGTCTGCGCAGTTCTGTGGGTCCATCCATATCCTGCAGCAGTGCAGATACACACACGAAGTCCCACAGATGAAAGGCCAGCGAGTTGCTCTGCCACCCTTTGCAGCAGCTCCAGGCACAGGGGCACTCTCCCTTTCAAGCGGCTGGGTCCCCAGGTGCCTCGCTCAGCCTGACTGCACAGGAAAGCCCCGGGCTGCTCACAGACCTGCAGGCCCGTTGTTCTAAACCTTTCATCTGAGGTCTGCTGTAGAAAATGTGCCTGTGCCGTTTTAACCATGCAGCACAAAGTTTCACACTGAAGCAAAGAGCGCACCACACAATGGAAACGTCTGAAGAAAACCCCCACAGTGTAACATCCTTATCTCCATCCAGGGGTGGAATACACATCTACTGTTTTCTAGCACCGTCTCAGCTTTACCTTCTCCTTCCTTCCAATTAGCAGAATCACAAAAAGCTTACTGGTATAAACCTACAACATGAATCTGAAGCACACTTTCCACACACATCTACACACACACATTCTTGCCAGCAAAACATTATTTCCTAGAGTAATTAATGGTAATTACACGGTAGGACAGCTTGCCTATGTTTCCATTTTCTGACTTCAGAACATATTACTTTAGTGAAATACAAGACCTGATGACCCGGTGTTAAAAAGCTTATCCATTAAAAGTAACCTAGAATACTGCAGCCATGTGCAAGGATAATCAATCACAAACACAAATAAATTGCTCTCCAGTTTATTTTGAAGGATAGTGGGCCCTCTGCACGAAAAAAATACTGAATAGCCTGAATGTGAAATTAATACACTTATTAAGATGCACATTTTTGCAGTGTAAGCCCATTTAGTGTGGTGCATTCATCAAGTGTGTGTGTATGTACTTGTGCATATGTATGTATGGATGTGGCTGTGTAAATGTGAGTTTGTAGTTATGTTGATGGAGGCAGGTAGCTCAAACTGTAAAAGAGCTTTGCTGACTCTTTAAAGTATGAAGGGATGTACGGAGTCATTCGACAGGCAGCGGGAGAAACATGCAGGAGTGAAGGAAAGTGCACATTTTAACATATGTAAAGCTTTACACAGCCGTGCTTAAACACACGTGTCCCTCCTCTGGTTACATATTGAGAGTATCACCAAAAAAAAATAAAAAATTGTGAGCTTCAAGACATTGGTATTTAACACATATGTGGTACTGGTACACATTTTAACATATGTAAAGCTTTACACAGCCATGCTTAAACACATGTGTCCCACACAGATGAATGAAAGCGACAAGTCCCGCCTTTGTCACACCAGACAGCTGCAGATACGACACTGGCCTGCAGTGATAACAGCGCACACACACACACACACACATACACACACATCTACTCCACTCAGCTCAGCCTGGGCCTCCCTGCATCTCCACACAGTTTGCCGAATAAAGACCAGTCCTCCAAAATGAGTTCTCCAGCATATGACAAATATGTTGTAAAACTTATTTTGGAAAATTATTTAGGTTATTAGATAAATAAATATCTTAATAAATACAAATCTAGGGCTGGGCATCATTTGAAAATGTTCAATACTAAATACAATACTGATTAAAATCTTTAAGTTGTACTGAGACAAAACAGCCATGCAAGAAAGTTGCCTTTTAAAATCAAAAACTGATCAAATAATAAGTAAACAATATTAAATATTCAGGTTTTAGGACAGGATATTCACAATATTCGGTGCTAAGGACACATGTCCTCATGACATGAGCCCTATCCAAATCTGTTTTTAGGGAATATAAATAAATAGTTCAATATTAAAATGCACAAAACAAAAAGACTTTCAATGAAACTGACAAATACACACAACACGCAAAAACACACACAGAAACAAACAATACAGGTGTCCAGATAGACTCACACGGTTCATTAATTACGTTATGGCCAGACTGTTGGCAGTGCTCTTCAATGAGGACATCTGGACTCCTGATGAAGAGTGCAACCAGTAACACACTCAACAACACGTGAGTGACAGGACATACACGGAACACACACACACAAAGACAAAAAAACAAACACTGGAGCTTTCTTTCTACCATAGCCCACACAGAAAAATAAGATGTTATGTTCCATCTTCTTCTGTCATTAGGAGATCATGGAAGTGCTGAACTGCACACATATACAGACATTCAGTACACACAGCGTGTCGGCCATCATGAGGCACGTCGAGCGAGAAGACCTTGAACACCCTCACTGTGCTGAAGGCTTGTTTAGCGGAGCGAGCGGAGTGTCTGTCTGCTTTTTGCTCCTCATTACTGAACAGTAACACTGACAGTGGCTGAGACCAAGATGTTACATACAGCTACACACACACATACAGTATACACACTGTACAGTATATAAAAATACAGTTCTCTTCAACACCGATTAGGCAATATTCCAGGAGTTACTTGTCATATATACACATCAGCATCTGTGTGAAGTCATGGGAACAAGGACCCGCCCATATTTGCATGAAGCTGTGTGACACAAGCCGAGTCCCACTGGTGTTCTCCTTTAGCCGACTGAAAAACCAGCACACTCATCATTACAATGCCAGCACCGAGGCTTGCAGCTTTGAAACAACTGAGCCATTAAATGGTCTCTTCTGGGCATCCGAGAAGCCTATTCTGCGCCACGTAGAGAGGCAATCATCTGACTGATCAGCCCCAGGAAACTGTGGGCTGTGACAGAGTGAGGAATCGGTATTCATGGCCAAGAAACAGCAAACCCCAAGTATGTGATCATTAGGAGGAACATGTGAGAACTCTAGTCTATAAGGTGCCTTATGTTATGTGAGAGAGTTTGAGAGAGAGAGGATGATTGTGAGAGAAAGAAGGCGGCGTGAAAGTCACATGTATGATTTAGTGCTCTCATGTGAGCTCTACCTCATGCAATCGACTGTGCTACTCTGCATGTCAATATGTTTCTCCATCAGCGTCACCTTAGTCTTGGTAAGAAAAGCACATTTCTGATTCAGTATATACCCTTTCTAAAGAGCTGTTGAAATACAAGCAGCTGTTCGCACACATCAGCAGCCTCAGATATCCGTGCAGCCTCATGGTGCTGAAATCTTGACAGCTTTGGACACCTTCATAAACAAGCTGTAAGTAGCCTGAGGCGTGCAAGTCTGCCAAAACAAGAAGCAGACAGCTGGCAAGGTGTTGCGACATCTCAGCTGTCACCGATAACCAGGCCAAAAGGCAGAGATGGTGATTTCTAAAGCTATCAGTGCTCAACACCCAACACTGTGAAGCCTCATTTGAATAATTTTTATTACCACAGGAACGCAAAGTTCTGTGTCTAGACTATGGGTTTAAAGGCACCCTCGCATACTGCAAATTCCAAACATCATTTAATATCAAACATCATTCATATTTAGTGATAGAGTAGTGATTTTGTTCATTTGCAGAGATGCATTTGACAATTTGTGTGTGAATTTTAAAAAAAATTTAATCTAGGTAGCCAATAAGTTACTAAGAAAATGTGGTTGTAATTGCAGCCATGCCCCTCGCTCAGATCACAACATGTCTTTCAGCTGCACAACATTATGATCTACTGTTTAAGATTTGGAATATATGCCTCTTCTGAAACAGAAGTAGAAATGAACACAGATAACGGTGATGTTCTCAGGCACAGAATTCATCTAAATGAAAAATGTTCCTGCACCTATTAGATTACCCAGATGAAGACAGCTCCCCTGTCAAAAGCTTGGTTTTGGACAATAAAATTTGTTGTATCGAGGTTATAAGTGTGAAGCTGTGTTTTACATTTTGATTACCTCTGCCTCTTCCACACTGTATTTCTCTCTGTATTCTTGTTGAAAAAGGGGTCCATACATTAATACATACAACAATACCTGCTCTTTATCTACTTTAAAAAGGGTTGCAGAGTAGATTTTTGCTTAATAAAAACATTAATCCTAAAAAGGAAGAATCTAGTACTGTATTGCCTAATAATTCTCAACCAGGGGTACTTCTGCAGTTTCCAGGGGGTATGTGGAAAGATTGTGGAGTAGCTTGACTAATTTGAAAAAAATAACAATTATGATTTGATTAAAAAAAAAGTACATCCACACATTAAGTCGGCTGTAACACCAAAACACCAAGCGCTAAGACTGAGAGCGTGTGAAAACCACAGTTAGCAAGCGAGCAGAGAAGTCAACAGTTAAAAGTAATGGATACATAAATAGTTAGCGGAAAGTAATGGAGAAACGCTTGAAAGAGTTAGCTAAAAGTAATAGATAAACATTGGAAATAGATAGCTTTTGGATAAATGGTGAAATAGCTAAAAGTAATGGATAAATGGCTGAAATTGTTAACTAACAGTGAATAAACAGTTGAATCAGATATTGGTTAAATGGTGAAATAGCTAAAACACATAAACTAAATGCTAAATTAAACAGTTCAAATAGTTATCTAAAAGTAAAGGATAAACAGTTGAAAAAGTATCTAAACGTAATGGATAAACAGTGAAATAGCTAAAGCAATGGACACATGATTAAAACAGAGCTAAAAGTAACGGATAAATACTTCAAATACTTAGCTAAAAGTGATGGATAGATGGTTGAAAAGTCTAGCTTCTGCCACTCCAAGTGATAGTACTGTAGTATGAAAGCAAACTTGACCAGGCCAACCTAAACACTGACAGTTCAACTGTGTGAAAAAATGTAGTAAAAATATCCACTTTTATATACATAACAGTGTTAAATAATATCCGGTTAAAATCACCTGACTGACTGGTGGTGTTGATGAAGGGGTTCTTGAGCCCATATACTGCAGGGCTGTGAGGATATGTTCATTATGTCATAAAACAGCGAAGTCATGCTCCAGCATGAATGCACCGTAAGAGAGGAACCTACAGCATATACATTAACTGAGAAGAAAAACCTCAAGCTACCAACCACAAGGGCACACTGGCACCAATGTACAGGCTATTTTTGCGACTGACAGCCCAAGAATGATTTAGGGCCTCAACTACTTCTAGCTGACAATGTGAACGGGCAAAGACAGCATTAAGTAACACTGACAATGCAATCCTCATGTTGCCAGGATATTGCGCCTGCCAAACGGAGCGTGACACTGATGAGAATATACAAATGCGGTGGGTGATAAGGTAGTAAATGGGGGCTGTCTCACCTTGTATCCTGGGCCGAGTTGGTGAATGGCAAAGATCTGAGCTGGGTTGAGTGCTTCACTGAATACGTAAATGGCTCCCAGTTGACCACAAAACACCCTGTTAGCATCCGCCGTCTCTGATGAACCCAGGAAACACTTGTCATAGCTCTGAAAAATAGGTAGAACACAGGAAAAAATAACCTATCATATCAAACATTTCTAAAGTTTCAGAGAGGGTTTGGTAACTCATGGAGCTAACATGGTTTAACATGATTCACTGCAAGCAAGGATGTCAAAGTGTCCTTTTCTGTTTAGGGTCATTCTGGAAGATTTTTTAAATGAATTGTTACATAGTCCATTTAAACCACAGTAAACTAAATCTACCTTTGCTGTACTAATATACAGGTACGCCAGCCACAACTTGTCTTTTATAGATTGTGTGTTTTTCAGTTTCAGGACACATTAAATTAACACACATTAAAGAAATGTTTGTTTAAAGTTAATTCATCTACACATTAATACAATTTTCAATCTCTGGTCATGAGTTCATTGCATTCTACAGTGATGAACACAGAGGATGGAGAAAAACAGATGAACTTTTGATAGCTGCTCATTTCTAATGGCTTCGTTACAACTTTACCATCACCTGCTATTACATTCTTTCTGTCCACTCGCCTTTCATCTACTCCATCCCTCTGATACCCTTAATCACAATAAGACCTTTACTCTTGTGCTTCTTCAAAGTGATGAAATAAGGTTTATCTTCAGCCTTCAGGACAAAACAAACCCTGATATCATCAACACATTTTGAGAACCGTTCTTTCACTCGCGTACTGTATGGTTCTTTCGGTGAGCTGCATGAACTATAAGACGTTTTACCCCAAGGCCAAGGAATTTCTTGCAGAGAATAACACCAGCCCCTGGTAACTGTAGCAATGTCAAGCACTAACCAGGAAGGAAGTGTAATGAAGGCTCTGGTGCCACCAATAGAGGTCAGGCTACCTGTCCCCTGCTAAATGGAAAACTTTGAAGCTGGAGCTTGGGCAAGCTGTGCTGGAACGGGGCCCAAGGGCAACTCTGCCCCAGCTGATGAATGCAGAGGGCAAACCTCAAACATTTGCCAATATCACGATAGGAGGTGTAAGCGGAGCCAGACCAATACTGGATTTCTGAGGCTGGAACAGAAACCCTTATTTGGGAGCAAAACTTCTGACAGCAACATGTGATTTACAGAAAATATTTTTTTTTAGCAAAGATCAATCAAATTTGGATGAGAGTATAGCTTTTTAACCAGAAGCCTCTGTCCCCCGATCGGTGCCCTTACATCATTGGTGTTGACGTGCCAGGCCATATCACCGTAGGAGACCAGCTGACCGTTGACATAGCATCGGATCTCGGAGTTCCTCCAGCGGTTGTAGATGTGGACGATGCTGATCATGTACCACTGAAAAAAAAGGACACATTCAGAAGGAGACGAGATGATAAATTAAAACAAAAAAACTAATTCATATGCAACGATGCACTAAATTAAAGGATGAGAGAATAAATAAGTTGTTTGTTTTCCCTTAGGCTCTTATAAATCAGTACAGGTGGGAGTTTATCTGCTGAACCGAAGGCATTTCTGATTTTTTTATATAAACAGCATCGTATTTTATCAATTTATTTTTATATTTTAAGGTTTGAAAAGTGTTGCCTTGCCTGCCTTACAGTATCTATACTGTTTGGTGTTTTTGTATATTATTTTGTACATTTGACTGTTGGTGGTCAAATTCATTATATTGACTAGACTTCTGAAAGGCAGAACTGTTGTAGCTTGAAGCTTGTATTGTTTGCACCTTTGTACTTGTTATTTAATAAACAAGAACTTATGGAGATTATTGATACGAGCCTCAAGCTGTGCAAGGATCCATTTAAAATGTTTTGGTCAACTACTGTATGTTTGTTTGAATATGTATTTGTGTGGCTTGGTAAAAATCCATGTCTTTGCAATAGTGCGAATGCTCCCTCTAACAGCATTGCCTCTCTATAAGAGGGTTAGCTAACATGGAAGATTACCGTGTTCATGCTCATTCATTCGCCAGAACTCTCCTCCAAAGCTATCCCTTTGCTCTCTTTAATATACCATTAATAGTGTGCATGTGTGTGCATTTGCATGTGTTGATTAGAAAGCATCTTCCCTGGTGACAATGCACACAGGTTCCCTGGAGGGAAGACTGAAATGGGGAGGAAGACTGCGAGGGGAGGAGGAGATGCTAGAATTTTTGCTGGTGTATGCATAGCTGGGGAGTGGACAATACCACACGTGCATGCAAGCACTCACACACACACATTAACACATGCATACAGTGGACAAAATGTTGCGAGACATGGTGACTTATAAATTGATCAAATGGAACCACTGGGAACTTTGTTAGGCCGTGCAGAGATTCCACTGGGTCAGCAAAAACTGCAGAAGGCCATCTCATCAAGTGAATGTGTGTGTGGTGTGTTTGTGTGCAGGACAGCAGCAAAATGCTGACAGTGCGGTAGGGGGGCAGTGTGCAGGTCTTAATTGACAGACCTTATCTACACTCATCAACACTCCCAGTGAGTGCAAGGATAGATAGAAGAAGAGAGCAGCAACACGGTCCTGATGACTACATATTATACAGTTGAGTTTATTTGATTGAGCACGTGTGTGTGTGTGTGTGTGTGTGTGTGTGTGTGTGTTTTCTTACCTTTCGGGGTTGGAAATCATATTTCACACAGTGCTGAAAGCCTTTTCCTTTTGACTTCAACGATGTCACGATGAGACAATTTCCCACAAAGTGAGCGGAGTAACCTATTCCTTTACTGGTGCGAAAACTGCAGGAGAATCAGAAAGAGTTACGCTCATCAATTCAAGATCTGTGTTAGAAAATAACTCTTTCAGTTCAAAAATTATAGCTCTAAATTAAAACTAATTATGGTACTTCTTAATGAATGGTGCTACATTTGAGTTTCTGTGTGACTAAATTACATGTTAAACGTGGAATTTCATTAGATTTTAGTGAAAATGGAAGACTTGACATTTTTTAATGGATATTACCAAAAAAAAAAAAAAAAAAACTGTTCAAAAGTAAAAGGAAACATTTGGCAAATAAATTACATTTTGACCATGTTGTCTGGTTCGATTTGTCAGACCAGCTTTATTGTAAATAATACAATGTTTTTGTATCTGCAAGCTACCGCTGTAACTGCAAAAGGTCAACTACATCAAAGGAAGTCAACCATTTTTCACAGATAAAATTGTACAAAAAGAAATCCTACCAACCAAAATACAAGCAGCACCTTTCACACTGAGCCAATACCAGTCACAAAAAGCAAGACTTTTCTTTGCAGCAGCACCAGGGGTCCCAGATCACAGGTTTGTGGAAAAACACTACTAATCCCCTTCCCACCATTTTTCCACCCATAATGTTTCTCTTCCCGCACTCATAACCTCCACGTAAAACCCAGCCTCACAGTTAAGCTTCTTCATGAAACAAGAAGACACATTTCACTTCTAAAATAGGCCCAGAAGGATCACACACATAGCAGAGCCAGAAAGCAGATATAAATCCCTCTCAAGTGAATCCCTGGTACACGTTAGGAGTGCATATAGTGTGTTATCGCGGCCTTCCTGCAGCTGTGGAGGCCTCTATCAGACAGGCGGCTGGAGTAGCAGCTGCATCTGGGGGAGGATGATAAGACCTGGGCCAGAGGAGAGGAGGGCACCCTCCCTCTCTCGCTGCTCACTTACCATGACAACCTGACAAACGGTTACTAAGGAAACAAGATTACATCCTGACACTTTGATCAGAGCTCATCACTGCGACGGCATCCCGAGAATATACGGGAGCATGTCATCCTTCCTGTAAACAACTAGCACCCTGATTCTTTAGCAAAACCTTTCTGTTCATAATGACTCAGAGTTTGACTCTGTGAGGGCGGGGTGGGGTGGGGTGGGGGGGTGTAAAGAGAGGGCACTGCTGGTTAGCGCCACATAGTGAAGAGGTGGAGGGAAGAAACCACGCAGCGGAGTAAAAGAGTTCAATTAAATAAAAGGTCAAAGTTAATGAAGCTTCGTAGTGGCTAACGGCTTTCACTTATAATGCTAACGTCGAGGCCAGAGCAAGGTCCAGAGCTGCACGACGAGCGGAGGCATCCACCCAGCAACACACTCATAATGGAGTGCCTTGACATTTCAAGCTATGTTCTAATTCATTATCTGTTTATTTATTAACTTCCTGTCCATGTCATTCAGACTGATGAGTTAAATGTTTATCATCTGGCGTGCTTCAGTAGAGGAATTCTTGGTAAATTCTGAATAAAAATAATGCTGAATTTATTTTTCAGAAAGAAGTTGCAGAGAAGATGGTTTCAGAAATTCTTAATCTTGTAGAGACGGAAATTATACTTCCAACAAGGTGCATTTAGCTATGTGATCATCTGTGTGTCTGTGAACTAGAACACTTCAGGGACAGAAAAATTGGTATAATTTTGGTAGAGCTGAAATGTTCAGTTATGAAACATGTATTGATTAAGTAATTTATCAAACAAAAATGCCACACATTATCTGGTTAGAGCTTCTCAAATGTGAGGAATTGTTGCCCATCTTGTAACTTGTAATGGGCTTGTTTCACTATTTTCTAACATTTGATAAGCTAAACTATGAATTGTTTAATAAGAAAAAATAATTGACGGATAAAATAATACTACATTTGTAAATTTGCTGATCTTTGCTTTAGCTCCAACATCAGACTGAGCTTTCAGTTTCTGACATATCATGAAAACCAACACCTAAAATCTGTTGTGCACATCCATGCTCCTAAAAGAACTGCACCCGTACGAATGTATTCAATCACCTACCCTGCACAGTGTTGACAGCTAACGTGGGAGATTATTAGGTCTGAGCAAAAGTCCGCAGTCTATCGAGTGCTTTCTCATAATGTGATTAAGTACAGTGCACTCTCCCTCAACCTGCGTCATTTATGTTCACTTCAGTTAGTTTCTTCTCACTTTACAGGAACAGGCTTGAACCTGCTTTATTCAGCCGTGTACTTTTCTTTGCTTGGATCAATAGTAAGAGCAGAACGAAGCAAGAGAGACAGTTTGTACAGTCAACAAAGAGGGTAAATCTCACTTCTTACACAAAAAGTACAATTTCTTAAAGCTGTGATGCATCAAGGACTACTATCAGTAGAGAAGCTGGTATTTCTGCATCTTTCACAATCTTTATTTTCTCTGAATGACAGTTGGAAATGGAGTGTCTACAAAGAAATCCTTCCTCTGTGATCCCAAAGGACTGACACAAAAACCTGATGTTTACCACTGATGTTTTTGATTCTTTTTCTTCTATTAAACTCCTCTGTAACTACGCCGGCAAACCTATCGACGTGACGTCGTCGGGTCAACAAAACAGGCAAATAAATGAAAGATTTATGTACAGAAATATTGTGAAAGTGTGAAAGTACTTTAAGATGTTTTCAGTCCCAGTATCCTATTTATTTTTATTATGTAATAGTCCAGATGAATGGTGTTCTACTTACCAATAGAGGTACGGTTTGTCTTTATCCACATTGATGTTGTTGAGTGGATCCTGTCTGAACCAAGTGTTGATAGTGAATCCGTTCTGGTAAGGCCATTTGGCAATTGGCGGCAATGCTATGGCCTAGGGGAGGATACACACATACAGATCAGCTTTTGCCAGTGTTTATAGCAATCATGTCAGTCAGTCACTTCCTTTTCATCATTCAATTCCTTGCACTGGTGGAGCAAAGTGCCAATTACAGTAAGATGTGTTGACTGACTGCAACGAAGAATGCCATGAAGGACTCTGTAGCAACTTGGGTGCACAAAGAATAGACTTGACACATTTTTGATAATGACGGTCAGGTCATGTTTGTATATTGGTCAGTCTCACCGCTGCACTGCGTCCTGGAAAGTTGAAGAAGGTATCAGGACCATGTCTCTGAGGCATCTGGTTCAACACCGACAAGAGCTTGATAGCATGCCTTGGCTGGAGGAGGAGAGGAGAGGAGAGGAGAAGAGAGGAAAGGAGAGGAATGAAGGAGAGAAGAAAGTGATTGTCATTATTATGTGACAGATGCCGACTATCAGAGGCACAGGGGAGAGACTCTATTTAAAAAAAAAACAAGGTGTGACATCACATCTCTACCACAATCCCACTGGATCAATAACTCTTCAATCACCTCCGCCCTCCCCCGACAACACCTCATCAATACCATGGCAACCCTTAATCTATCTGTCTCTGGAGGGCTGCTGGGGGAGGAGAAATTGTAAAAGACAGGGAAATAGGGGTGAGGTGAATGAGGTGGTGATAGTTATTGGACAGACAAGGTATGGAGAGAGGGTTGAAGGGATGGATGATGGTCTGGCTGTGGACCACTGATCAGTGACCAAGGGTTGCTGATGGCGGTTGTCCTGGAGCCTGAGTAGAGGGGAAATTGACTGGAAGGGACAAGGGTATATTGACTAAGCTAGTGGCCACCAGCAGCTGCTAAGGCATCACACAGCCTGTACACCGCACTGCAGTGAGCAGGAATGGCCGAGGAGAAGGTTTAGCCTCACAAAAACACCCTAAATGTCTACAGTTCGGCTTCAAAACATTCACTCTGAGTCAACTAAACCCAGTGACTGGAAGCTGAGCCAATCAGCAAACTACAGGGAGCAGTTAAGATGACGACAACAAGTAGCACTCTAAGTGGAATTTGTACTAAGCACTCCGGACTCTCAACTCCTGAATTAATCTCATTAACAGGTACTTAAAGTAAACTTGGCATTGTAGCCCTAAAAGTAAGCATGAATCAGCAACAGCATAGTGTATTTCTCCATTCAGTTTTTTTTTTTTCAGAAAACAATTTAATTGGATAATTTAGATCCAAAATTCTATAATAAACAGTGTAGATGTATTTTCAGTTTGAAAGCCTGAAGCAGTCAGCTATAAGAGTGGTTCATGTTGATGTTTAAGTGAAAGAGAAAACGTACTAATCAAACTCTTTTCCAATCGCCTGACAATAACCACAACCAAAGAAAATGTTTATTATATTTGGCAGCACACAATAAGAAATGTTTCTGAGCGAGCTGTGCAAGGGCAGGGAAAGTTAGAGATGAGGATATGTGAAGAAGTCTGGTGAAAAAGTCTGACATAAGGGAAGAAGAATAAAATTAGCCCTTGAGCAAGGCATTTACTCCAGTGGAGCTGCTTGGTGGTTAGTAATAGAAGATGGTGGTTATATGCATATAGAGTGTGAGTATATGGCAGGGTGCTGCTGAAAGGGAATCACCTGGGGAAAAACAATACTGAATTTACAGCCTCCACCTTCACAGCTGATTAGGCTGTTGCTGTTTTGGGTTTTTTTTGTTTGTTTTTCATCATGGTTCTATCACTCCAACACTAATAACACAGTCAAACCTCTGTTGCATTAATAACGCTGATTACAAGAGAAAAAAACGTTAAACGTAAGCTAAATTGCCCTTGTCAATGGCATACACTCGCAAATCAATCGAAATACACACACACACAGATACACACCCATCCTCTATTATTCTAGCCTATTAGCACAACCATCCTATTAAGTCACATCCAGACTAATGACACACAAACAAACTCATGCTGTATAATTAATCTGGTACAAAATACATTTAGCTTCCCACAACTATTAATTGTAGAATACTGGCATATCAGAAAAAGTGAAATATCTCAGTTTTTTAACAGCAAATCGTCAATGTGAAATTTGATTTTAAAAAGAAGAAAAAAGCAAAGTTCAAACATATACACAATTATAATGACACAATAATCATCAGTTTAGGCTTTTTTCCCCAGAATTAATCTATAGGGAAATGTTGCTTTTACTTTAACTGTAAAATATGGAATTGTGCTATTAGAGAACATCAAAATAGCTACTGAATCCAATCATGAAAGCCAGCTCTGGTTAAGTTAACAAAGTCAAAACATAAAAAAATGTGGACGTTTTCTAATGTATCCGTTACTCTACTGCCATTAGAGCCACAAAGGGGGTTTGGATTGAAGCTCCTTCTCCCATTGGAGATATGGAGCATAAATACTTTTTAAATGAGATGTCAATATCCAGTCAGTGATGTCAGTCAATATGAAATGAAAGAAGAATATATTACATAAAATAATATTTAACACTGATGTTCGCTTTTGCAATGCAAAAAAATTACACCCACTTACTGTATACACACACACAAAATCTAAACCGCTAATCACTTCAAACAGAGGTTTTTTTTTAAGTGTCCACCAACTTACCCATATGCCGTTGTCTCCCCTCAGCATACTGAAGAGCAGCTTCAGCTCCTTGACTGTGATGCTGTAACTGGCCATGACTCCCAGCATGTCCACCAGGAGGTCTGAGAAAACACAGGCAGAGGAAGAAAGTGAGCGTAAGAGAGCAGTGTGTGTTTCTGTATGTGTGTGTGTGTGTTCTCATGAGTGTGTTTGCAAGTCAGCATCTGAAAGGTCCTCTACTGACACTTCTCTGATGAGACAACTTGAGGTCATTAGAAAGACACAGTTTGTATACTGTCAGTGTTGAGTAATCTATTATTCACTACATTATAAATTCAAGTGTGTTCCATCCAAGTACTCGGAGCTCCTCCACTGTATACAAAATACACACAATCTTGAATCTAGAGCAGAGTAGCTGTGCACAGCATTACTTAATGCCTTGAATGTGTACACCCTGATGTAATTTAATGTCGCATTAGTATATATTGATCTTAATACATCAGGTAATATGAGGCCAAACACACTGAGGAAGTGTTAAGTACTCTTAGCTAATAGCTAAACAAGCAAAGAACCATGGAATGCTTTAGCTAATACCGACAACCGTGACATGCTCGCATATTGTGTACATGAGACTTATTAATGAATGATGATTTCTTATTATACACTATATCAATAAACTCCCAGATACTCAAAAAAAAACAAAAAAACATTTTTATGGAAAATGACATTAACTGTGGTGGCTCTCAACGTTGTATGTCCAGGACTGAAATATTTGCATATTTATTTTTTCTTTAAAGGAATTGTTTGACATATTAGAAAATATGCTTATTCCCTAAGAGTTAGATGAAAAGACTGATAGATTGGCTGGGCCAGTGACTGTTTCCCCCTGCTTCTAGTCTTTATGCTAAGCTAAGCTAATCACCTGCTGGCGCTAGCTTCATATTTAGCATACATACATTAAGAGTGGTATCAATCTTCTCATCTAACTCTTGTCAAGAAAGCAAATAACTGTATTTCCCAAAATGTCGAGCAATTGCTTTAATTTCTTCACATTTTAACAGCCAATAACAACCTCACTTACGCTGCAAAGATAATTAAAAAGTACATTGTGTTAAGAGACGTTTGTTTAGTCAAAATGACCTTCCTGCCTCATTCACTTCACACAGCCACAACAGATCAGTGTGGATATGGCAGAGGTACAGTACAGCCATCTCAGAGTGAGGCAATCTGCTTACAAAGGCTCTTCTTTCCCAGTCGGCCGGCTAGATATGAATAGAGTCTTCCCACAATATTTCATTAGCCAGAGCCCAGCAATAGGGAATAAAGCAGAAGGCTGGCTCACTGAGGTGCTTGGTATGAGAGAAAAACGCAATACACAATGTCCTAGATTCAAAACCCCTAAGCTCTGTTTTTGGTACGATCAATCCATGTAGGTCATTTTAAATAGTTTTTTTAAAAGTGTTAGAATCATGGTTCAGAAAGGGAGTCTGTGAGAATTGGCATTAAATTGATTTAAGTGGCGTATACTCTGCTGTGGTGAGCAATAATAAGTCATAGAAGTTATAAAGCACATAATCCTGCGGCGGTAGGTAGGACAGAGAGGACACTGAGGGGAGGGAAGGAGAGGACACGCACTCCGAGGCATAATTAAGGGGAAGGTCAATATGATCATGTAAAGACACGGCCGTGTATGTGCTGTTTTGCAATCAAGCCCTTCATACAAATCGCAGCATGCACAGAAACATACTGAGGTAATTTCTCTGCTTCTGCTGCACCAGCGGGTTGTTATGGATGTGTGACTGCAGAGCAAAAGTGAAAGAAATCTTCAACTATTAAGAAAAAAATACGGTAGAGTTCAATGTCAGAAATGTTGTCTAATCTGAAAATATCAACCACAAACGCAAAAGGCAAAAGCTTTCAATGAAATTCAACGATCATACACTGTAGCAGAAACAGAGATAATTAATTCTCCACCAGAAGCAGATTCAGTACACAAGAATGCAGTCTCAAGACATGCTCTGTTTTCAACATGGCATGTGGCTTTCACTCTGTCCTTTCTATGGTATCACAATTGTTTTTCCACCTACACATACAACCCACTGCTGAATGCAGGAATTCTTAGTGTGATTTTGAAAGGCACTACATGTGTGAAATCAGTTCCTAGGCCAAGCATGTTGAGGATAAGTAGGAAAAGCTAAATTAAATAACAAACCTTCCCAACACCAGTGTTTGTACTCATGTAACATCATAAATTGATGATATAAGACAGTGTGAGGAAATGTCAAAGTGCTCATGTTACTGTAAATATTAGTCTTTCTGTTTCTATGCAGTTTTTTGCACTTCTGGCCCACTATTGATTATTTCAGCATCTGCAGTAAAATTCTGATAAAAGTTCTATTTTTGAAAACACTGTACAAAATAATATTATAAGAGTGATTAATTAACATTTTACTGAACGTAAAGATATATGAACATCAACAAAGCTATCTCTCAACATGTTAGTCTTACAGCTGGGCAGTAATGACAGTCATCATCATTTATCAAGTTTCAGGGGAATTGTGTTGTGACGAAATGATCATATCGTGTTATCCCTTTACCGGTTGTCCATTTTGTTTTACATGTGTGGAAAGGGGAAATGTAATCATTTTACATGTGGTTGTGTAAATGTCTGCCATATCCCAATACAGTAATCGATACTGGAAAACAACATATGACGCCTCCCCTCCTGTCTTTACGTATATCACTACATGCTCATGATTGCACAGTTACCTGCGATCATGTCGTCCACAGTGCTCATCTTGAGCAGCACCTGCTGGATGAGGCCGACCTCCGTACTGGTCTGCAGGTTGCGCACACTCTTGCGGAGGATGGCGGTGAACATGCTCCAGATCTCAGCCTGGCACGTCACTTCGCAGTGAGACAGCAACTCCACCATGCAGCCGATGCTCTCTGCCTCCTGGATGATGAAGTTCATCTCCAGGTCAAACTCGCCGCCCACCAGCTGTAGGAAGGTGAGGGAGAGGGGAGGAGGAAGGAAGACAGGAAGTGGAGGAGGGGCATGGTTTGGGAGGCAGGAAAGGGCAGGGAACCAATGTTAAGGAAGGCGGATAGTGGAAGTGTTAGGATGGGGGACCGGGAAAAGGGAGGGGTGGGTGATGAAGCAAGTGTGAGGAGAGAGACAACAACAGAGAATGATTTAGTGAAGCGTTTAACCTTTTGTCTGTAGGAGAGGTAAGACTGGCTTCTGATGGATGCTGATTGTGGTTAGGAAAGCATTTCTCTGCCGGAGGCCGCACATACTGCAACAAATGTCCTTCATCTGTGGTACACACAAATACACACACAATGCACACACACATCCCCTCTTCTGCTCCCTCTCTAATGTGAGGAGCGCAGCACTCTCCTCTGTGAACTACAATCACTCTCAAAATACTGCAGGCATAAAAATGGCCCCCTCTACTGCCACACATAACCATGCAAGCACACACAGACACTGGTTAATACACATTTCAGTCCCTGTCCTCTCGGACAGCATTAGTCAGAGGACATCATACTTTTAAAATCGAGTGCAAATGTTCTGTCTCTTAATGGCTGGTGCACTATAATTACTTGTGATAGTACAGCCATCATATCACTGTGCCTCACATGCACACACACACGCACCACACGAACACAAGCATACCCACGCAGTTCATCCTCAGCATACTACACTATACAGGAAATGGTAGCCACGGCAACCAACAAGCTAAGAGAGCACCATTGAGGTTATCAAATCAGATGAACAGGAACATGCAATAGGTAGATGAGAAGGCAGCAGATGTAAGATTACGAGCAGAAGTGAAGACAGCGGATAGGATAAACATGACTGTGATATGGTGGCTATATGGTCTTTGCACAGGCAGAGAGAATGTAAATAATGGATAACTCAAGTACAGTCAGTGTGTTTCAATGAGAATGAGATGAAAAGGAGAGAGTAGTCCCCTGCTATCTGCATTCTGAAGAGAACGAGAGAATAAGAAGTGGCGGTGCCAGTGAATGACAGCCTTAGGGTCAATTTGCATCCAGTCCAAAATGAAAACTGAATCTGCAGTGAATTCAATAAAGGGTTTAGTCTTGACAATTCATTCTGCGGTCATGTGGTAAAACAACCTTGAAATGAAAAAACTATTCTAAGTAGGGCAGGGAATTAATTCAATATTATTGCCTGTGAACTCTCAGTTAATCGTGCCGTAATTGTAGCTGTCATTAAAAAACAAAATACAAAATGACAACACATTGCTGGCTTGAACATCAACAACTGAGCCATCTCCATGACAACTGAGCAAACTCCAACTGTTGATGAAGACCATGAAATGTGGTTGAAAGGTCTGGAAAAAGCCTTGAGTTGAGAATATTTTGTCAAATCAATTTTACAATTTTATATATGACATTGCCCTCATTAGCTATGTCGTGATACAGTATATATGTATACAACAGATGTCATGATATGCATTTCAGGCCTTTTAGAAATATATACCAGAAAATGTTACATCCAGTCTTAAGTGAAACTTTTGAAATAAGAATTAACAAATTCTTCGTCTGACAAATGAAAAGTTGAATTTATAAGCAATTAAATGCACCCTTGCTAAATTCAATACACTCAGGGATTTATTTTGCTGCTACAACCTCTCTTGGTCTGGTATGACCAGTAGCTCATGGAGATAATGTAGCAAACTTTAGCTAACTAAATTTCTGATTCAGTTCACTGACTTTATGACCCTTTTCACTTGTGCTACAGTTTCAGTAGGTTTTAACATTTAGCATTCTCCCACACTTAAGGTTGCTGTTCAGCAAGTTAATAAAGTGCATTTCCATCCACCTATTTTTATGGACATTTTCAATTTGCGCATTAAAAGAATGGAGTGGAAACAAGAAATATCTCAAAAAAAGTCTTACACTTGGCCTAATATTCGCATAACAGTAGCGGATGGAATCGCACATTAATTTGTATTTTCTTTTGCCTATGTTCTGAAAATTTGGTTAAAAACTTCTTCTACACTTGGATGGAAACCTGACTGTGGTCTTGTTTTAAAGAAACTCTGGGATTTAATAGGAATAAAAATGACCCCAACCTTGATGCAGGCTGGAGCACCTTGCAAGAAAACAAGCTCAAGGTCAAAGGATGGTCTCTTCGATATGGCCATGTATAATATTGACATAAAATGGAGCATTAGCTGCAGCAATCATTAGCAACACCAGCGTTCATTACATGGCCCATCGACAGCCATGGCAAGACCTTTAAGATTAAGAGTTAGGCCTTGTAAGCTGTGGCTCCTTTCTTGCATTAACTTTCACTAATGTCACCTTGCGATTAATGAGGTTTTAGATTTAGGGCTCTATTGTTAAAACAACTCCTATTCACGTGAACAATCTCCATGTTCTTCAACCTACTTCTCATCCCCTCCCTCTCTTTCGGACAGACCAACTGCCTCTCATTTCTGACTCTCTTCTCTCTCTGTGAAGTGAACTGATCCAGTGCACTCTGCAAACGCACTAGCACAGATTAAAGAGGACCCCTGAACAAGCCATGGAATAAAAGCAGGAAGAATTAATTCATCCAACATCAAATTTTCCTCTCTCCTCTGAGGTTCCCAATTATAGAGCTCGCTGGGGACCACTGCGTCCTACAACATCTACATAACCTGCCAGTCTGAAGATGCTCAATATACCGCACAATGGAAGCTTAAGGGGAGACAGCGCAGATAGTCTTTGTAGAAACTCGCTTGCAGATACAGAGCAACTTGAACATGGAAACACACGCATCCCCAGGGCATACCTACACATGTACAGCACGAGCATAATCTCTCTATGCTCGCGCTTCCCACCCGTGTACAGAACATCACAGCAGGATGAGAGGGGTGATGCAAACGACGGCAACAAATTGGGTCTCGTGACCAACAATACAGAGACAAAATGAGAGCGAGTGCAGGCCGAGAAAAACAAGGAAGCATCCAGATAATTATTATCTATGCTCCACCAGAAGCAACATCTGGAAAGGCGACTAAAGCCTGGGTGACACTGCCAAGAGCCACCTGGACCAAGAACATCAGGTGACACGAAGAGGGAAGGACAGTCAGACAGAGGGAGATGGAAAAAAGAAAGGGTGTGGGAGAAAATATTCTTCAATATGAAAACACTCACATCAAATCTTCTCCATTTCATGTGGCTTCCATAAAAATGATAGATGCATTTCCACGTCCGTTATTTGCTTGAGTAGGGCTTTTAATTGATGTATAAATAAACGTGCTGACTAGATAGCAATAAGGTTGATCACGAGCAGCTTGAGTACACTTGAGCGCACTCAAGAACCATCATTGCACATGGACAAAAGATTACTAATTTGTTTCATGAGGGAACATGCTTCTTTACGTTACACTCGTAACCTTGGATTTCTTCCTGCCCTGTGTGTCAGAAACCTACTGGGAATGTTCTCACAAAGGGACGAGTAATCACATCAATGAGCATGTACAAAGAGGCCTCTACTACCCCCACATGTACCCTGGTGGTTTAAAGATGCACACACATAAATAGGGACCAGCATTATGCCACACGCCTCAGGATAAAGGGGGTTGGCAGTGCCTCCCCCTCTGTCCTCTGAGGCAATGTGAGCACTGACCTCACTGTCTTCTTGGCAACTGGTAGAGGACGTTTGTTTTGGCAGCATTATGACAATGATTGCTCCCCAAGTGTAACGCTCATGTTCCATTCACAAAAACAAAACAAAAAAAAACAAAAAAAACCCAGCAAGGAAACCAGCCGGTGAGTCAAACAACCTGTCGTCAAGCGGTTGCTAAGGAAGTGACAACCTCTTTCTCACGATCGATGTTCCAGGGGTTTTTCTAAACATTTGACAGGTAAACACTCAAGGCTGTATTGTGCTTGTGCTGATGAATATGAATGTCTGCATGTTATATTCCTGCTGTATATAGAAGATGCAGTTGTGCTCACACTGGAAATAAACAAAACATATTCAAGACTGCACAATATTGAAATAATACTATAATATTCCCCTTGTGCTATGACTAGAAAGAAAACTTAATGTCTTGCTTCAGAGCATTGGGTATGGTATTCTTAACCTTGAGACACTTTCAGTAACAGTCTGAAATGTAAGAATATCTCCCACTGAACTTAACACTGATGACTAATCTCCTCATATCGTAGATTATTTATGGGTTTGACAGTGTGCCTGTCTGCCAAACACCAGTCTTTCTCACTTTTTCACTGTCTGATTGTGGTTATTATGAGAGTTCTTTCCAGAAATGCCTCATTTCGTGTAAAATATCAGTTCTCTACTTGCACACTTAATGTATTACCTTTCCTCCCTGTTCCCACATTTCTAATCCTGCCCAGACCAGCTTTGCAGTGCTGCTCATTCAGACCCTGAAGGAAGCTGGCCCTCATCTTGGCATCACTCTGGCTGTGTCAGGGAGGTGGGAGTTTGAGGAGGGTGGGGGTCAGTGCCAGGACCATCTTCACACCACAAAAGAGCTTATATGAGCCGCCACCTCGACCAGCCAAAACCAGCTCTCATAAGAGGTTGGTAAAACAAACACTCCCTCTGTCCATCTGACCCTTTCTCAGCTGCCACACTGCTCAGAACCAGTCCTGACTTGCTCCAAGGGCAATGGGCCTTTTTCACTGAATTTTGAATTTTGATATGTCACCATAGGAAAAGCACAGGTGAAAATAATCAAACAAACAAAAACTTCCATTTAAATTCCATTTAGCTGCTTTGGTTTCAGGGTCCTGGTATTGTGCATGCTGGCTCACTGTCACGGCTTACTGGGACACATTGTTAATGTTATTAGCAACATCTGTGTCAAGTCAAAATGTGTGCGGTGAAAATAAGACTATTCTACATTTTGTAGTCTTCATACCTAAACAACAAAACAGGTCATTTGTCATTGCCTTCAAAAATGACCTATATAGCTGTTATAAAAATGATTTAAAGGAGCGTTTTATATCACCTCAAATGTACTTAAACCTGCAATAACTGAATTTTTTGGCCAATTGGGGGCAGCGGATTGACATATCATAACCTTTTAAGTTGATATGGCGAACTTGTTAGCAAACAATTTCTTATTTACACATCCAGCAGATACGGAGCAACATTAGCATTCATTTGGAGTCGTGTTTCTTCATTCTCTTTTAGCTCTTTTTTTGGACTCTCCTCACTCCCGCTGATATTATCTAGCTCTTTAGCTTCTATATCTATATCCACTTGTCAAGTAGTTATATGAACATTTTAAACCTTAAAAGGAAAGGAAAAGCACAGGTGTTACTAATGACATTAACAACAGCTCAATTCTATTCAAGTGTCCCAGTAAGATGTGACAGTGTGACACTGAGCCAGCATGCACCCTGAAACTGAAGCAGCTAAATGGAATTCAGCCATCATTAATTTTATTACCCTAACAGCTGTGCTTTTCCTACTGTGACAGTGAAAAAGGCCCATTTCTCACACTGAAACACGCGTTATTTCTTGTATGACAGTAATTTTGCCATATTAAATGAGTATTTAACCATAGTGTTTTATAATTACTTCTCTACAATGTATGAGCTCCCTGATTTGAAAATGACCCACCTATTAATCTGTGTTTTTTTGTTTCTACTGCCTTTTATTTTTTACTGCTGGTTTTAATTTCATTAGTTTTAGGCTTTAAACACCACTTTCTCAGTTGTATTCTGAAAGGTTCTACATTAATTAAAATGATCATGATTTAACTGAAAACAATCTCTCACAGACCCACCAATAGCCCATTATGTAGTGCTGTGATGGCACATCAAACGAGCCATTACGCTGGCTGATTACTCCGACTGACTGTTGAATATTGAATGACTCTCAAGGCCAAAGCTGGCAAAAGAGGCACCTGTTGCTCATTATGGCTGTCAGGGATGACAGGTCAGGGAGGCGAGTGGACGGTCAATAGCCACCTCCTCTGCCTCTGCACATTCAATTGAGCCTTTGGAGCTTGCATCATCAATATGCAACTTCAAAGCCCCTGGGAGTGCGCTGGAGAGGTGCGGGCATGTACGTGTTTGTTTGGTGTTTGTATGTGTGTGTGGCTCATTACTCATTTGTGTCCCCTGAGTGAGCCGCGGCCATTCAGTCCCTTTGTGCGCCGAGCGAGTGAGGAGACGAGAGGCCCATCTAGACGTGAGATCACAGATTATACACTTAACGCTTCGCCAAGAGGGCTCAACAGAGCGGAGGAGAGCAAAATTGAAGGAGAGTGGAAAAAAGAGGAAACGAGAGAGGGAGAAAAACAAACAGAGAATGAACGATGTGAATCGCAAAGGGGCAGGAGGAAGCAGATTGGACAGAAGAGAAAACAGTGATGAGAAAGTGTGTGTGCATGTGTGTGTGTGTGTGAGAGAGAGCAAAAAAGAAAGGGCGAGATAGTGGCTGGATGCTATTGTGCTTTCTTATCAGGATGGCAGAGCAATTTTATTGCCCACAGCCTTACAATGTGCAACGAAGAGGTTTAGTGCTTCCATGATGACCACTGCAAATCTCTAAAAAGATATGGATTACGCTGGGGGTAAACTGGCCACTAAACACTCAATAATACACATTCTGTTTTCTGCATGACCTCATTTTTTGTAAACAGCATTGATAAGAGCAGCAGTTAATTTTATCACTGGCTCATATTTATATTTGGGATACATTTCTCATAAACTTGATTTTCCAAGGCTTTTGGTTGAGGATCTGTGTGGGTTCACTGGCTTTAAAAACAATGGTGACAAGAATATTTAGAGAAAAAGAAAACATTGCTATAGTGAGAGTCATGGAGGCACTGAAACGATTAGTTGATTAATGGATTAGTCGATCCAAAGAAGATTAATCAATAACAATTTAAATAATCAAATAATGGTTTAGGTCATTTGTAATACAAAACTGCCAAACATTTGCTGGGTTCAGCTTCTTATAAGTGAGGATTTGCTATATTTCATTGCGCCACATGATGTAGTTGGTCAAGACATCATGCTGGACTAAAACAAATAATCATTAGATGAACAGATAATAACAAAAATGGATTAGTTGGAGCCCTAGGTTAGTAACTCTGGAAAATTGTTGTGAACGTGAGTGTGATAGAAAGTTGGAAAGCAGTAGAGAAGAGGAAAGAAAAGTTTGGTATGAAAAGCTGCAATTGAGAAGGGCAGTGCATGTGTCCGTCTCTCCCTCTGTGACTGTGATCAACAATGACATGTTGACTGACTGCAGCCTCCAGACACAGAGGAAGGAGGGGGGCGCCCCCTGGACTGCATTTCCCATGGGCCCTTGTACCAGTGTCTGCACAGATGGCAGATGGGACGAGACACAGCCCCCACTCATGAAACCTTGTCACAATCACAGAATCAACACACACACACATTCACGCACGAGTCAGCAAATTAAACGTTATCAGCCCTGAGTGTATGGGATATCTAAGAGCTGTTACGCATGAAGTGTAGGGCTTTTACTTTAGACTTTACAGGAAGAGAGGGAGAGACGAGTCATGTACACTGCAGAAATCACAGCAGAGCAGCTTTAGGAAGTACGCAGAGAAAAACAAGGTTTCAACACACACTGCAAAAATACACCAATGATTACGTAAAGCCACACTGGGGATATAGGGGTGGTTTAGGCCAGCACAAGCAAGGCAGGTTTGTGTGTGTGTGTGTGTGTGTGTGTGTGTGTGGTAGTGGCGAGGGACAATAATATCAAATATGTCTAAATATCAGAACTTCATAAGGAATCGTTGCTGCAGACTGTAAATGCTTCTCACCACCATAAAAATTACAAAAGGACAGAGAATAGCATTTCCAGCATATGTAGCATTATGGGGGGGATCCATACTGCATACTAAGTTACATTATGGATGTGTGATGAATCAGTTAGAGTAAATTCCAAATGCCATTTCTGAACAATGCTCAAATGTTTATGAATGATGGCATCTATATTTTGTGTCATAATGTGGGTGAATGTGTAATCTCATCACGCTGTCCCAATATTCAGAATAAACAATATTCTGTGAACTAGCCAGCTATTTTGAGTCACAACATTAACAAAAAGTGATAAAGGCACATGTCTTGAGTCTGCCAGAAAACACTACAAAGCAACAGCGGTGATACAGAGATCAGTAAAGTCTCCTCAGTGACGTGGAAGTGATTTGATTTAGCAAAATCTGCCAATAAGCAAACCATTACAATGCAAACCAACTACAACAGCTGGTATTGCAAATGGACAGTATGTCTACATAATGCATAATATACCAAACTGCTTAGTATTTATTAGTCAAAGTAGCGGTGGGGCTCTGGCAGTAATGTCAGTCCGCCACTTTGGTCCAGATTAAAATATCTAAACTTTTTTTAAAATTATTTTTATTATATTCATTTTTTATTTGATGAATTGCCACAAAATTTGGCATATTCATTCATAGTCCCCAGATGGTGTATCCTACTGACTTTCATGATCCCCTGACTTTTCATCCAGCTCCACCAACAGGTTGACGTTTTTGTTTGGGAGTTTAATGTTTTGAAAGGTACTGCATACTGCCTTGAAATTTGGCACAGTCATTCATCTGTCTTTCATGATCCCCTGACAATACATCTGGCACCATCATCAGGTCAAAATTTTAATTTGCCCAACACTTTAACACGGTTTATGACCAAATACCTGATAAGCTAATAACATTCGCATCAACCTCTAAGAAGCTATACTTTGTTTAGTGCTAATGCATATGTTAGCATGCCAAACTAAAATTGTGGTGAACACGGTAAAAAAAAACAAAAAAACCTGCATGTTAGCCATGTCAATGTGAGCATTTTAGCAAGATGACATTAGCATTTAGCTCAAAGCAACGCTGTACAACCCCACAGAGCTGCTAGCATGGCTATTTCTCTTGGACTTATTTTCTCATGAAGTTCCTACATATGTTGAGATTTTATTTTGTAAAAAACAGGGAAAGAATCCCTCAGTTTGAAAAATAATACCTTTCAGGTCACGTGTACTGCCCCAGCCCTAGGTGGTATGTGTGTAAGGAAAACCTAATGGATCATGGGAAAGTGACAGATCTTCATCTAAACCATTCTCAACGATTGGACTGAGACTGATGGGTCTGTAAAGTACCTCCTTTTAGCTTCCCCCCTACACAATACTGGTGTATAACCAGGCTTTTATTAACCACCATCAGAAAGTCAAGCCACACAACATTCACGTTGCATTTTATTATACACACATTGCATTTTCCCAGCAAGAGAGTACAGATGGCCGTTCATTACGAGCTGATACGTCAGCCACATACAGCAGCTCTATGTAGCAACCACACTTTCTTCTTTGACATCAACACTGTTCTCATCCCTCTCACACACTAGCCATCCAATCACAGAGCCAATACAGAGAAAATAAGCTGGGCTAAAGGTTTGGTATAGAGTGGTTATCCGCTGTGGATTGGGATTTGCATTTTTTTCATATGTGATTTTGTTTGTTTGTTCCCTTAATTGACTATATTTTGGATAAAAAATAACTACAAGCAACTATGGATCAAAGCAAACCCTAAGCTATAGAATACATGAATATTTGTGTTTTGCATTAATACATAAAATAAAAGATCAAAGAAAAAAATACATTAACTTTGCTAAGAAATTAAATCATCAGAAATCCTCAGAAATGGCAATCATAAATTTATTCATAAACTTTGTAAAAGCTGTTGGGGAAAGTTTACAAACTAAATAGGAACTTAATTGCAGATTGTAGGGAATTGGTGAGAAATTGTAAACTGAACATTTGATGTGAAATAGAGCCAGAGGATGTGCTAAAAATATGTTTTATGTATGAGCCATATTGTGGTCCATGGGCAAAGAAGGCTTGTTTCCAATCAGTTAGTGTGATCCTATCAAGGGAGCTGTGTGGGGACTAGTGACAAATTCCAATCAAGCAACTGCTACCTCCAATTTAGCAAACAAGTGAACACTTTATAGTTTAATTACATTAAAACACATTTGTGTTCTCAGTGCCAAGAGCTGTACCCTGGGCACATTTTCCACAAAAATAACCATGAATGTGCCTCTTTACATACATCAAAGAAAAGCAAAGCTATTGAGTGTTGCCATGTATTGGCTTGTCAGTTTCTATTAACACTGCCAGAAACCAAAGAGGGAGAGAGCTGCATAAAAGGGGAGTGAGAGAAGGCGAGAAAGATAAGACAGTAATACCTGCTGAGATCTGTCTTTATGAAAGCCTCTAGAAAGTCTCCAGTTCACTGCAGACCGGTTCAGTGTGCCTTTTCCCGCCTCCAACATCTGACTCAAAACTTGTCAAGTGCAAGCTTAAAACATAGTGTACACACACATACAGACAAATGTACACTCACACACACACTTGACAAACTCAGCCAAAACACACACATACTCAGCGTTCAAAGGGCAACAGCCTTCTAAACAATTCACTGCAAAAAGTCTTGTAGGTCTTAGTCATTCGCACATTACCCTCTCACTCAGTTTGTCACTAACACACTCATACATGCTCACAACAGCTGCAGCAGCGAGTCACATGAATGACAGCATGAGTAGTACACAAAAAGAGAAAGCAGTGGCGATAGAAGGAGAGAAAGAGCACTGGAGGAATACAGAGAATCTTCCCAAAATATATAGTAATGAGGCACCATTTCATTAGCATATCAGCAGCTTGCAAAAAATTAAATAAATAAATAAAGTTTTTCAAAAGTCTGTTTACTGGAGTGGGAGGCGAAGGAGCTTTAAAAAGAGCAGAGAAGAAGAAGAGAACAGAGGAAAGGCAAAGAAGAAGAGATCAAGAGAGGGAAGGGAGACAGGAGCAAGAAAGTGAGGTCAGACGTCACAAACAGGGCAGAAAGGAAGTGCGCAGCAACAGTAATGGTGTGAATGTTTGCCAGGGAAAGCAGAGAGAAATGACAGATAAAGAGAGCAGACAGACAAATACAGCAGGCTCTTTTCAGCACAGCGGACAGCTCCTGCTTTCTCTGCTGACAGATACACCATGAGAGAAGCTACAGTAGAAATCCTTCACTTGGGCTGCAAAACCCATTGACAAACAGCTGAAACTAATTGCTACATTAATGCCGTCAATATTTTCAAAGACTGAAAGTCTGTGACAGCATCATATGACATATGACATGAAATCCAAAGCTGTGAGAGCTCCAATGTTTGTAGGCACCGCAGCACAACACAGAACCACACTGTTCACAGCTGATGTTCTGAGAAAAAAAATCCAGGTCAGAAACACATGCATGCACATACACACCACAGGGATTGAGGAATCGCAGCCAAGTGATCACAACTCTGACTTCATCCAACTGCAGTTTAAAATGTCTGCCACCTGATTGGCCAAAGAGGCTTAGTAACGGATCTAGCGATAAGCCTTGTCACATGCTATTGGGCAACAAATAAAAAATTGTTTTTTCCCTTTTTGTCTTACAGAACACCACACGTGATACTCTCTCTCTCTCACTCACACACACACACACACACACACACACACACACACACACACACACACACACACACACACACTGTTTATAGATTCACAACTAGATGATCAACAGCATCGGAACATCTGCATAAAAATCCATATTTTATGGTGGTTTTAATTGGCATCATACTGGACAGTTTGACAGAAAATATTGCCGTCAAAAGGTGGTCAGACATATAGCATACATACTGTAATCTATGTGTCAACAGTGAATACATCAGTCAATTACACATGAAAAATAAGAAAAAGGATTAATATTTATGTCACCAAATAAACAAACAAATATCACCATGTATAGCTAGTTCATTCAAAGTTTGGCATTATACCAAGAAGGCTGTGTTTTTGCCTTGTAGATAGTTTTTCTGTCAGCAGGATATCTAAAAAAATGTCTTACAGATTTCTATTAAATTTGAAGAACAGACAGTTTGTGAGCTGATGAACAACTTATTCAATTTGATGTTGATCTGGATTTGGAATTTCTGCCATTTTTTTAAACCATGAGGGATGTTTGGAATGGATGGAATTTAAATGGTATGTATATTCCCTGCAACAAAAAAAACAATTTAGCATTTCAATTTAGTGACAGAAAGTATGTGCTTGAGACTAACAGTGTTGGAGAATTGCTTAGAATCATGCCTCCCAGCTAAAATATTAATCCACCCCCACTTTCTCATGAATAAATTGGCATCCTTCTTTATAGGACACAATACCAATTCAAGCTATATCCTATTCAATTGAGATTTTGCAGTTCATCCAGTGTCAGTCAGGGAAAAGAAGACAATAGGAAAGAATAAATAGAATAAACAAACAAATATTGGGACACTTAGCATCAGTAGTGGCAGCCACTATGGTTTATCAGATAACACTAGAAACACTGAGAATCAAAGGAAAACCACAATTAAATAAAGAAATACTCCAGAATCACCACTTGCTACGGAGGATGTCAACGTGCAGATCATGACTTTGTGATCTTTGTTAATTCAAGACTTGAAACTGATAACTTAATGTAAATGAAAAATCCTCTTCATAGAAGCAATCCAAGAGATTCAGAGAAAACCTAAAAGCTATTGTAGTAATGTCATGGAAATACCCAGGCCTTACCAGACCAGAAACTGTTAAGACCTTGAGACTTTTGGTTTAATAGAAAAGGACCAAAGGCAACTTCTCTCACCAGGGGACAAAGAGGTCGAGAGAAGAAATATCTAAAGTGCCAAGGCACACGGAAGAAGAAGATAAAGCGGAGAGAAAAACTAAGAGGCAGAGAGAAAAACAGCATCAAGGAGAGGTGGTGATTGAGAGGGCACCGCTGAAAGAACAGCATAAAACAAATGAGACATGCTATTGAATTCTACCACACACACACAGAAAGCTGAAAGAAGGCATAAGTTGAATGGTGAGGTGTACAAGGGGGCTGTTACAGTGTTGTCTTTTAGGCGAGTTTTTTGCCCTCTCTTCTGTCGAGGACAAGAGGCAACTCAATTTTCCTCTCTTTTCATTTTTTCCTTGAGACAGGCAGTAACGAGGGCAGCCTTGCGTGTTATGTCACGGAAGCCTCGGAAGGAAGGACTCAAGGCTGTGATTTGGTTCTTTAACAAGGCCTTCGCGCCTTGTCTCCTGACTCCACTCAAATGTGCTCATTTCAGAAAAGCTGACAGGAAGTGAAGTCCTACAGGGCATCCTGCATGTTGCTTACACTTTGCTGGGCTTAGCAGAGATGAAAATAGAGATGGGAGGGTAACTGAGAGTTACAAATCCCTATGAACTCCTTATTCTTCCTGTGTACTACAAGAAATTATTTATCAGAGCAACAAAATTGTAGTATATTAATTGTCTGGTGTATCAGTTGTGTTAATGGATCATAATTTGGTCTACTGGATGAAAATACAAATGTTTCATATTCATTCATGACAATTGCCTTTTCACTGAATGCATCTGAGTATGTGTCTGTCTGCCTGTGAGATGACTCGCTGTAGACTAGCTGATGCTAAGTTCAAAGGTCAGCAGATAAGCCCTGCAAACTGACTCAGGCCAGGCTGGTGGAAATTCAGGATCACTAATCTGTTTGTTTGGTTTGGTTTGAGTGTATGTGCTGTAGCAGATAGGATGTGTGCACGCATGTATGTAAGTGCTTGCACACACGCACACTGTGCACGCGTTCAACATCCGCTGAAACAAAGGAGAGTACTGTTCCACTGAGCCACAGCTGATGGAGGAAAAGAGAGGAAAGCAAGCAGCTCCAATGAGTCTCAGTAATCCATCATCATAAGACAGGGTCAGGAATGACACACACACATGCACACACACACAGTCGGGTTGGAAAGGTTAGTGGAGCATTATGTACTGTATATTGTTGTGCAAAAGACCACACACAGTGCACAACAAGATAATCATAAGTCAAGTTAGGCAACCAGACCGTGTAATTCTGAGCAGAAGAAAGAAACACATAGATTTCCATAATGTTGACGCCAAACTTGGCTCTAAACAGATTATTATTTTAAACACTTGTGGGGAAAAAACTGTTTTTAATGAAAAGTCTGGTCCAAAGAAACAGCACCAACTTCACCTGCTTCTCTGTCAAGGTGTTTCTGTGCTGTCAGTACAACATCAGCTTTACTTCAGACTTGTCCTCCACAGTGGACAGTGGTGAAGACGCGCTGTTTGAAGCTCATGTTGTTTGAAGTACAGCAGACACAGCAGTAACAGTGTAGCAATTGTCACAAGCTTGTGTTTTGGAAGGAAAACCTTGAAAGGGAACCATTTTGAAGTTTGCATTTGAGTTGATCAACTAAGAATTCAAATCTTTAACATAGTATGACCAATGCTAAATTCTTATATAAACCATATTTTTCACAACAGCTCCTTCTGTTTTTACACTGGGAAGTTTGCCTCATTTGCATGCCCTTAGGGGACCTACTACATCAACACCATTACGATGGAATAATTTACAAACAGTGCCATCATCCTGGAGGATATTTTCATGGATACTAATGGATAACTAATAAATATGAGTAAGCTAAGTAAGACTTTGAAACTTTGCTGCATCTGCAATGAAGTAAGAAACTCTGAATGATGAGACTGAGTTACGTTTTAAATGCTTCACAGCTGCAACACATATCTATTATTCATAAAGTAGATGAGTAACTGAAATACAGATTACTGATCGCAAGATGTTTCATTTTCATTAGCTAACGGAGCTAGTGAAGTCATCAAAATTAAATGGCCCAATGCAGTTGCCATTCAGTCAGGTTTCAGTGGCCATAATGGTAGCCCAACTCCAGTTGCAGTCTAATTCCATTGAAATAACATTAAGTTTCCAAATAACCCAAATTACTACAATAGTATTAACATTAACATACTTACATACACGCAGTTTAAGTACAAAATGTTATCAAGACACAGAAATGTTATCAAGATCCTCTGGCTGCACAGATAAGGATGTCAAGTGTCAAATTCACTCACAAAAAAAACAATTTCCCACCAAAAGGTCATAACAACACGAAATCCATTCTCAAATATGACAGTCTATTGCCATCATGCACTCACAGCCTTGAGAGCTCACACTCTTCTTTGAGAAGGCCAAACACTTTGAAAAGAAAAGAAACAATTGGTTTCAAAAGGATTGCAAGATTGAGATTTTAAAAAATGATAATACTTCAAGTGCTTTTGTAAAGTCTAAAATAACATTAGGAAGAGACATATCTCTGGGGATGGGGTAGGAAGGTGAGTGTGTCGATTTTGAAAAACAAATACAGAAAGTTCATAAATCAAAAATGTTTGGAGGCAAAAACAAAATCCCTGTGCAAATCCAGTCCCTTAGGCAAGCAACACAATAATATCTAAAGCCACTGGTATAAAGTTAAAAAAAAAATACAAATAATAACTGAATGATCCATAACAGCAATGTCAAATGAGTCAAAGACTTATTTAGTTCATTGTATAACTGAAAATGAACTAAAATTTCCATGTGACCCCTGTGGTAACATGAACAAACACAGACTCTAAGCAAGACCCTTTTGGATCCATACATTAGCTTGATTATAAGAGTGTGCTTCTCTGCATTCAAATTCTGTATTCCAACCTAATAGCTTTCCTGGAACCAGAGCCTGAATGTAGCGAGGGGCAGGGTGAGGGTCGAGGAGGCGGGAGGGTAATATAGTGAGTCACCGCTGCCAGGTGTTGGCTGCAGAAGCTCTTCCTCCACCTCCATCTACCAGCATTTCTGAGTGTGAAAGTGCTCACAGGAGGGGTGAGGCCAAACCTGGCATGGTGCTATAGGGCATCAATCCTGGTAGTGTACTAATACCAGACCAGTACAGATAACTTCTAGGGATAGGTCAAATCAATGTATTATTTGATTATCTGCTCACAATCACCTACAAGGTTTGTGAATATTGACATTACATTATTCATTCATTATTTGTTTGAAATGTCTCAACAATTATTGGATGGCTTGTCATGAAATTTGGTACAGACGTTCATGTGCCCCTCAGAAGGATTTGTAAGACCTTTGATTATCCCCTGACTTTTCCTCTAGCACCATCATCCGGTCAAAATTTCAATTTGTCCAATACTTACTATTACAATACTACTTCTGACCAAATACCTGCAAAACTAATGACATTCCCATCAGCCTCAGCTATGATAAACATTATACCTGCTTAGCATTAGCATGTTAGAATAGTCACTGATGTTAGCATTTAGCTCAAAACACAAAAGTACAGCCTCAGGAAGCTGCTAGCATGGCTGTAGACTCTTTAGCCTTGTTGATATTTAAACAGTGCAGCTTTCTTCCCTTGCATGATGCAGTGATTTACTGGCATTGCTCTACATGCTGGCACTGGCAGTTTTGGTGCATTTGGAGTGTTTCTCCAACATTGTTTTGGTGACATTTTTCCTTACATAGCTAGAGATTAAGGTGTAGCGACAGGTTTGTTTTTCCTACCTAGTAGTTATCTCACGACCCAATCAGCAGTTACTTTGGATTTTTATAAGATGCAGTTACTGGATGAAAGACAACGTAAGACTTTAAAATGTACAAATACCAGTAGAAGACTATGTAAGATGTATGATGGTGCTAAACAGTGGCACAAAATGCTTTCATTTTAGCGGTCGACACTACTGAATGACACTCCACCCTCATACAGAATGTTGTTGTTGAATAAAGTCTCAGTAGATTAGGATACTCTTCTTATTTCCCTTGCTGACATGGACCAAAGCACACTGATCTGACTTTATTGTGTGTGCTAAAACCAATGCTGCTGCGGTGCTAGCCAGGCAGAATCACATCCACAGGAAAGGAACACAATAAAAGGAGCATATTGTGCCACTGTCTGGTGTGTTTAACTACTTCTCTTTGGAGTGTACAAAATATTACCACAGTCTTTCTCTTATCAAGCTGTGCTGTCTTACGAAAAATCCATGTCTGAAAGCTTAAAAATCCTTGTCTAACCCTCCCCTTCATCTACAGCTCTCTGTCATAACTGAACTGGCTGTATTAGATGAAATCCTTTAGGGACTGTAGCTCTCATCTGCATTCACTATATAAAGTCTATTTCATGGGAAGAACATGTAGTCCTGATTCACTGTTCACTTGGTGCAGAATACAGATAGAAGTAATAAGAAACTAAAGTAGAAAATGTTTTGGTTTGATATTGAGTGTAGATCTACTAACCAGTCTAATGTGGTGTTAAATGACTCGTTGCTGACACTGACACTGTTTTCATGCTGCAGGGGATGTATGGGCATAACAGGGAGATGCTAGATGCCTAAGATATTAAATAGCATTAGGAGTAGTTCTTGAATACTGAGGTTACACTCATACAAACACTACAAAGTTTGCTATAATCAACCGTCGGCCACTGCAGTATGCAGCATGATGAATAGCTGTACACAGTTAGCTATACTTCACAGTAAAGCAGATGTGTTCGTGTGTGTGAGGAGGCAAGGGAGAGAGGCGAAGTAGGCCAGCATGAATATAAAATCACCCCTGCCAGGTAATGATGTGGGCTCCAAGAAGGAAGGGAGCAGTGTGTGGTTTTTTTTGTATGCATGTGTGTGTGCGCTGCCAGAGAAATTTGTTCAGATGAAGGTGCAGGGGAATAAAGCAAAGGTTTGTAGGAACACTCATTTATCAACTCTCTGGGATGTTGGGGGCACACACTCACCAGCGCACAAACAGCAGGTAATTCAAACAAAGCAGCTTGTCATAATGTGAAGATTAGTGCATTGTAGGGGTGCCAGACTGAAACACACACACACATATACGTAAACAGATGCACACATAGCAGCAAAACCATGTTTCAATAGTGTTTTTGATCCAAATTTGCCCTATGAAGATTCCATAGAAATGACACCCACACCCCCCCTCCTCTCCCAACAATCACACACACAGACGTTGCACACATTTTAGAAAGAAAGAAAAAAAAAAACACAAAAGAGCCAGACACAATAGTGTGGAAACAAGAAGCATAGAGGAAAAAAAAACAGGAATAATTCAGAACACTAGCTTCGTGTAGCCTATATGAATATTAGTACAGAAATGAAAACAGTAAAATAACAGGACAAAAAACATGTCCAGGTGAAATCTCCTGTCACCATTTATAGTTTTCTTTTTAATGACTGGAATTCTGGTTCATCTGCAGCATGACTGACAACTCTTTGAACCCCATGTGTTTCTTCACTTTATATTAGTATATTCTGATCAGTCCTCGCCGCCAGAGGACCTTAACTGTGCTAAACGGTGTCATTTTGCAGAAGGCTAGATCAGTTTAAGCTGACATTTTTCAGTGTAAATTAATAAAACCTAAACCAACGAGTATAATTATTACAAGTTCAATTAAAAAATAATTAAGATTGATAATGAAATCCCTACGATCGAAAATGAAAGCCCCGAAGAATACAGCAAACAGCGGTGTGAATGTTTGGCTTAATAGTGATTACATTCATATTTCAGCAGTTGCAATGAGTGCATGCTTTTCATGTGAAATTCACATTTAATTCATGATATATATTCTTGTAGAAGATCAGTGCAATTTATTTATAACAGATTTATGATGTCTGATGACAATTTCTGCATCAATGCAAACTGAATTGTTACAGCACAATTAGAAAAAAAATTTGAAAATACTCTTTGCATGACAGAGTGGTCAAAAATACAATACAATATATTTATATGACAACTTACAGCTTCAAAAAGCCATTGCAGCTACTGTACTACTCAGTTCTATGATTTATTTCTGTCCTGGAAATAAAATACTAAAATAATGAAATAGGAAAAGATCCCTCCTCATCTCCACTCCCTCTACACAGCTTCTCCTTTCCTCAATGGGCCTATAGTTCCTTTTGTCATCTCCATCCGCCCTCTACATCCACACGTACAAAAGCAAAGCTACAGCAGGGAAGAAGAGATGGCAGACATATGGTTAGCAGCAAATAGTCTCCCTCCAGGCTTTCTTAGCTCCAAATGTGCCAAAGATGAGTGGAAGGAGAAAGTGAGTGGGGACAAGGAACCAGAGAGGAAAGGGACTGCAGACAGCTCCATTACCTCCTCACAATAGGGATCATCCACATCCATCCACCAGCCGCCTCACCCGACCAGGGAGTCAGGGGGTGAGGGACGAGATTATACCGGAGGGTTAGGGACATGGATGTGCTTAAAGGAGAAAAAGAATGAAGAGATAGAGGAAGCAACGAAGAAGTAACAAAAAAGGTGTCGTAAAGCAAGGGTGGGACTTTTTTTTTTCAGTGTTCTCCCCATTCCCAGAAGGTGTCCTCACCCAAAATCTGACACGGCTTATCCTCGGAAAAATCCCAGCATCCCAACAAAGGATGAGGAGGAATTTGGAGAAGTGGAGCAGAATTGAGGCGCTCTAAGACGCGGAGAGGTGAACGGTTTAGCCTGGATGCTTAGCACCTCATTCTTTCACACACATACATATGTATCAGACCGGGAAGATTTGAACACAAGTCACATTATAATTCAAGCCAAAAAGACTTAAAAAGAATCAGCATTACACCTTAAAAACGTTCATTTGGCTCTGAAGCAGATCATTATGGAGAAGCTTGCTAGTAAGAGGATTTGGGAGCTACAGGGTTTGTTGTTAAAAGAGACATTTTTATTTTTAATGGGTTATTATTCTGTCCCCAGATATTAGTCGCTAAGTGGAAATGATTTTGAGATTTGTCTAGCATACCTCAGAGCGTGGTAACCATGCTACCAAGCCAGAAGAAGCTAATCCCACAACGTGACAAGTGACTGATGATGAAAAATGGCCAATTAAAACTCAAAATGTCAAAGTATATCGAAGAGGCTTTGTGCTTTATACAAAAAGTGTGCAGGCTCTCTCATTTACTCAGGTCCATGGCACTCCTACTGTATTTCACTCCTCTATCACCAGGACCAGAGGAGATGGGAGAGCAGTGACACACACAGCATGATGAGGCTCCACAGGGGGGCCGGAACTCATCAGACCCCCACAGAACACCGTACAGCTGGACCTATGTTACACTCAAGAAGAAAAGAGCACCTGAAGGACAATCACAGACTTTTCAGTTTTCCCTCTGAATCCTTCTCATCATTTCTCTCCCTTTAGTTTAGCATCATTCTCCCACTATCGCTCTCCCCACGTCATCTTTTTCCACCTCTCTTTCATGCTCTCTGTCTGTCTCTCCGGCTCATGCAGGGGTCAGGACAATCCAGCTGTGTGATAGATAGCAAAGTCATTCATGACCTTGCAGTGGAAGCCACACCCTCTGTCCTCCACCTCCCTGACAGCACCTACTCGATGTATGTGTGTATACGTGTGTGTGTGTGTGTGTGTGTGTGTGTGTGTGTGTGTGTGTGTGTGTGTGAGAGAGAGAGAGAGAGAGAGAGAGAGAGAAACTAAGAGGCATGGATTGTGTGTTTCCATGCAGTTACAATGGCAGGTCACCTCATATAAAAAAAAAACCCCACTTTGACTTGTTTTTTTGTTCCTTGGGTCAGCACCGGCACAGTTGTCACCGTTAGCTAACATTGCTCACTGGCTGTAGCCCCCAGGCACAAACTGCCTAAGCTTCTCTGCAGAATTACGGAAGCTAATCTTTCCCAAAAATAACCGTTGTCACCGTCATTGCGCAGAGGCCTGCAAAACACTTGGTGAAGAAAAACAAAATGTGCATCCTCTTTCTGAGACCTTTTTTGTGTTGAAATTTCAGGGTTTCTCCAGACCCTTCTCTTCTCTTTGCTGCAGCATTAGCCTGAGGCTAATGTTCCCTCCCCTTCATGAAGACAGGATACACCAGCAGTTCTGCTCTACAGAAATCAATTCAGAATTCAGGTAAAATACAACCAACATTACATTTAGAGCTGAAACGATTTGAATATAATCATAAACTATTTTGATAATCTGGTATTTGTTTCAGTCATTTTTCAAGCAAAATGCCAAAACATTCCCTAGTTCTAGCTGCTCAATTATAGGTATTTGCTGCTTTTCTTTGCCTTATGTGACAGTAAACTGAATATCTTTGGGTTTTGACGTGTTGGTTGAACAAAACAAGACATCTGAAGATGTCACATTAGGTGTTGGGCACCTAATGTCGCATCTGTTGTGGACAATCTTTACTATTTTCTGCCATTTTATAGACAAAACAATTAATCAATATTGGCAGATTAATCAATAATGACAATCATCGTCAGTTGCAGCCCTTTATGACTTTGTTTAGGCTGTTTTATTTGTTGTTTTTCCAACTGAATGGAGATTACACAAGAGCTGCTAATGTGCACACAGTAAAAAGGGGTTACATGTAGCACATAAAATATACATACATAAAATATCACAACAATAATAGTAGTATAGACAAATGAGACCACTGCTTAGCTATTTGGCAACCTGGACTGGCCTACACACTATTACTATACAAAGGAAAAGTGTTATCAGTTGAGTCACTTTACAGCAAAAGGCAACACTGTCTGAACAAAAACCAGGAAGAAGGCCAGTGCAGCTCCAACACAAAGCGAGATCAAGGCCAAGACCCATAGTAACGATATGTTTATCAAAACGCATGAAAAGCAACACAAGTACATGATTATGAAACAAGCAACATCCTCTTTGAATAGTTTGGCAGTTTTTGGAGAGGTGGTCCTAGTTTCAGAAACACTGATGACAGAGCTCGTGTGACACAGAGCCTGTCATCTTGACCATGGTCTCATTAGTCGATGGCAATAACACAAAGCCACCACAACAATTCATTTGACAATAAAATAGTGATGCTGTATGAACCCCTTTAATTGTGTGCCATAGCTACAGTACAGCTAAACACTGTTTTCTATGTCCCATAACTTGAAAACCTAAAAAGAATGTTATAAAACTGGTCATTTTAAATAAACGTCTATGGTATTTATGCAACAGTCCACCAGAGATCTTGCAAGGTCACACGTTATTTATTAGACTATTTAAGTCTATTAGTGGGACGTTTGTTATGAGAGTCTCTGACTGATCTGCATGGCTGTGCGAGCACACGATGACGCATTGTTATTCCCCTGCATGGCCATGCAAGCAGATTACAGTGCTGCGGGGAAATAGTTTGCCTCTGCCCTGAGTGTGCAGCCACAGGGCAAACTTGGAAAACAGTTAAATTAAACTGATTTTTGTACCGGCGTTTCAAACCACCTCAGGGCAAAATAGCATGTCACATAATGTGTTTTGAAATTAGGTGACATATTCCTTTCGAAATCTGCATCAGCATGCCAATGTCACTGCTCTCCAGACAGAGGGCTGAACACATGACATGTCTGTGTGTATGTCTGTGTGTGTGCATAATATTTGAATGCATGTGTATTTTTGGGGTGTTTTCTTGTGTGTGTCAGACTCAGTGAGTAGTGCTGAGTCTGACTCTGCTGGCTGTGGACTCGGTATCAGGTGACCTTGGTGATTGTGGAGTGTGTGGACAAGAATAATGAGGCGTTTGCTAACAGAGACTCAGTGGGACTGCTAAAGGGGCTCAGGTGGGGATTGACACTGCCAGAAGATATTGCATCTGACCAACAAGGAAGGTGAAGGGGAGAGAATGAAAAGCAAAGAACGGCCATGCAGACCAAGAGTGAGCCAGACTGTGTCACCAATCTTATTCTATGCCAGACAAACATGCTGTTTTGATCCCCAAAAAAAACATTACAACTAGACAAAGCTGTCTATAAATAAACACAGCTGGATGCTGTACTCAGGCAAGACTGACAGTACTGGCTGTAGATGCATTTGAAAAATACCTCTTCTTCAAATAAAGAATAGATATGAAAGTGCAGTTCAGATAGATCCAATGTCAACCCTCTTCCTTCTGTCAACAAACATTCTTCCTCACCTGGCTTCCTCCAATATCCAACATCACAACATGTCAAAGCAAATAACCACAGGCTGGGGCGGAAGAGGCTGACCATTAACTAGAAAGATTTGAGGTTTCAATCCACAGAACACCGGTGCAGTGAGGGGAAAAGAAAGCACTGTCCTTAAAGGGATGGCACAACCAGTAAACGGGTCCATCACCACACCATGAAGCATCCTGTCCTGTAGAGTATCATCCCCATCAACCTTTTTGGCCTATGACTACACACAAAGCACAGTTCAATACATCTATGGGTTATGACCAGTTTGACTAAAAAGAGATTTTGTTGCCCTGTTTTATCTGAATCATTTTTAGGGGCCTGAAAATGTAAAATGATTCAGTAAATTTCAAGCAAAAAAGCAAAGATTAGAG
Organism: Maccullochella peelii; assembly: GCA_002120245.1. Classification (NCBI taxonomy): domain Eukaryota; kingdom Metazoa; phylum Chordata; class Actinopteri; order Centrarchiformes; family Percichthyidae; genus Maccullochella; species Maccullochella peelii. The sequence continues at coordinate 73,916 of LKNJ01000507.1, forward strand.
AAATAAATAGTGTAGGTGTTTTTCTGCTCTGCTGGTCCATTTATCATCTCATGACCCCTCAGATTTATCTCGCAACCCCTATTGTACGGTACCCCAAAGGCTTGAAAATTAAATGAATAAATTAGAGGAGAAACATAACAAATGCAGATGCTTCCATGGTGGACTCACTAAATGGTTTGATGAGTATGAAAATGATGTGAATCATATGATGTGGCCTTTTGAAATGATTTGTCCGACATGCTTTCCACCACCATCACCAAAACACTAAATGAGGCAATATCTTTTGGAGTAGAGATCCGGAGAACATTGAAACAGGTCTGGTGGCTCACGGTGGCCCATCAGCTAAGACACCTGATATTGCTTTTTCCTTTCATTTGTCACCCAACTGTATATAAACCAAGCTTATTCACTGACGATCCCACTAAACTTTAGCTGTACTAGTGTGCACCTTTCTCAGTTATTCAGTGCTGTTTAGCTTGTTGTTGCCGTTCCTCAAGCCATAAAAAACATTAGCACATAATAGGAGACAGAGACAGACAGACAAAGAAGTGTGAGAGATAGAGAGAGATGCTGTGGCAGAAGCCCGGAAGTGGAAAGCAACACCAGGTGGCTGAGCGTCTGGAGGCAGGCAGTCAAAGAGCAGTGTTGCCTTGACAACTGTGATGCCTTGTTGATGATAATAGCTGAGCACCTCGCCGCCAGCAGCCTACACACATAATGTATGTGTTTCTATGTGTGCACTGCATGTACTGTATCTGCACGTTCACTGTATTTAAAAACACTTATCAAATTATTAGAAACAATAACACTGCCCTATGTTCTTGGCTACACAGGCAGCAGTGCTGGTAAACGGATTGTGCTCTGTTGTTTGCATCTGTATCAGCATCGGTACAACCAGCATTCTGGCCCAAGTTGATTTTTATTGTCTTGTCTCTCCTTTTCTTGCCTTTCTTTCTAGAGACACAACAGTTCATCACCTGCTAAAGGCCAGCATCATGCCATATAGAACGGGGAGAATATCTGATCCAGCCGACAAGCAATCTGTTCACCCAAGCCGCAGTGGGATCTGATCAATACAGCCACGGTGGACGGAGAAATGTGGTGACTGTGGTCTCTCACATTGACTGGAATAATGGATCAGTTTTTGGGTCACAGTGGACTCATTGTACCAGAGGCATGACCACTGAGGTTCCTGCCTTCACACCTCTTTGTTTCAACTATTTTAATTAAGGAGCTGGGCAACAGAATTCCCTAACAGGCTTAGCTATTGGCAGCCTCGCAACCAGAACTGATTGTTCAATTCAGGATTTAGCAAGTAAAGCTCTGTATGGCTAACACATACTGCTGTAATTTGTCAGGGTGTCAGGCCTTTGTGTGTTAATGCATCAGACCAACATAAAATAAAGAGTGGGGCCTAAACGCAGGTATTTATGTAAAACAAGAGTACATTTCAGTTGAATGCGCTGATGAGCTTTCACTGATCTGATGTGGACCAATCCAGAGTCCTTTCCTCTTCCGCTGCATCAGCTGGTGATTTCTGAGCACATAGCCACTGCAGCATCCTACCACCTCATCCTCCTCCTCCTCCATTCTCTCCGTTCTCCTCCCCCAAACCCCTCTCCTCCTCTCCACCTGCTTTTAAATGCATGGCGTTGCCCTGCCAGGCCAGTCTATGCAGGCAGCATCACTCCCCTCAGCCCCTCCAGAGTGAAGGAGGAGGCCGTGGAACAGGGTGGATGGTTATCAGCCTGTACAGCCAGGGGGGGGTGTAAGGGAAGGAGACAAGGTCGGAGTGAGCCAGCAAAGCCCCCCTGCTCTTCCGTGTAGTACCAATAATCAATTGGGAGATGAGAGGCGACCTGAATCCGGACCAGTCTGACTGAGAGGAAAATGGTTTAACCCAGCTGTAGGTTGTCCTGCTCCAAGCATCCAGTGAGTAAATAGGCCACTGACTACATGAAACCCTGAAATAGTCAACCTCCAGAAAGCACTGCACTGAAATCAGGCTATAAATTATGTTTAAATTATTCTACTTCTTCTTCTAAAGAAAATGAATAATGATCAGAGTCCCCCTTTTCATAACAGATATGTAATATCATGCAGCACACGCCATTGCCTGATGCATGGAAAACAGCCTGGCAGCAACCAACACACACCTCCTATGTCCTCCTAACGCATTAGTCTTCCTCGTCTGCTGTACATTTTGCTCATCTGTTTCGTAACGGGAAACACCAGTCATGTCAAAACCCCCAGCTGGATTAAATCCTCTGATGTGTAGGGTAGGCCCAGCATCGCTGACACAACCTCGGATGGAAGGGTAGAGATGGAAGGCGTGGGTGGCAACGTATATCTGATCCATAAATAAAATAATATTTGTTTGAAGCACAGCAATATAAACCACTAACCGTTTCACAGCTACCTATACATCACTCCTCTGCGCACAGGATGCAGGGCCCTGCCTCCAACAATAGGCCTATGCATAATTTTGAGCCATTCTCATACACACACATATGTCGATGGATAGCATAATGCTAATCGGCCTTTGTCCGTGTTGGATTAATTTTGTTTCAGTGCTCGACAGACGTGCATACCTGCATGATTTCACTCTTTAGGAAACCGAATTAATTCCGTTTGGGTCTCGGTGTTGTGCGCAACATTGTAACCATTCACCGTTTGTTACAACCGGCCTATGCATCACTTCGGGGTACATATCGGGGTCAGCCTGCATACACTTTCTCCCTATCCACTACAGTTTGACTGCAAATGTATGTTCCTTGTTGCAACGCAAACGGGTCATTTAGTCAACAATGGCTGGTGATAAGACTACCCTCCATGCCTTGGTGGGGTCACATGCTTCATTCAGCTCCTCTAGGCTTTAAAGCTTCAGCCCATTTATTCCCCAACACACAGCCTCATGTGTGCTCCTTTTTTATCTGCAGAAAAGAGAAAGCCCACATCCATCCTCCGAACAAACAAATGACATCATCCTCTGAAAGCCACACAACCATGGGAGTGAAGCATCGTAAATAAAACATAGCAGGTTAGGGCTTAGAGATTCTACTGTGTTCTATGGCTGTTTTCTAACACTGCTTGATCCTGCTTCCACTCACCAGGTTCAGCACCGTCTCCACGATGTCTCTATTGCTAACCTCCCCGACCTGGATCAGGCCCACCAACACGGCGAATTTCATCTGGATATTCCTGATCGGGACAGCGGGGTTGATCACCCCGGCCGGGAGGACCATAGAGCCGGCTGCAGACACCATCCTTTCCCCGGTGGCGCCGGAGCCAGCGCCCGCGGCGACCTGCTGCTGCGGCTGCTGCGCGGAGGAGCCCGGCGGAGTATGGGAGTCTCGGTCTGTGTCCGTGAGCGAAGAAGCAGAGCCCGGTGGTGCTGAAGCCGGCTTCTCGCTCGACATTTCCCCTTGGAAACAGGGAGGGAAGGAGCGGTCGCCGCTGTCTCTCACACCTGCTCAACAAGCTGCGTCTGCTGCTGCACAAAAACCATCCACTGCGCAGGAAAAACAAGGGAGAGCGGTGTTTTAAAAATCCTCTGAATTCACCCTATCCTCCTGAAAATGTGTAGGGATTCATAAGGATGGCAAAAGGGATGGAGGTTTGACAGAATGGTAGCCTACGCTTCTCTCTCTCCCCTCTCTCTGTGTGTGTCTCTCTCTCTCTCTCTCTCATTGGCAGGTTGCAGTCAGTGCGGTCGTCGAGAACAGAACGCCATGTTGACGCCCCCTGTCTGCGGCAGCGCGCTCTAGCCGTGCGGTCGTCGAGAACAGAACGCCATGTTGACGCCCCCTGTCTGCGGCAGCGCGCTCTAGCCACGCATGCGCACTTGGGGACTTTCTGGTAGGGCGCTGAAGCAGAATAACATGGAGCCATCCATGCATGGGTTCATGCAGAGCACAGCACCACCTAAACAACTGGGTGTTTTTGTTTTGTTTTTTGTGTTGTTTTTAAAAAAATAATCTATGGATATGTAAATGTGGAATACGGAAGAAGAGCTGAATACTATAATAATAAACACCAGTGGGCATATTGTGGATACAGTTCAGGGGCAATTCAGATGGAGTTCATGCAGTTTAGGGAGTCTGGCTTCCAGACGGAGGCTGTTTATATATTCAGAAGCCATCCATCTGTCCCACTTATAGCTGCCCCTTGTTTAACTCAGGTACCTTTGTTTCCTCATTAAGAATCACAGGATTGCTCTCTTGACACTCATGTCTTGTTGCATGAATTTCTCACTTCCCGTCCACTTTCTCCACTGTCCTCACCTCTCTTCTGTTTTAGCAGCTTTCCTATTTCTTACAGGCCCTAATGTAGAATACATTACCTTAAAAGTAGCCTACACTGTATGGCAAAGAAGCCTTCAGGCTGAAAACCAGCAGCACACATGCACATACAGTATGTATGCACATGGTGGCTGTGTATGTAAGTATTAATGTTTACATGTAGCTTCAGTATGGATGAGGCTACAATGCCCTGCATGTTTAACTATTTCTTGATGTTTTTATTTCAAATGTTTTGATGTCATGCTCTCATCTGAGTCTCGTTGAGCACTGACTCGCAGGTCCAGCCGGTGTCTCTCACTCACACACATACAGTATCCTCTGCTGGCTGCACAGACCGTGGCTACTGGTTCACTACCTGTATGCATACATAAGCCTGTTTCACACTTCATGTGTTCTTCCAACAGGACACATCTGCTCGGTAGGATTTCCATTAACAAGGTGGCTATAGAGGCTGATTTGTCACTCTGTCTGTGCATGTCTGTGTCTGTGTGTGTGTGTCATATAGGCAGTGACGGCAGCCTTTTGATGTCTCGCTCCTTATTTTCCTTGAGATGCTGACTGTTGACAGGGGTGACAAGGTGGGGGTGACATGGGAGTGACATTTTCTGGCTGTGTGTGTGTGCTTCACATTTGGTCCACGTGCACGTGTGCACGTGAGATCATTAGAGAATTTTACAGATGAGCAGAGGCCATCTCGTCTTTTTTTTCCACAGCCCAATCTTCAGCACAAAGGAAATGAAGGAGACAATCACACACACACTCTGTCAAATGTACACTCGCACACAACGCCTGCATCTGTTACACACTTCCCTCACACTCAGAGAAGCAATTTCTCAAACTAACACATGCTATCTGGCTCTCGAATGCGCACACTCTTGAGTTCACACACACACACACACACACACACACACACACACACACACACAAACGCACAACCACAATGGCAGGCTCTCTCTCTCGCACGCAAAACACACTCCTCTTTGTTTTCAGACAAAGGCTTGCTTCTGCAGCTTTGTCATGACTCCACAAAAGACTTCTTTAGCAGAAAGAGAGGTCTTAACCGGGATCTGGTTGGTGATTGGGTAAAAAGCACTAACATTGTTCTCCTTCTCTTTCTTTCCCTTACTCTCTCATCTCTCCTCTACCTCATCTCTCCCTTTCCCCTCCCTCCCCTCCAGCAGAGGTGCAGTACTTGCGGGCAGGCAGTCATTTACCTCTCTGTTCCGGTGTGGCTTTGTAGAGATGTGTGGAGGTAGTGCCAGTGTCTTGTGTCGGCTGATGATCAGAATGCTGGAGCTTCAGAGGGGATCGGGACTCAGTGAGGATCAGGCAGAGAGAGAGAGCAGCAGAGGTGACATCTGTCAGAAAGGGTTTGATCAGTGCGTACCGGAGAAAATGCAGTTTGTTTCTTGGCAACTTTCTTCCCATGTAGTGGTTGTGGTTAGATTTGGTTTGACAAGTATCTACTATCAGCTGTTATCAGTTAAATGACTGAAAGATAATTCAGCCAAGGCCTGGACAAAAATGACACCACAACCTTTTGGTGTTAAAATTGCAGAATAAAGGTTTGAATTTAAGATGTTACTTTGTCTATTCTGCTTCCCAATCTCTGTCTCTGCTATTAGGGGCAATTGAAAAGCAGACTTGTTGATGTATGAAGGGCTAACCTCAGACAGTGATAGAAACAGGTAACAACTTCCTGTTTTCACAGACGGATGTGAGTCATCATCAAGATGTGCGTGTTTGTGTTTGTGCGTCCACACACACTGCTGTGTGTCTGTTCGTGTGTGTGTGTATAAAAGAGAGAGGGCTAAGAGATGGGAGATGGAAAGAAACTGATTACAGAGCTGGCACAACACAACTTGCTGTCTCTTTACATGCAATTTGTCAATTAAGCAATTTCATATTACGTCAGTGAAAAGATCCAACATTTGCTGAGAAGATTTTGATAAAAACACTAATGATCTAAATTAGCTTGAATTGAATGCTTTGCTTTTCTGCCGTTAACTTTTTAAAGTTTTTTAAATATTTTTTTCAGTCATGTTCTGCCATCTTGTTTTTTAATATTGTTATTCTTGCTTTACAATACTAAAACTAGTTTAGTATTGTTATATTCAGCCTTCGAAACTTTTTTCTTAAAAAACAAAACAGTATGCCAGTGGGGTCCCAGTGCAGTCTCCTTTGTTTGGGAATTTACTGGACATTACAGTTTATATATTAAAGTAGGGTAGAATAAAGCAATTCATTGTGCAGAAATAAAGAAAAATTACTTTATTGGGAAATAAACATGATTAAAAACAGGTGTAAAAATCTCTCCCTACGGCTGTTTTTGTCACTTGTTTGCTGGAAAGACTTCAAGTGCACACTCTAAGGGTATTAGACAAGATTTTCTTATTGGCTCCTTAGATCCTCTGCAATCTTGGGGCTAAATACTTTCAGCAAGCAGGTCATATTCCTGTCGGATTCACTCAGTTCCTCTAATACTGGTGGAATTGCAGAGGACAATCCTCAAAGGACACCACAAAGTAGCTTATTGAAGTTTTAAAGATAAAAAGGGCTATGTATCTCACTGAAGGAAAAAGCACATGAGAAAAAAAAATGTCATCCTGCTAAAATCTCATAACCTCAATATTGGTCATTGTCATGTTTTAAGGATTACACACTCCTCTATGGGTTAAGAAGATTAGACCATATTTGCTCTCATGAATCCCTTTCAAACCCCCTCTGGATGAACTCAGAAGTGTGCATTGATGAAGCCTCTTTGACAAGCCTCTCTGGTCTTAGTCAAGGAAAAATTGCCATTTTTGGAGGATGGACAGGAACAAAATGTTCCAATAGCAAATATTTTTGGAAAATATACTGGATGCATGACACAAGTAGAATTTACTATGTGATGGTACAGCCTTAAAATAAAATCACACCAAGTTTAGACATTTTACTCAATATAAAAGTGTGATATAGCTTTAGAGGCAGTGGAATAAAAACTGCACAGCTGACATTGTTGAACAGTGTTCTCTATTCGAAGCTATGAATAGGTGTCAATTAGTCAATTAAAGGGAAAGAGTTAAAGCCCCTACGCACACATGGCACACCTACCTACCTACCTACCTACACAGGTGTTTTCACTCGTGGACCTCCTGTCAGGACACTGTGGGTATGTACACACTGTGCAAAGCAAAAGGTGCTAGTGCAGTCAATTACCACATGTAGCGAAGGCCACATCCAACCTGCCAGCAACTGTCTGTTTATGTTCTATAAATAAAAGTATATAAGTATCAAAGTTGATCATCTTGAGACTTTATGTGACAATTCACAGGTGATATTACTGGTATTGTTTCTGTCCACATTGTGTTGAATCATGATACACACGTCCAGCTTTTCTTGCTCTGACAGTTTCCATACGGAAGTATATGAAAATTTGTAACATTTCTAAACCTGCAAGGCTTGAAAAGACAATTTCACAGGGATGCACTTCTGGTTTACAACAGCAACAATATTAAACTCCATGACTTGACACTTCTATAATGAATTTTTCATGGTCATGCTCAGCTTGTTTGCCATGAAAGTAACAAATGTTATCAGGGCCTTGGTAACTTAAGTACATATGAAATAATGCAAACAAAGTACTTAATTTATACCACATCTGCATGGGTATTTGTACCAATTATGGCACAAAATGTGGTCTGTTTTTTTTTGTCTGATGCAGTCTGTGCAGCATTGTTGAATTCATATTTGCTTGACTTAACTAACTAGAACAACTGTCGACCTCATGTACTGAAATGAAGTGACAGATTTGTTTTTAATATTCCGTCTTCTGAAGCGTTTAACACATGCTTCACTAATTTTTCTCATTAATTGTGCATAGTTTTGGTTATTGTATGCCAATACCAAGACATACACTCAAGGATACTGTACACACAACTGCCAACATGGTCTCATCAATAATTCATTCATTGGATAATTTATTCATTAATGACCTTATCATGGTTGTTTGGAAGAAGACAGTGAAGTAGCCAGTCTCAGAGGAGATACATCTGTTTCCCCATCTCTTTCCCTCTCCCTGCTTGGCTTCCATAATGTGAACGTGGTGCAGATAAAGAGTAACACCATTAAACAACATCCACAGTCCATCAGCTGACTTCTTCAGATAGTGTGAATGATGTTGGTCTCTTTAATGATTGGAGATCAGATATTTCTTTCAAATCTTGTTATTTTGGTCCGTTACATAAGTGAGGCCGGGATAAGATTAGCCAGCACTCCTACAATAATTTTCTTATATCTGTGATGTAGGAGAGAACATGAGGAAAATTGAGGGAAAGCAAAGATGAACAATTTTAAGGCTTAATGATATACCATCAAGTTTTTAAAAAAGTATACTCAATATTTTCTAAAAGAACCCTATAGGCTTAGGTCCTTTACTGCATTCATAATTCACATACTAAAGTACTATTAAATTGAAACCATGTTGTTCTTTATTAATTAAAAGTAGGCTATAATTAATATATATATATTTACGTATATACATTGTGTGCGTTTCGAGTTTCTTTTGGTAACCAAATCATATATTATCAAATTCCTATTTTCTATTAAATCTTTACTATTTAATTCAGACCAGAAACTTTCTTGTTAAGTGAAACATTTTTTTAACCGCTGTATTGATTCAGCAGCAATTTGCGTTTAGACATGACAACGTTACACATATTTTTAGATGACTTACATTTCCCGACGATATCCAGTGTCCACTGTGAATAAACGTCCGTAAATCCACTTATAAATAATAGAAAAAAGATGCTCCTAACGAACTCCAGAACTTGCCTAAGAATCATCCCGTTTTGAAATTTTCTTCAGCACCAAAGTAATCCATTGATAGCTGTCTGTACATCCATGGGCAAATTACAAACAGGAACTGCCTATGCTTAGTTCGGCATACTTATAAACAAAAAATGTAAACAAATATAGGCTAAAAAACAAAGAAAGAAGAACTTGGCTCAAATTGTAGCCCACAGCTAACTAACAGACTCCATGGCAGCGTTACTTTATGTTTACGTCCCCCAAATCCCCAAATTATGGAAACTGTAGTTCCAAAAGTTAGACCATGATTATCCCCCAAATCGAAGAAAGACCAAGAATAATAATTAATATGAACTTTTTTTCATTTTGCAATACAGCAATATCTTTCAGACAACCTGCCTACTGAGGCTCACAAACCAATCGATATAGTTCTTATATACCTGGAAGACTGACACTCTTCTCTATCCATTAATGCTTGCCCTGTATTGTTTTTGGACAAAAAAAAGTCACATTTAAAATTGCGCCGGGGATGTAAAGATTCTTGGACAGGGGTAGTAGCTGGACATGCACTTCCTGTTTTCTCCAGAAGAGGGCATCCTCAAATCCATATGCAGGGTCAACCTGTGTGAAAGAACACTGGTCATCTTTTAAATCCCTCTGCATTTTTTATGTACATATTGAGAGCCAGCACTGCCATATCAAATTGCACTTTCTTTTGCACAGTCCATGTCTTCATAATTTCAACATCTGCTTAGACCTGTGGCTCTAAAAAGTCTACCACTCTGGAATGAAGTGGATTCAGTTGGGAAAATCAATGCTTGATTCACCTTGTCAACAATCTTTTTTTTTTCCATAGTGTAATTTACAACATGATGATCCTCATCCATGGAGTGGTGGAGCTAATTACACCCACAGTGCAGAGGATCATTGGCATTCAGGAGCTGTAACAGCGTGCCCTACTTTCCTGATAAAATCACTGACATGTTAAATGAAGTAAAAGTTAATGAAGCAATGTTTCACTCATTTCTGTGTTGATACAAAACTAACAGACACACCGGCTTACAGGGCGCCTGGGGAGAGCTGTGTCTGCATTCAAACACCTTCATCGTCCTCTGCAAGAGTCCCCATCTAACACAGTTAAGTAGGTAAATGTGATTGAGTATTGATCTGAGCGGTGGAGGTTTAGTTTCTTACATCCATCACTTGAAAGGACACAGTGAAAATGTCCTTAGGGAGAACACTGTGATGCTCTGGTGACTCTTCATTCACTCAGTTGTCTAAAAACATTTTCCATGGCATACTTTCCAGATTCATTCATGACCTTCAGACTCCAGTGGGGCAACAGCACCACTCAATGGACACAAGAGCACATAACAAGGAAAATATAACGTGTGACTGTGATTTTCATGCTAATATGGCTTGTAATACAGAAGACAATGTTTTTGTTGAGTTCTTATATTCTTTTAATCTCTTGTTTAGAAACATGGTTCTGTTTTCTGTCACTTTGTCAGAAATAACGGAGAATAAATCATCCTGGTCTCAGCTACTCAGCTAGGTTTGGAGCCTCTCCCCACATAGCCGAGGGCTCGAGTCAGAGTCACTCACTCACACTTTGTCTTTTTGTCTCTCTCATACACACGTATTTACACATGCACACACACACACACACACACACACAAACACATGCCAAACTGTTCCCCAGAAAACAGCATCCACACAGGATTTTGGTGGTACTGTAGAGATATTGTATCATAGCAACACGGTAGCAACGCTGCCTACAGCTGAAACAAAATTAAAAAGCCAAGGCAGTGCCATGTCAGAGCAAGCTTTAGTCTGCTATTGCTTTAGTAGGATGATGTGTGGAAAGTTCACATTTCTGCATATCAATATGATAGGAAGACCCTGAAAAGCTATGATGTTTGATCTGCTGGCACAAAAAGCGTCATATATATTTACAATACAGGCTGTACGTATATCTAAAATGCAGATACACTGGCACACACACACACACACACACACACACACACACACAATTTCAAACATGCTTCCCAGAAGCAGTGAAATGGTCACATGTCTTAGACATTGTATAACATAACAGCAAAATAAAGAGCAACAGCGATACCATATACATCGATATAATGACAATAATAACTTTAAAATAACATTTAGATAAGATTAACACTGAAAATAGTGACAGAGAACTAAATCAACAGTGATATCCAACACAATGTATCCATAACAGGGTTAAAATACATTTATGGACCCGATGAGTGTTTTCCCTTTCTGTGATCCAGATCCCTCATGTACTAGTGCACTTTTCACAATGTAATGCTGTCATGTACCCATATTGTGCTGGTCCTGGTCACTCCTATTGACAGGAATAAGAGGAATACGATGTCAATATCAGATAGTGTTGTTTAAGTAATGTCATTTTTGATTGACTGATAAAAGCAGATCATGTCTGAATGTGTCCTGCTTTTTCTATTAAATAATACATCTGAGAAGAAAAATAGTTTCAGTCAAATGAGTCACGTATATTCCACTGACAGGCCATGTGACATTTAAAAGAGTTGAGTTAAGATAGATTTCTCAAAATAATCAATACAAATACGGGTATTCTACTTTAAATATGAATAACTTTTATGCCATGTCTGATCATTACATACTACAAAATCAGTTATGTGTACACTTCAGGTAGATACTCTATTACAATAACTATTGAAGAGATATCAAATTAAGGTGTTGCAGATTAAACATTAACACTATGGCAACCATCTCATGATCACACCTGCTGGTGCTGGCTGTCTTATTAGGTCATCTTTTTTTGCAAGATATCGGATTTGTAGAAGATGGTTTTGGAAGAATACTGAAAATACTCTCTGTCAATGCAACCCCATCCTTTCCGATAATGCACATGGTTACGAGACAATTATATCATATTATACGCATTGATGGTTATTCAAAGAAAATCTAATTAGTTGTTTCATTTTTGGAATTGGAAACTGTGTTGTTCTGTGGTGCAAAAATGGCTTTGAAAATCATAATTTATGAGATAAACGAGTAGTGATATGTTGTTTGTAGAACTACTGGAATACACAACAAAAAATACTCTTCCCTCCTCTGTGTGTGAATGACTGAACTCAGTACAGTAAGGTACAGTAAAGCTTAGTGTGGCTCTGCAGTGTGAAAAGACACCAAAGTCCACTGGCTGGATGATTCCCCTCCTGGGTCACTGGTTCTCAGGCCCAGCTGCTCTGGCAGTGTGACCCAAGATAAAGCTTGATTTCTGGGGTTCAGATCTTGGCCTCAGTGCTCGTCTGATCTAGCAGCTGAAAAGAGGAGCGGATACTCTGGGCTTCATTAACACACAGGTGACCAAAAGCCTTGTTGTACCATTCTGGAGACCTCCCCCTGTATCAAGAACAGCAAATAACACACATTAGTGATTGATTAGTTAATTGAAACCTTGACTATGCGAACACTTGAAGTCCGCCCACACCTGAGGTCCACTCTGGAGATATGTGTGAGCCTGGTCCTCCTAGTCCCACAGGGCTCGAGGAGGTACTGTGACTCCAGCACCACCCCCCTCACTGCTCCCATGCGTGGGCTGTCATCATGTTCGACGGACACACACACCAGCGCACAGGAGCCCTTACACAGGTCTGTGCGCCATGATCTGAGGGGGCGGAGAGACAAAATTTATTTATTAGGACTGCAACTAATAATTATTTTCATTATCAACTAATATGCAGATTATTTTCTTGATGAATTGATAAATCAGTCAATAAAACATCACAAAACAATGAAAAATGACTGTTATGGTATCCCGGAGCACAAGGTGATATCAACAAATGACAAACAGTCCAAAAACAAAAAAATCTCTATTTACTATAAGGCAAGACCAAGAAAATCAGCAAATTGTCACATTTCAGAACCTGGAACCATCACACGTTTGGTGTTTTTTTGCTTGAAGAAATGATTTTAACAATTAATTGATTCTCAAAATAGTTTGTAATTAAATTGCTCTCAACCAACTAATTAACTAATCGTTGCAGCTCTACTTTTTATATAATATGGTATTATTAGAAAACACGTATTTCGGGAAATGTTTTTAATAGTTGGTTGGTTTTAATAAGTTGTTGTGAAAAGTAATGTGACTATAGCTGCCCATTCTTTTTATATATCTGTTGGTACTGACATTGTAAGGTGATTGCTTATAGTTCCTGGAAAGCTATGTACTGTTCAATAATGAATACTTGTTTAAACAGCAAATTCCAAATTACACAAGCAAACAGATATTTAAATTCATTAATCCTGACCTGAGTACCACATAGTCACAGTTGGGTTGAGGTGCCATGTTGCAGCAGGAGTACTGGTACACATCTGTCTGTTTATCCAGCGTCTCCAGAACCTTCTCCTGCTGTAGCTCAGTCAGCCACAGAGGGCGCTCTCTCAGCAGCCGCTGCAGCACCTCGCTGGGAGTTGCCGACACCTCAACACACACTCGCCACCGCCTTAGAGGGTTACCATCTCCCACCTTACACGCAAACACATCATGACAAAAGAGCTTTATACCTTAGCTGATCATGTATAATTTGAGTGTGTATGTGGGTCTCCATGCGCAGACATAAAAAACAGAATTATCCTTTAATTTCCTTCTTTTTTTTTGGCTCACTAAACCTCAAGAGTTAAACAGCCAGGTTTGCATTTGAGTTGTGCTTCCTGTGGAGAAGCTAACAACTGAAAATGACCGTGTTAAACATAGTCGCTGCTATTCCCTGTTTTCCCTTCTTTCTGTCCTTCCTCTCTCAAAATCCCATGATATTCCAGGAATTCAATGACCACATACCTTTTTAAATGCCAGTTCTGTATGGTCAGTAGTTGAGCGAGACACCCAGCCTTTGCTCTTATCTTTGGCCTCTTCCAGCAGGTTCTGGACCAGCCTTTCTAGGTGGGCATGATAGGACCCTTCCTCGTCCTCCTCTTCCTCGTCCTCATCAACTTCCTCCTCATGAGCCTTGCACAGCTCGTCCAGCGGGGGCACCATCAGCTCAGCCTCCATGTAGGAGTTGCGAGACTGGGTCACCATCTCCTCTGGGATCTGGGGAACAGCCGGAAGACATGCACCACATCACATCGCAGCACATCAGCTCAGGCCTAAATACTACTGTGTCTAAAGCAGAAAATAGACCTTGACAAAAAGTGCAGTTTGGCTGGGCTGTGCCGTTGGAGCAATAACACATACACTGAGAAGAAAAATACGTCATACCAGCTCTTGCAAAGTATTTTTTGGTACAAAAGTGCAACAACATTTTAGTATCCAGGGTCCTTTGCCTTTCAAATATCATCCTACACAAACCTTTAAACTCCAACACTGGTCACTTTCATGTTTTGGAAGAATTACACTATCCTCTGTGGGTTAAGAATATTCCACTATTCATGCTAAACCACATTAAACATTAAAAATGCTTGGTGATCAAGGCTGTTTTTTCTTAGTCCCTGAAAAGGTTTCTGACTGGCAGCAGCAGTATATACTGTACTGTACACACCGACAGCCTCGAGTTAATGATGATATACAGATTTAGAAATGATCTTATTACACATAATCCTACTGTGGGCTTGGATAATAACAACTCAGCAGGGGAAACATCACTCCACTTCCCGTAGTCAGTTATTTTTGTCTGTTAATTTCATATATAAAGACGTGGTCAGGCATTATTTCTTGGTCAACACAGTGAATTGTACAACTTCTGTCAGTTATAAATAATTTTTTACTCTCATGGAAACAACCCTAAAAGTGTCTGTCAACCCATCATACATGGATAAATGCTGTAAATCATAAATCCTGACCTGAAAGAGATGCTGGCACTCAGTGATCATGTGTGCCAGGCCCTGGGTGGCGGCCAGGTTCTCACTCAGGTCCTTCTGATCAGGGCGGCCCGTCGTGTACTTCCTCTGGATTGACCTTGAGGAACAGAAATTACACAGAATATGCAGAACATAAATCATGTGAGCATTTACATAGGAGGGACAGAAAAATGTACTTGTTGAGGTAAAAGCAATTTCTATCATAAGGAGTTCCCATACATACATAAAGCCTTTTTGCAAGCTGACTGATCTGAGCAACCAACATTATATCAAAATAACATGGAAGAACCAAACAGGTTAGGGGAAGCCATTTAGCAGGTCAAAGAAAACACTATTCTGCATTTGTGAAACCTGCAGAGCTGTTTTCTTTTATCTTATTAACTATTCACCTTTATTTACATTGTAATGAATATATAAAAATGTAAAAAAAGATTAAATTAAATTGAACTGAATCTAAAATTATATAATAAGGATATAATCTTGTCTTGGACCCCAGGTTGTTTTTTGTTTTACACAGTAAAAGCTCCATTAATTCGTAATAATTACACACTTTGATCATTGAGTTTTTTATGTAGGCATCAGTGTGTTCATCAGTATTCGTATATGCACCTGGGTGACAGCGCCTCGTTCTTCAGTATGCTGAGGTGGAAGAGCGAGGGTCCCAGACAAACAGCCAGGTTCATCGGTGTCATCTGGTTCTCCTCCACCAAGGAAGTGACATCGCGCAGGAAGTAGAGCAACGTCTGCAGAACCTCCCTGTTTTCATCTGGCATCAACAAAATGGCCGCTCTGACGGCCTGCAACTTCTGCTCCTTTGGGACATCTAAAGACAAAGGAAAAGAGGATGTAAGGAGGAATGATGGATCAAAGAACAGGTAGCTGTCCAAACATCCAATCTTTGATGTAGTCTTTTATGTAATCATACATACAGAAAGTGGACAAAATTCACATTTTATATGTCAGATTTGGCTAATAGTGTCCAAAATTTGCCACTGATACATTTTATGATAAAAAAAATTGCATTTGCAGCATTTTGGACATGATCAATAATATAGGTATATCATATAACAAAGGAAAATAAAAGTATCAAATAATTATTGTCAGTTTGTTTGTCACTTATTTTGACTGTTGTGTACTTTCTGTGTACAACATGTATTTTAATTGTGAGCTTAATATCAATTTACTGGTTGGCTGTACCAGTCCACATTCAAATTATCTCCTTGGCCAGAGTGCCTTGGGAAAACTGTGGTAATTTGAAACTCTGAATAAAAGAACAAACAGATGACACACAGTTCGCTAACTGGATTTCCACTAAGACCAGCTAAGCAATTAAAACCATTTACAGTCACATTCTCTGAGGCAGACTTGTAGACTTCAGCTGCGACAACATGTTGCAGCGTTCATAGCTCCGAGGCGACTTACACTGGTAAATATGCAGGAAGGTTTCCCCCAGCTTGCTTGTTAGCAGAGGCTCTGGCAAGTCTCTGAAGAACTGCTTGACCATGTCGGCCACGTCGTAAGCTGACTGGTCCTCGTAGCTTACAGAGTCAGGGGACAGCTCACACTGCTGCCTCAGAGCCTGAATACGAGACTTCACACCAGACTTCCGGAACAATCCCACCTGAGACAGGAAGGAAAGAAGAGTTGGACAAAGCCGATGGGGAAGATGGAAAACAAACAAGGCACTTAAATTATTAAAATATAAATAACCAACATCAGTTTAGCACTATAGTGAGATGAAATAAACAGACTCTAATTCAGTCTTGTAAAAGCTGTTTTCGTTTCTAACCTGGTCCAGACAGTGTGTTCTGAGATGGCTGAGGGCCTGCTGTAAACACAGAGGGAGCGGAAAACCACAGCGCTGGACATGGATGATGAGGGGAACACCAAACACACTCTTCTCTTTGTAGTCTGGCACCTTCATGCGCTTCATAAACTTGGGCACAGACCTGGGAGCGATAGACAGAAAACAATTAGGGAAGTGTGTGGGAGAAAGAGCGACCTATGCTTTCATTATCTTTCTCTTCGTGTAGATGCTGGTCAACAGAATTTCCCTCTTGGGGATAATAAAAATGAACAGGACTGATCGTTAACAACACAAAGATGTGCTTGTGTTTGCGGGTCACGGCACTGTTGGCTTGTGGTGTGCGGCTGAGAATATAAAGACAGTTTGAGACCAACACTGGTGCCTTTGATGACCTAATCATGCACGACCCACTGTAACAGCCAGTATCAGTGTAGTAGATGTCATGGTTTCTAGAACATGTGTGAAGATACTGATTGTGCATATGGTCCTGTTGTTTCAGCTCTAAAGGAGAAAAGTTAGAGAAAGCAGTAACAATAACAGAGCCCATTGCAAAAACTGTCACACACACGTACAGAGCATATTTTCCTTAGTTGGCATGGAAGATAATAAGGCAATAAGAACACAGAAGAAAGTTTGTTTATTTTTTGTTTATGAGAAAACTAAAGTGGGACGGATCTAAAGCAGAAGTTTACAAAATTCTTTCCACATCTAAATGTCTGACATCACATCTTGTAAATCCCCTGATTTATGACTTCATGTATGAAATATAAGCTAATAGCCAAATTGTAGAGAAGAGGAGAGAAACATATGGACGAAGACGTGATTCAGTCTATATGTATGTGGCAGTGTGTCTACCCACCACGTCCAGCCATGTTTATTGGACATTGAGTATTTCTCCATGATGGCAGTGAGGCGGAGCAAAGAGAACTTCTGCAGAAGGCTGAGCTGGCCTGCTGACTGGCTACTGATCTGCAGCGAAGATGCTGGCTGGTTGAGATGATCAGAGGTTCTGAAACTGGGCCATCGTAGACTGGGATGGGCAGAAAATACCAGTAAAGAATGAGAGACACAGAGTTATTCAGTCAATGTAAAGGTCTTACCAGGACAATTTAAAGAAGGTTTATAGACCAACTTCCTGGTTCACATGGTTTATTCATAACCAATAAAAATGAGGGCCAAAACTACAAAAACAAGACAGCTACTCACCGTGGTCTTGTCAGTGAGGCCCCGACTCCAGAGTCCCGCCTCTCCCGACTGGTCCCTGTTGAATCAGTGTCGTTCAAGGATACTCCATCTCTCTCGCCTTCACTGGGGGTGGTCCTGCCCTCCCCTTCCTCCTCCCCCTCCCCTGTCTCACCCTCGGGCAGCACACTGCGGCTCCAGTGGTCCACTATTTGCTGCAAACCGCTGATGTGCTGGATGATGTCATCTAGGTGAGGGAACAGATTGTCCTCTTTCTCCAAGTCCAGCAGGTCTCCTGTGCTGGCGTAAAGGTGGGAGCCTGGCACATTGTCATAAACACTCACCCTGCTGCCCCGAGGAGCTCCAGGACAGGGGGGCTTG
Source organism: Maccullochella peelii (assembly GCA_002120245.1). Lineage (NCBI taxonomy): Eukaryota > Metazoa > Chordata > Actinopteri > Centrarchiformes > Percichthyidae > Maccullochella > Maccullochella peelii. Next base: position 92,246 of record LKNJ01000507.1, read on the forward strand.
GACAGAGGTTTACCAGACCAGGGCTCAACCAGAGCATTGTTGGGTGGAGAAGTTTGGGCCTCTGTCTGGGAGCCATTGTTCCTGTCACCAGGTGAAGGCACTAGGCTCTCTATGGATAGAGCCTTTGGAAAGGTGCCTGGTTTATGGTCTTTGGGGATGTGAATGAGGAGGTTTTCATATGAGCGAAACTGGCTTCGGCCAAACTGGCTCTGCCCTTCAGTCCTCTTACCCTGAGAAGGCAGCTCCATATCTTCAAGATACATGCTGCTTCTCTTGCTGGCAGTGCGGGGTTTTGTACCCACAGGCTCCTTCACACTGGATGCCACCGTCTTACTGCTGGGGCTCACACTCACTGTGGATTGGTCTTTACAATCATTGGTAATGGAAGTATCACCATCAGTTTGGTGGTTATGTTTAGGGCTGTGTTCTAATTGGCTGATGGGAGTACACTGGAGCGTCTGCAGTGCGTGAGGCTCCTCCCCCTGTAAAACTGGCCCACTGATGACCAGTGGTGGCCTGCGATTTGAACTTTTCCGCCTCGTCGACGGTCCCCAAGTACGCATTAACTCCATGCGACGCAAAAACTCTTTGGCTTTACTCCGCCCTCCTTGCCCATGGCGGCTGCTCTTGATTGGCAGGGAGTTGTAGTGTGGAAGTTCCCTGGGTGGTTGGTAGGAAGCAGAGAGAGATGCCATAGATATAGAGTCAGGCATGGCGGAGGCGGAGTCCTCACTGTGCAGCGAGGAGACTTCTGTGATCTCCTGCTCGCTCAGGTCTGTCAGCACACTCTCACTGCTCACTGTGCTGTGCAGACCCTCCCCCTGACCTGTCGGGCTGCTTTCATTGGTGCTGTCCAACAGGAAGTCTTGTAGGCGAGACCAACGCCGGCTGCTCCACTCAAACGTCCACCTTTTACTGATAGCCAAGGGGTCATCTTCATCAGAGTCATCACCCTATGGAAGGATGACGGAGGTAGGTATTAGGTATTAGTAACTACAGTAGATTCCCTTTAGGTTGTGCTCACACATATATTTACTTTGGTGTACGGAATGAAAGGTTCTTTTATTGGACAGATTTGGCAATCTATCCTTCATCAGCAGCACTACTACGTGAGGTAAAATCAAAACAAATTTTATTATGGTGACTGACAGCAACTTATACTGAACTTGAAGGTTTTATTCTCTCTGGAGCTCACACAGAAATACCTGTACATGAAGTACTTGTGTCCTGTACTCCACCCTGACGGGGGAAACGTGATCAGCAGACAAATCGGTTAAATTGGTTTTGTTCCGCTTTTGAATTCACACGTCATGTATCCATACCACACTGTTTATCTGTTTTGTGTTCAAAATGAACCGCACCAGAGATCCCCTGGAAGCAGACCAAGAACCATCTTTATAGAAAGTGCAGTTGTTTAATCCAGTTTCCATATCTGAGTTTGTACATATAGATATATTTTCTGTGTATTTTCTACACACAGATCCTATGACAAGTAACGAACAACAATCTAACTATAAAATCCTCCACAAAGATAAAGTAGAAAAATGTGTCTATTCATGACAGCTGAAAAAGCAGCAAAACAACAACAAATAGTTTGTTAAGATGATGGCTTACAGTTGAAACAAAAATTGTCTTACTTTCTTCTTGGGGCAGCTGACATCCAGTTTCATGGAGGCACACTTGTTCAGAGTATTTAGACGTCTGCAACACACACATAAACACACAGTCAGTCAAACGTGCTACAGCTGGTAGGTTGCATATGTTCTGTCTGTTGCTGTGTGTTTGTTTCCTTCTGCACTGTAACACTCTTGGTGCTCACTCTCACTCTCTTATCTCTCACTCCTCACTACCACTGTCTCTCTTTCCTTCTCCCTTGCCTTTTTTCCCCTCATTCTTCTCCTCTCCTTCTCTGGCTTCACTCCACTGGGACTGATCCTCACTCTCAAGGAGTGCATCACCCCTCCCCTCCACTTCCCTCCCTCCTCCCTTCATCTGTCACCCATCCCCACCCCCCTTCCACTTACTCTGGAGCGCTTGGGGCATCCTCCTTACCAAAAAGTCTCTATGCAGTCTGCACCCATCCTTTCCACCCACTTTCTCCCCCCGTTCTGCAACTCAGGGGATGTGAACAGCATTTGGTTAGGAGGGTGGTGTCTGTGTTGGTGCCTTTCAAGATGGGATCATTAAAAACATGTTTTCGGGCTCGTGACCTCTGTCATTTGAGAGATTTCAGCCTCTAATAGAACAGTGAGAAATCCTCCTTTGTTCACTGTTTACTTTCTCTGTCCTCTCATACAAACGGGCAGACAAGGGATTGCTTGTTGCTACATATAAACCAGAAAAATACCAATAGGAAGCAGCAAGCTGTCATATCAACTGTCTTTCAGTAAACATTGAAGTTGAAAAATATACAGACGGAGCCATTGTAGTCTCCACACCCTGTATTTCTGCTGCAGGATTTTACAAACAATTCCTCCTAGTTGAAGGCACAGATTTAGAATTATATGCTCCATAAGAGTGATGCGCGAAAACAAGAGAGAGACATTATGAGCGTGTTTTACAGCTCCCGAGACAGTTCTCAGGGGGGTTCTCATGTGTATTCTCTCATTATATAGCTGTCAGGAATCACTAATGCTATAATTACCACACCCTCCTCTACCATAGACATTGGAGAGGCGGGGGTGTAAGAAGAGAGAAAAAGATAAGAGGGGGAAAGTATGCTGGAGCAAACTTCAATGAGAAGAGAAGAAGAGGAGATGTGAAACAGAAAGATCATAGAGGTGTGCAAAGGGACTTAAAGCACACACTCAAAGCCATCTGGTAGAATATACTGGCATCCCCTCACTCCTTCCCCGTTACCCTCAGCCCCCCTGTTTTACCCCCTGAGGGTCTCTGCTCTTTGAATGGGAGATCAGAGCGTGGCAGAGGGGAGGGGAGGTGACCAGATCAAAGACTGGGTGTCTGAGCAGGAGACAGAGATGAGGACTTCATTAAGGGTCGGGGTCAGGCATCTAATCATTAGCGGTTAGCACCAGACCGCAGGGACAAGTCCGACAACAGAACTAAGGGGGGGGGGGAATCTGGAATGAGGTCTGCACGTGTATTAGTGGGCATATACTGTAAGTGTACAGTATGTATACGTATGTGTGTTTGTGCGAGTGTCCTTACCGACATAGAGGCTCCACCAGATCCCGGTCCAAAAAGTCGTGGTCCCTTTTCACAGAGGAAATATCGATTGGAAACTGGGAATCTGTAAGTGAGAGTCAGAGAGAAAGAAGAAAAAGAGACACTGAGTTTTGTTAGTTAATGAGTGACAGAAGACAGTCTCTCTGCCGGTTAACCGATAATCAAGTCTGTAAAGTATGGCACAACTGCTGTTAACACCTGTCATCTGTATCTGACGTTTACAGAACACACAAACCCCAAAATAACTTGGATTCTACACAATGCCAATGCCAAAATGACTCAAGCCTTTTATTTTGATGACTCTCTGTGTGTGGTGGCCGACTGCAGGCATCATGTGTGCCCGGGAGCAGCCACAGAGTGCCTGAGGCCGGCATCCATAACCCGACATTACTGGAGCTCACAGTGGCTCTCAGAAAAGCGCGGTGTGTGTGTGTGTGTGTGTGTGTGTGCACGCGTGCTGGATTGCTGGATTTTAAGAGCTACTTCTTAGATTACTGGGGCCATTTCCTGTTTGTGCCTGAACTGTATGAGACCAGATGATCATCGCATGAATGAACGCCTGAAGGGTTTTCCAGAAAGGTGGAAGGAGGGCAAGATGGAAGGAAGGAAGGAAGGAAGGAAGGAAGGAAGGAAGGAGGAAAGAAGACTGAATGAAAAGCAAGAAAGAAAATGACAGACAGAAAGAAAGTGATAAGTGGGGGGGGGGGGCTGTAAGAAAAGGGGTTGGACTAGAGGAGGAAAGGGTAGAAGGAGAAAGGTGGAAGGAAGAAGAGAGAAATAGAAGCTGTGAGAGTCCCAGCAGTGATAACAAGGCCTTTCCCATGACCCCTCCCTCTGGACAGGAACTGAAGCCTGGAAATAGAACGCAGTGGCCCAGAAGACAGGGATACGACGATGGAGGGATGGCAGAAAAAGAGAGAGAAACAGAGATGATGGAAAAAATGAGAGAGAGAGAGAGAGAGAGAGAGAGAAACAGAAGCAGGAATGAACAAAAGGAGAGATCGGAAGGGGGCCAGTCTTTGCGTGAAACAAGACAGCTGGGTAGATGCGGACTTTGGAGACTTTGTGTGTGCATGTCTGTGTGTGTATGTGTGTATGTGTGTGTGTGTGTGTGTGTTACCTTCATAGAGCTGTGCGTACTGTGGAAATCCCGCTGCTCTAAGCCAATCACAAGCCTCCTTAGCCTCAATCTCTGTAAAGCAAAAAAAAGAAAAGAAAGCATTTATGGTTTACCCTGTGAAAAACAGAAAAGAATTCAGAGAAATAAACAACATCAGGTCGAAATGGGACCTCATTTTTGTGGAGAAGAGTCTGAGAATTCCCGCAGACTGATGTCTTTTATATGCCCACCTTGATGTGCAGTGTTAATTATTTGCTCTAAAACAAAAATACGCTAAAAACACATAAAATTAAGAATCAAAGACAGAAATAACGAGCATAACAATATATTTTTCTGTTGTCCCTATCCCAGCATTTTTTTAGCATACGGTGGAGGAACATCTCAGAGAATTACATTTTCATCTGGGAATTCACTGGAATGATGAGATTGGAAAATCTGGAAGTGAGACAGTGAAGGACCCACATTATCTTGAGAAGACAAAGGAAAAGGTTTACACAGTATAACATTAAATATCCTGTACTTTCAAACGGTATCCACTCAGATAAACCAACAGATTTCAGCCGTTAATGCATGAATTTAACAGGCCTTACACATGGCACCACACCCCATTAGGTGCTGCTGCTGCCAGCACCACGTTTTACAGGCATTTGTTTTACTACTTTTTTCCGCCAGCATATGTATTGCTCGCACTGCTAAACTGCCAGCTCCGAAATGTGCATGTGTGTGTGTGTGCGTGTGTGTGTGTATAAATTTTCTTTATGAGCAGCCACTGATTAAACCGCTCTGCAGAGCTTTCTGCTGACAAAGACATTTAAACGATCTTGGATTGCAGCAATCACATGTACATCCTCCTATAGAAAAATTATTATTTTTTAAAAATTCAATATAAAAGATATTAATATACACATAAGATTATACACAGAGTCACATTTACACTAACATATACACACAGATACATACAACATTAGCAGGAGAGGTGGGAAGCTTGTAGCAGGACTAAAAACTCACAGGACAAAATAAGAACATAAGAAATGGCTAAATGAGGAGTTTTACAATTCAAAATAATATAGACTGCCACACACAGTTATTAAATATACTACAGTAATGTCAATATAACAAATCAACCAACGGCAACCTTATTTCTGCATCATTCTACAGTCGCTGCACTTATCTCATACCTCTTTCAAAACCCCACTCATTCACTCTCACTTGTCTCATTCAGTCATTTAGAGGTGCTGGCAGTGAATGGGAGAGGCACTGCAGAAAGACAGCGGACAAAGTTCAGCAGGGTAATAAAAAGCCTCCGTCGTCACCATCAGAGATGACAACGGTCAGAGGAAATGATCCTTTCACCGCAATCCAGCAATTACATCCCTTTCCCAACATTCTTGGCATAACTCATCTCTCTAAATCACATATGAAGCAACGCGAGGGCAGATCATGAAAAATATTACACTCTGAAAATAGACGGGAGAGACGGACAAAATCCAGTGAGAAGCATTTCACCAGCGAGAGCTTGTAGGGTGAGAAATCGGAGGAAACGCAGAGAGCTGAAAACTTACTTGAAGCCCTCATGGTGCGGACGATGACATGCTTCTAGTTCTTTCTCATTTGCTCAGACTTTCCCTCTCCAGTTTCCTCTCCATCCCACGGCACATCCATTCGCTGCTCTACAGCTTTCTATCAAGTGGCAACGATTCTGTACTTTCTTCCTCACTGCCTTTCCAAGCCTTGTGTTTACAACTCTGCCTCCCTCTTCCAGCCTGCCCCATGCAGGTTTTCTCTTCCCTCTAATTTTCTCCTCAACCTCCTCTCTCGCACTTTCTGCTTTGTTAGGACCCACATACAATATCTCTCTCTTTTTACATCTCTCTCTACCTTACGTTGTACTGGACTCCTTTCTTCTCCTCACTCTTGTTTTAGTTTCTTGCCTTTTCCCTCTTCTCCATCCATGTGAACATTTCTTTCTACATCTTTCATACAAATGCTTTCTTTATTTCCTTTCCTTTGTCTTTATGTTTAATTAAACAATTTCCCCCTTTCTTTACATTATATCCTCTGTACTCTTACTGTATCTTCCTTGCTCTTAAACTTGTCTTATCCCCTCAATCTTTCTCTAAACAAAAATTCTCCCTCGCATGTTTTCCTTCATCCATCTGTCCGCTTTGCTTCTTTCACTGAAACCTCTTCATCCTTTCTTCCTCTTTGCTTCTTTCACTGAAACCTCTTCATCCTTTCTTCCTCTTTGCTCCTACGAGAAGCTGGTCGATGCCACCAACTCCACATCTTCTTTGTCATCACCAGAGCTGCTGCTGCCCCATCACATCCATAGAGGAAATGGCTAATTTCAGCTGCCGTTTGCATCAGTCAGCCCCCTGAGGTCACAGCCTGGCGACTGGTGGGCGCTAACTTCATGTCAGCTGAACCTAGCAAGGAGACTCTGACCTCGGCCTCTTTGTTTTGCTTTACTGTACAATACTGCAGACCAGAACAATGTGTGGGAGAGTGCAGTGTGTGCGCACACTCACACATTACACACACACATTTAGCGCAGTCCAGATGTTGCCCCCAGTGAGTCAGAGAATGCAAAAGGATGAGACAGGCAGACAGCTGGGGTGGGGAGGGCAGCTGAGATGGACAGACCCTGTGAGAAAACCACAGGGAGGAAGACATACCACACCAGCCGCTTATTTACTGGATGTGAGATTTGAAAGATTACTCTTTTTATAGAAACCAGATTTTTTTTTTAACGGGAGTTGCAGATGAAGAGAAGGAGACATAATAAGGAAGAACTGTTGAAGGATAAGTCGGACGATATTCTATATTTTCTTATGATCAACAAATCCCATCAAAAGACCAAAACTAGCAATTAATTGATCTTTTGAACATGTATTGCCTGTGTATCTAAAGCCTGATAATCCCTGTATATCCCTCTGTGACACAGACCTTGTTGTACATTAAAAACACATCAGTAAGCCACACCGTTTATAGGTTGACATGTTCCGTCATTACAATGAACATGGGCGCTGCAGTTTATTTTAAGTCAATCCCACATACAAAGTTGTGGTGTCATAAATACTCACTAGTGAACCAAATCCTGAAAATAGTCAACAAATGCACCATTTACTCATGTTTGAGTACCGTTGGTTAAAAACTACAATGCCCAGCTGTTTTAGGAAATTACTGAGCCCTTTTAAAAAAACAAAATCCTCCAATGATATTAGATATTCTTCTTTAATGACTAAAATACAATCAAGTAAATGCTGATATAAATCTTTGTCTGTTTAAAATTTACTATTTACTGTATGTCCTGCAGTATCCTGCCTATAACAATGGAAATACTTGATTTTGTTTATATAGATGAATAAATATACTACTTGAATATTTGTATACTTGCAAACACATCCTATTACTAGTCAATTGACCTCAATTCACAAATTGCATTTACACTGACTTTTCTAGTGCTGCATTTAAATGTAATCAATATGAAGCCGTTGTAGTCTCCACATGTTGTTTATTTTTTAAAGCACAAAATAGTGCACAGTGTTTGTGCATGCTGGCAATGCGTCTTTGTGTTTGTGCACAAAGGTGCCAAGTGACAAAGCTCCTGTCAGCATGGCAACAAAGCACTGCAATTCATCTGTGCAGAATTTAATCAAGAGATTAATTAGTGCACAAACATGTTATTAGTGGGCCACAAAACACACAAATGCACACAGTCAGGCGGAGCTAATCCAAGCTGCCTACTGTGCTTTTCCCTCAGTCTATTCCATGTCGCTGCATTCCTGCTGTGGAGAATATATGACAAGGGGCAGCAAGCCACTAGAACAGCAGCAGGGAAGGTAGACAGATGGTATGTGTCTGACTGTTTGTGGGTGTGTGAATATGGGCATCCATGTGTGGGACAAAGGGGTAATATAAGGTGATTCCTTACATAACAAGGGCGCCAGCTATGTTACATAATACATATAATACAAGCACCCTGATGTCCTCACAGCTTTTTCTCTGAAAGTGTGCCTTTGCCTTTCTTTCCTCTACCTTTCATTTCCTCCCTTTTTTCCAACGCCAGTAACCATGACTTTCTGCACAGCCTTTTCTCAGCGTTACGTCTGCCTTGAACTGGGTCTCAAAGACCCTGAAGTGCCTTGCATGACATCATTTCCTGCTCTGAATTTCCCAGGCGTCCAGAGTGGCATGTGAGCTAAAAACAGCAACAGGAACTTCCTGGACTGAACATGTCAGTGGGACTCAGCTGGGATAATTGTTAGACAGCAAGAGAGAGATTATCTAGATCTAGAGAATTTGGTTAATTTATAAATTATATTTAAATGCTGTTTATTTAAATGGGTCCTTTCAGTCAAAATTAATTTGATAAATCGAAGAACACTGATAAGGGACAGAGAAGAGATAACTTATAGTTTGTAAAGGATATATAGGCATGAATTGAGAAGGCATAGTCCTTCTACAAAACTGCACACACACACACACACACACACACACAGTCATGCCTGGAAAGCAGCCATATTCCCACATACGCTAAAGCACTTAGTCCTTCATGTTTAAAGGTCACAAAGGAAAAAAAGTAGCAAAGAAGGCAGAGGAGGAGTGATGAGAGACAGGGAGATAGAAAGGGAGGGAGGGACGCTAAAGAGGAATATGTCCGTCCCATCCCCTATGGTTCATCTGCGATGATGTCGAGCCCTCAGGAATGCACTTTAAAACAGAATCAGCGCTGGCTTGAAATCAGACGCAGAGTCTCCTGTGCATCACTGACTGAGGACTGCAGAGGTTAGGCAGCCCTGGGTATACAATATGATAAAAACGGCAGGACTGCTGTATGTTAGCAGTAGACCATGATTATTAATAGCACTGAGGTTTTGGTCAGTTGAGGATGAGACGAGAAGACATGAATGTAATAACGTGTATTTGGTTATGCCACTTTTTCCCCAGCAGAGGGTGTTAGAGCAATGTGTCACAGGAATGTATTTAAATCTCTGTCAAATTATTAAATGTCTTCAGGCTATGGTTACATAAGGGACATGTATGTGCCACTTCTTATCCATTTAGCCATTTAGTGATTGAGCATCAGTTGTCAGCTAGCTGCAAAGAAACAGTTTAGTGCTCAGTTTGGATTGGCAGTCAGTACAGCCTCATGGTTTAGCAAAGTAAAAATAGTTGTGATGAGTATAATGGTGAGTGGTAGATAGTTGACTCTGACAGATAAACTCAGTGACTTAATGACTGCTTCTTGAGTGCTTAAAAAATACAGACAGGTGACAATTTAGAAGAAAATCCTGAATAAATAATTATTATTATTATGTGAGTCATATGTTATGGCCTTCACAGTCACCATATTTCAACACAAATGAAAGCTAATGGGATACTTTGGACAGAGGTGTTAGACAGTACTCTCTACTATCATCAAACTGCCAAATGAGGGAATATCTTTGTGAAGAATGCTCTTCATCCCTCTACTAGAGTTCAGAGATTTGCAGTTAGTTTACAAAAAAATCAACATACTTTAACTTATACTGACAGGAAATGACACAAAACATTAGGCAGACACATTCCAATCAAATGTCACTGCTGTTTTGTGGGGTGTTCACAAAGCTGTCTTACCACCACCCACAATTTCTTTAAAAAAATTCCAGCAGTGAGCAGCTCCTCCATTTCCTGCGTGTCAAAAAAATCTGGGGGTTTGTTTTAGTTTTTTTTTTACTATGCATACTGTTTTGAGTATACTTTTTCACTTTTCCAGTGTGAACAGACTCCATACTGAAAACCCACTTGGATTTAGTATTTATAGCATGTACTTTGAGATATGAATCAAGATATTGCTTTTGAAAAGTTTCAGGTGTAGGTTTGGTTAGGTCACTGAGTTCTTTTATATTTAAGTCTGTCTGACAGTCTGCTGAAAAGTGGTATGCATCTGGGAAGTGTGTGTGAGAGAGACAGACAGAGAGAAAATGATTGCAGTATAAGAGGAGTAAAGTGTGTATTAGTGCAAAAGGCAAGGAGTGAAAGTTAAATAAGTCATACAATCACCCAAAACCAGCACAGGCATAATCTTGCTTCTCCATCTACATTCCTCACCTGCCACAGCTGTCATATATCTCTCTCTCCTCCTCGCTTCATACAATATTTATCAGCAGGTGGAAAAAAAAAAAGCCTAACATAAGACCTGACACGTTTCTGCTCCTTCATAAGGCCAGAGCCATGTGCAGGTACAGTAAATGAGAACAAAAAACAATACAAAACATACTATCTGGTCTCTTTAAAGTGTATCAACATCGCAAAACTTCAGTATACAGAGCAGAGTAACTCATTTTCTACAATGAACGCAACGCACATAAGAATAGCCACTGGAGCAGCCTAAAGGCTCTTTCTGAACACCGGGATGTTCTGTTTACTCCCAGGGAAGCATGAGTCATGTGACAGGAAATTGAGGAAGTAACCATGGAATACAAAGCTGATGAGTTGGGCAGGAGGGGCGGACATAGACAAAAACAATAACACTAAAGTCCTTTAGGGTTTGTTATGACTTCTTTCAGATATATGAAAGACATCTTTGGAGGAGAAGTGGCTCCATATGTCCAACTGACTCAAACCAGAAAGAAGTGGGAGTATTGGTAGCAGTGTGTAAGCTCTTGCCAATAAAGCATACTTAAACAGCATGATGAAACAGAAGATAGATGGGTTACTTCTAAAAGTCGGGACCATTCATTTTTGGTGTTGTGTAATACTCTGTGGAATAGGTCAAATATTGAAAAAGACAGAAAGACAAAATCTCACATGAAACGGCTGCAATCAGACTCTTCCTTAAAACTGAGAAACTTTCTGTCAAAGATTACATTGTTTGAATCGGCACCCAGCTGTCTTCTCTACCTCTGAATGGACAAACAGATGAGGAGAAAATGATGAGGGAAATTCACACTAGGTAGGCTTTGAACACTATACAGGGCAGTGTCAAATATATTCATGTTCCACCTTCATCTTGTAAAAACAGCAAATCTGGAGGAAATAAATCCAAGCAATGTGATTTTCTTGGTTGACTAATCAGGTCAAATTCAGATCACAGACATTGTCAAATCAGTCAAAAATCTAATTACACTACATAACTTTGCCATAACGCTCTATTTCTACCTTTTGCCAGCCTCCGTAGCAGCTGCTGGCGGGCAATGATGCGTGAGAGGCGCAGGGCAGAGCGACGCCTAGGGGTGCCGCCCAGCCTCAGGTAGTAGTCCTGCCCATAAGGTGTCATGGCCTCCAGACAAGTTCCCTCATTGGTGCTGTCTCCGTCACTCTCACAGTCATTACTGTCATCCTTGGCACTTTGATCAATACTGTCCACGATGTCATCAATTTCCATACTCCTACTGTCTGTAAGATCAGCACTGTCTGCGCTGTCCTCAGTACAGACAGTGTCAGCAGTCTCTACGTCGTCCCTCACATTGTCCACATTGTCAGCGATGGTTACACTCGTAGGGTGTGTACTTTTTCCGATAACTACACCACCAGTAACATCCTCATCTTTGGCAATTTCTATTCTGTTTGCATTGTCCACACAGTCCAGACTGTTGTTTACTGTCTCTGAGGTAGCCACACTGTCCATATTCACTGCAGCGTCCACATCATCCATAACGGTCATACTGCTGTCCACAGTCTCCATAACATAAAAATCTAATCCTCACTAACTTACAAGTCTTCCTCCCTCTTGCCCTGATGAGTTATTGTGTGAGCACTCCTTCTGAATTCCTTCCTCTAACATGCCCTCACTGGAAGCCAAATCAGCTCCCCAGCCGCCGGCCTCCTCCCTTCAGCTCACCACAGTCGAACAAACACACAAGCCTCATCACACCACCTGAGTCAGAAGACAGACCTTGTTCTCCCCCCCCTCCACACACACACACACACACACACACACACACACACACGCCGACTTCTCAGCTGAGACAGGAGGAGGAATCACAAACTCTTGTTTCCACAAGGTCTTTCCTTTGGTCACATGACCAGCAGCCAATGGCATGAGAGCTCAGGGAGAACTGATCTGCTTCCTGATGCTGTGCCAAAGACACAATTTGGTACATGCCTCGGGCAAATGTGCATATGTGTGCATGTGTGTGTGTGTGAGAGAGAGAGAGGGGCATATGTATATATATATATAGACACTCTCCACACCTGTTTAGCTGCCATAAAAGACTGGATGTCACTCAATTTTCATCAGCTTAACTGATAAAACTGAGCTTCTCATTATTGGCCCCGGAAAAAGCAACAAATGGCATTTTCCAGTGTATTGGTCCACTTGCCCCCTATGTCAAACCAAACTCCAGGAATCTTGGTATTATATTTGACCCGCAATTGAAATTTGAACACCATGTCAAGAAATTGGTTCAATCCTGTTTTTTTCAACTCAGAAACATTGCAAAAATAAGACCACTATTATCAGCTTTTGATTTAGAGCATATAATTCATGCATTCATTTTTTCCCGCCTCAACTTCTGCAATGCCGTCTTCACTTGCCTTAGTCAAGCGGCCCTGGCATGGCTTCAGCTTGTTCAAAATGCAGCAGTTAGACTTCTAACTAGGACTGCCCGAAGATCCCACATCACTCCTATTTTAGCTGCGCTGCACTGGCTCCCAGTGAAGTTCAGGATTGATTTTAAGATTCTTTTAATTACTTTTAAGGCATTATATGGGTTAGCTCCTGCTTACATTTCCAAGCTACTAAACCTTTATACCACTGAGTGGCCACTCAGGTCATCCAACCAAAACCTGTTGGCTGTACCGCGTGCAAAACGCAAAACCAAAGGCGACTGTTCTTTTGCCGTCCTAGCACCCAGACTGTGGAACAATCTCCCCCCTCACATTAGATCAGCTGAGTCTGTTGACTCTTTCAAACAACAATTAAAAACACACTTCTTTAGACTGGCATTTCTATAATTCTTCAGGGTGTGTTCTGGGTGGTGGTGGGTTTTTATAAGTGTATGTGTATGTATATGTGTGTGTGTATATATATACACACACGTGTATATGTGCATGTATGTGCATGGTGCATGATGCATACATGCACATACACATATACCCTCATTTTTCTACACACTTTATGTTTTTTTAGTTTTTTTAATTATTATTATCTGTATATATATTTGTATTGATGTTGATGTAAAGCACTTTGTAACCTGTGTTAAAAAAGGTGCTATATAAATAAAGTTTTACTTACTTACTTACTATATGTGGGATGGGAGATGTGATGAGAGCGGGATAGGCCTGGAAAAAAACAGTATCCTGACGGCCACGCGCCCAGTGAAGTGGGAAAGGCCAGAACAATAGAGAATATGTGGGTGTGTGAGACTGCACTAAGGAATGTATGTAGGAACAAACCTATTGTTACTGCAGTTGAGTAGGACTGTAATGCCATTGAGAAAAGTTCTCTATATCCACACCATCACGTTCATACCACATGACATTTAACATAACTGAGTGGTGGAAGAACTACTCAGATCCATTACTTAAGTAAAAGTAGCAATACCACAATGTAGGAATACTCCATTACAAGTAAATGTTCTGCTTCCAAAATCCTACTTAAGTAAAAGGACAGAAACTATATTAACAACAAAATTAATTATCAACAAATGTACTTAAAGTAAAAAAAAAATTACCCGTTCTGCAGAAAAATGTCCCCTGTGACAGATTTTTAATACTGATGTATCTGTGTGTAAGCAGCATTTTACTGTTGTCGCTGCTTGAGGTGCAGCTAGTATGAACTTCTTTATTTACAGTACAGGTAGTTTAGTCCAGTGGTTCCCAACCTAGGGGTCGGGCCCCTTCAAAGAGTCATATGATAAATGTTGAGATGATTAATGTCGTTTTTTTTGTGAAATATTGGATAATTTTACCTCTTTGGGTCTCAAACAGTTATTGAAATGAAACCATCTGAGACGTTTGAGGGGAAATCCCTCTTTGATTGAAGTGCTAACAACTCATTGACATTGCCCCAACCAGACACTGCTTTTGTTGTGAGAGACCACAAGTCAAAAAGGTTTGGAACCAGTGGTTTAATATGTTTTTTTATATTAATCTGCAAAGTAACTAGTCACTATAACTGTCAAATAAAAAAAGTACAAAATTTGTAAAAATTAAAGGTAGTGGAGCAGAAGTGTAACGTAGCATTAAATAGAAATGCTCAAGAAAAGTACAAGTACCTCAAAACTGTACTTGACTAAATATACTTAGTTACCCACATTCCCTGCTTGGGCCTCTTGATCACAATACAGCCATCATAAATATGTTGTTTAGCGGTTGTAGTAAGCAATGCTAATGTCTGAAATGTGTGACTGAATGTTGCCATACAGTAACCGCGTCGGCGTATGGAATGCAGTGAAGGAGGAGGGAAGTTCATACTTTGACCTAGTTTGGCAGAATAGTGATTTGACAGGACTAGAGGATATAGGGGGTCATTTTAATTTATTTTAGGGAGGTAATAGGCAGGGGGGTATGAGAGGGATGGGAGTGCACGTGAAAAGTAGGTCATAGCAAAGTCAATTTCAGGTGAGTCACACACACAGGCACCTGATCTCATAGTAGACGTGTTTTACTGTACAGCAGAGCTTTTTAATCTGCAGGTCATACACTGTCTGAGAGGTGCAAGTGAACAGTCTGAAATCCCAGAAATGTGCATTAACCACATATTCCATATTAATTCACCGTCAAAGAAAGTCAGTGAAAATGTGAAATCTAAAATCTGTGATTTGATTTGATTAGACTGCCCTCTTGAGGAACTCTGGAAGAAAATTATCATAACTTATCTTCAAAATTTCTCACTGCAAAATGGGAAGTATGGATTGACTTTGAATTACTTTTCAAGACAGTCTAGATACATTGACTAAAGAAAATACACGCAAAACGCCATGCAGCACACTGAGCAAACTTTCCAACTGATGCAGGGCACAGCAGGCTGACTCAGTAACCTGATAGTGAGCTAAATAGATGTGTGTAACTGGATTGGCACAGGGCAGGGCCGTAGTAAGCGGTCAGTAATCTAATATCCATCACTCTGTCTCGGTTACAGAAGGCCAAGACAGGACAGAAACTAAACTGGCAAACTGAAGAGGAGACTGAAAGCTACAGTTATGTGACAGTGAAGATGAATCAAATATGCAGGGGGTGGGGGCACGACAACAAACAGCTGGACAATATAAAGAAAAGAAAATACAATAGCCCTATCATTAATGTCATGATCTCATACTTATTTTCATGACCCAAACATTTGCTCCTAGAACAGGATATCAAATATAAAACTATAATCCTGAATACAAATCCCCAACATAACATAGTTTTCTTCGTCATCATCCCATTCACAATTAAACTTGCATAACTCTGGGAGAATGTGTTTAGGTCTAAACATAATTGGAGATATATATATAGAAAATAGAAATGGCTCTAACACTTGTAATTCTACCATGCTACGCCCTTAAGTGAATGCTTGTACTATGCGATACAATAGATATTGTTTATTGATATCAGTCACAAAGATAAGCAGGAGAGAAACTAAACTAAAAAAGAAATATCAATACAATTTTGAAATAATGTATGTACTTTTCTTAATCCTATACAAAAGACATACAGCAGCATGTTGCATATTCTGGAGCTGTATAGGAAGAATTGCTTGTTAACACAGGTAAATAAGATTTGCTCTGGGGAAACAGGAGAAAATGTACTTTTTTGAAATGTTGCTAAAGGCCTGAACCAAAGATGAAACCCCAGTTTGTTGATAAAGTCCTGAGATTATCTATGAAAGCACAAAGAGGCTGCTGACTTTGTCTTCAACTGCATTCATACAATCATTGGGTTTTACTCACAGCCAGCTGAGTATTTTCAGTATAGCAGTGAAAGACAGCTCCAGGTAGCTGAGGTGGCAAACTGATGTAGTGAGAATGATGACTAGTTAGAAAAGGATGATTTAAGATAAAGGTTTAGATTTGTGTGAACTCATTTATCTGCATCTACGTTTTCTAACACCACACACACATACACACACACACACCGAAGCAACTAAGACCCACAAATCCCACACGCAAAGGGAGCTCCGACTCCCACCGCTAACCTAAAAATCGGTGAGATTACAGCTAAATCCAGGTGCTATTATGTACTCTCAGTTTTCACACACGCACACAAACATACAGATGCTTGAATGGAACCATAAACACATTCAAATTCACTTTAACATTCAGTCCGTTTCAGTACTTATCTTCAGGACCCTGACCTGTCCATTTGCTCATTAATGCACCCAAGTAGTTCTGATTACAGTTACAAATGTGCCCTTTGTTTTTCTTGCATATACGACTTGAATTATGTGTCACGGTTCGGCCCCTGGGTTCTTTTATTTTGAAGTTCTGTCTTGTGTTCCCGCCTCCTGTCTCAGCCCTCAGTGTTTTCACCTGTGTCTGTGCTCACCTGTTTCTGATCCCCTCGTCAGTCCCTTCCCTATTTGTACCTGTCCTTTTCAGTTAGTTCTTGTCGGTTCATTGTTCAATGTTGCGTGTCGTTTGTCCTATGTTGTTTGCTTCCCTGCTTCCCTGCCTACCTACCTGCTCGTCTGTCTACCTACCTACCTACCTACCTGCCTGCCCAGCCTGCCTGCCTGCTTACCTGCCTTTCCCCAATAAAACCTCCTTTGTTAAACCTCCACCCGCTGTCTGCACTTGGGTCCTTCCCTCTCCACCCTACACATCGTAACATTATGTTGCTTAATCTAGGTGATATTTGAACTGCATCTGACAATTAATGTTTTCTGTGCATAAGAAATCTGCTATATGTGCTTTTTGTCCTCTATGCATTATTTGCTATTGTGTATTCTTAATGTAACCATGTTCATTTTAAACTTCATGTAGCTAAATTGATTGTATATTATTTTATGATGCTGCAGGGACATCAAAATAAAATGAGCCTTGTAGGTAAACTCTAGTTCATTTTAAATTTAAAACAGTTGATCAACTCCCAACATGGACTTCCTTACAGGCCATTGCTCTGACTAACCCATAGAGTGGAAAATGTACTACTGAACATCAGCGTAACGGAGAGGCCAGATGTACACATTTTAAGGATTCCCCCAACTCAAAATCTGATCCAGACAGATGTGAACTGTGTGCCTTGTGAGCTGATGGGTTAAGCAGGGGAGTGAGGGAGGGGTGGTGGAGGAGGGGCTGTGGGGTTTGGGGTGGTGGTGGTTTGGGATCTGGCTAGAGGTCAGGATGAAGGGGTGAGAAAATAGGGGAAAGAGGATTAATGGGGCAGCAGGTGTCCTCTGATGCTCCATTTGACTGATATTCCTCTCTTATTAATTGTGTACAAAACATCATCATCATAGTTTGTCATGATCCATCATGCATACTGAAAACGATCTTTAATGTCTAAGTAGCCGTTTGCTGGGCACACTACGCCTGACAGGCACCAGTGGCGTTGGCCGATATCGTGGCCTCTGGTGGTTTGTGGATGTCAGTGTGGGAATGTTCATTGTGTAATTTGCTTAAGAGGTAGACCTCTCGGTAATTACATTAAACCGAGGAGACAGATGCAACTCTCTCTCTCTCCTCGCCTTCCCTCACTTTCCTCCCTCTCTGACGCACAGTTGAGAGAGAAAGACATCTAACTCCGCGCATCCAGGCCACTGTAAATATAGAGCAAACCGACTGACCCTCCAAACATGGTGCATTGGCGCGTACATAGAATATTTGACTCCATGCAGATATGTATGAAATCCTAAATCCAAACATATTAAATCCCCCTCACTCACTCGAAAATGCAATAAGCAAAATAAACAATTATCCAGATTGGAACAACAAATGCTGAGCGATTGGCATATGAAGCCCCGGCTGGGCTCCTGTCCACAGCACATGCCTTCGCTGTTTTGAGCACTATATTTGACAATGACCTTCCCAAAATATCAGGGAGCGCGCTGCGCATGACGCTACAGGCACAACAGAAGAAATGTGCAGTATACGCTAAGATAAACTTTTATCTTCCATATCCTTCTGACAATAGGCCTATTCAGCAGTTTTAAATGGGCATAGTGGTAAATAAAAATGCGGGGATTATGGCCTCCAACAGTGACAGCAACAGCAAAAGACATTCATCCATGTAGGCAGAAATATATAATGTTTCATTTTTAAAACACTATGGGTTGCGTTAAGGTAGCAGTTCACGACTCATGCTGCTGTTATGTAGCCTACCAGATCTATTTGACAGACTTGTGTCAGTCAAAATGAGCATAAACTGCATTCCGCACATTAAAATAAGTTTCATTTCCATTGGTTTTGGCTCTCTGACCTGCCAGCCGTCTCTCCCGGACATTCCTCCACAGCAGATCCCAAGCCTTGGACGTGGAGTCCCGCAGCTGCTCGCTGATCGACCGCCGCAGCTGCAGCTTGGCAGACCTCCTCTGGGTTGTCATTGCGGTGCAGCCGGACGCATATTCCCTGACTAAAACCAGCGCCTCATCAACGCCCGTTATTACTTAATCCCTTTATTCCTCTGTGAACAGCCCCGGCTGAGACTGTGGGTGCGCTCCCGGCTGCTGAGTCTGGCTGCCGCAATGATCGTCACCGCTTCACCTGGTAGCTCCTCTCGCGCTGCGTCACCTTCCTGCACCAGCGGAGGCGGACGAGGTCCTATTCGCAGGATTTGGACCCACTACAGATATACTGATTCAATTCATCCAGCATTTCAGCCACTGGTAAGGCAATGTTTGAACATAACTTCAGTGTGTGAGCCTGGACCTCTGACATGGCGAGCCAGATGTGAGAGGCGGTTTTCCCCCTCCCCATGTGTAAGTCTCTTTCTTTAACACACACACACACACACACACACACCAAACAAAGATCTCCTCCACACCCAAACAAGGATCTCTTTCAATCCCCTTGATACACACTAATAACACACAGTCATGCCACACACACATATGCACACAAGTTGCAACAGATTTGTGTTGCCAGGAAAAGCTTTCTTTAGCATCTCTGGTCATTCAGTCACAAATCTGACCTTTCAGGGCAACAGCAACAGACACGCTGGACTTACTTAATTATTGTCCTTATATTCCCTATCACTTCCTTTCAGTGAATTATTATTAATAATGTTTCAAATCTCAAAGAAATAATGACAAATACTTACCAAAACTCAAGCTGATGTCTCAAAATAGCTGATTTTGTCTTATCAACAGCCAAAAATCAAAAGGTAGGCTATGCAATTTACAATGACAGGTAACAGAGAACAGTAGCAAATCCTCACATTTGAGAAGCTGAATACAGTAAATATTTGGAATTTTAAATTGTAGCTGCGTTGGAAATCTCTTTCTGGGATGTTAACGTTGTCTAAGTTAAGTTGCACAGGAATAAGAAAAACACAACAAAATGGACAAAGGAATCCAGGGCATGTTTTGCAAGTGCTTCAGTGGGTTTTTCCTTTAACTGCACAAGTAAGCGATTGCATCACAATATCAGTAACTGAATATGTGCTTGACTAACTGAGATAAAGAGGAGTGAACTCAAGAGCATACATGCTCCAGTTCAGTCTGACAACCTAAAGTGAAAGTGCACAAACATCAGCCATCTGAGCTGTTTCTCTTTGTGAGTCGCGTTCACCCCCCTCTGACAGGTCAAGAGTTTTGGGAATTTCATTCTGAGCTCAGAGTTACTCCCCTGTTATGCCAGGAATGCCAGACAGAGCAATCAGACCGGCCAGGACGCTCCTCAGCTGCTGTCTGCCTGACACCATCGGATGTCCTGTTTTTGGTGTTGAGTTCCAGGTCAGCCTGGATCCATGAGTAGAGACCTGATTCAACATTTCTGCCTGTCGAAACACGCTTGACATCCCGAGTAGTCAGCAGAATCCTTCACTTATCTGGACACCGAATACCACTTTCCTGGTATGGTTGACTGTCAGAAATGGGGCTATGAATAATCGCATGGGGATGAGCATTTTAGTCGTTTCCCAAAATGTGACTTCTGCAATTGGATTGGTTCCCCATCAAACATACAGCTCACAGGTTGAAGGGAAGGGTTGTTAAGGCTGGAGTTGGCCCTGTCTTGCCCTGCCTCAGCATGGTGTCCGATAACAGTATAGCCGCGGAGAGACCCAGTGATTTATATTCCTGCACTGCACTGCTGAGCCCAGGGTGAGATTCATGGCAGGCACCGGCAGTCAGCAGTGATGAGAGAGAAAGTGTTTAAGAGGGAGAGAATGATGAACAGTGAGTAGATGAATGGAGAAGGAAGGAACTGAGGAGCTGAGGGGGAGCCTAAAGCAGAGTCGATTGACAAGACCACCAACATATCATAGAAGATCCGATGTGGGACAAGAGGAAGCAAGAAAACATACTAAATGACACACTTCATGGAATAAAACTTTTGATGAAATTTCCTTTTCTGTTTAGATTGCTTCTAATAAAACAGCTTAATGGGATTCACAAGCATTATATTAGCAAAAAGAGTCAAATAAAGAGACAAATTTCAAAGTCACAGCATGTTTCTTTCACATATTATTATAATTATACTCTAATGGATATTATACTCTAAATGAAAGGGAGGAGACCGGGAATAATGGGACAGTATTTTTTGTGTTTGACAGAGTCACAGTTGTTGGTGAAGAGAGGAAGAAAGTTTACAATAACTTATTATTGATGCATAATGTAAAGGCAGTCATCGCCCCTATTCACAGAACAAAACAGATTTTCTGCTTTGACATTTGTAGATTTTTTTTTCTAAATATCAGGAGCATAGTTACAATACATCGCATAGGTGCAAGGCTAACATATGCACGCCAACATCATGACGATTTTTTGTCGGTTTTTCTCCTAATGGCTAATTTGAAGTTTGTGTGCAGACATCACACATACAAATGTCAAAAATGGAGCTGCAACTAATGTTTATTTTCATCATCGATTAATCTGCAGATTATTTTACATTTGAAATGTAAGACAATAGTGATAAAAACTTCTTAAAGTCCAAGATGACATCTTCAAATGTCTTGTTTTGTCCGACCAACAGTCCAAAACCTAAATATATTAGTGTTTAGTGTCACATAAGACGAAGAAAAGCAGCAAGTGAGAAGCTGGAGCCAGAAAAATTTTTGCTTTAAAAAATGACCTAAACAATCAATCAAGTATTAAAATACATTTTCTGTCGATCTAATCAATCAACTAATCAGTCAATTGATTATTGTTGTTTCAGCTCTGGTCAAATAGTAGACATTTTGAATATTCTCTCAAGGGAAAGCTTCTCCTTTCATAGCCTAACTATTGATTGGAGGATACTAACAGATGCAAGCATCTGAAACTGTTGAATCAGCTCTATTTTTGGGTTTGCCTCCCAAGCTGCCAAGAGACCACGACATATGCGGGCGCATGGCATCGATTTGTGAGCAAGGATCCCTTAAAAGAAGATGTGGGTATTGTATGCTGTCGTGCAGGCTTATATTTGGAGTGGGAGAGCGCTAATCCTGTTTAGGTGAGGACTGAAAAAGCAGACAGGAGAGGAGGTGGTGAACCTGTGTGTGCCATTGCAAAACAATCGAGGATTGGAGAAGAAGAGAGAATGATGAAAAGATGATGATGAGAGCATATGAGGGGAATAAGACTGTGTGGGACTAAAGCATGTACTGTATAACAGGTACAAGATGAGCCACCAAATGTCTTGAAGAGAGTCATGAAAGGCACAAACAAGGTCCTTATTTCAAACTGCACACAGCTAACATTTCCCCTTTGTCTCAGATATTAAGAGAGAAGACAAAAACAAATCAGTCTGTCAAATACAGACAGGTGACAGTAGAGTTTCAGAGACTTGGAGAATTTATGGAGAGGGGCACTGGAGTTGTTTTCAAACAGATCAAAGTGGCTTTATGTTTAAAATTCACAAAATCCAGACTAGTGTGGTAGCGACAGTCCTAATTAGCACCAACAGGAATATTCAAGCATTCAAATAAAAGGTGCTAAAAGGGTTAAATGTGTTGTTGTTACATGGCATGTTGCTGAATGGTGGAAAGCCTTTCTGTCTCTTTCTATTCTATTCATCAAAATATGGATATGATGATGAGATTTTACTTTGAATTACTGTTAATTTGATATGTGATTGTACAATTTGCAGTAATTTCCTCAAGGAAGAACGAGCATGCCTGTGGATTTTTTTTACGAAACAATGTGTGCACTTTTTATAATTTATGAGATTTTATTTCTACAGCTGCATGCATGTGGTATAAGTTATGTCATGCACACATACACCAAAACAGGTTATTTTACAACCATGAAACACAGCGTCACACCAAAGTGTAACATAAACCCTGAAGGAACCAGACAGGGTGACGGCATGACGGCCAGCTTTATCGACACTCAAAGAGACACCTTTAAAGAACTGGACTGTAGCTACCAGCCAAAGCAATGACAGATATGTATGTGTTCTTAAAGAAACTGTGTAAACAGAGTGGATTGTGGGCTGAGGTTGAGAGACAGAAACAGTGATAGAGTGTACAGACGTGAATAGAAAATGAAGGTAAATAAAGTTAAATCCATGCAAATACAAAGCATGCATAAACTAATGTGTGAGTGGATATACATTTAGTTTTCGTATACACACATACTGTATACTGTATACACACACATTACCTTGTGACTCGTGTTCCCTGTTCAAATGTGTGTGGGCTGCAGGATTAGGGGATTTTAGAAATTATCAGCTATCTACAGGCACAACGGGCTTATAATCAGAACACTCTGACATAACTCTGAGGAGTAAAAGATTAAGTACCACTGACATTTTCTGTGTTTTCCTAAATCCTTCCACTACTGATATATAGTTCTATGGTAAATTTACTGGGATGAGCAGAAGAGTGACTGAAAAGATGCCCTGAAACATTGTCCGGGGACAAGGATCATAATTTAAATTTCACGAAACACTGTTTTGTGCAAAGTTACTGCAAAGTTAAGATAAAATCTTCTATTGAGAAGACCCAGAATCCGCATCACTGATGACAAGGTCCCTGATTTTTCTTTGTTTCTATTTTCATGAGAGAACAAGCTTAAAGGACAACTACACTGACACGTGGGCTTCAGTTTACGCATCTTCAGTCTGTGAAAACAGTTCTTCTCTCTCTGGAAGGAGCGTTCTTATATCTTGAAGCTTGACCTATACTACAGACTAAAAGTCAGGAGATCTCGGACCCCGCTGCTTCAATTTTGACCATTCTTTTTAAAAATCTGTCTGTTGTGAGTCCCCCAACTTTACAGAAGTGGCATACTACATCGCTGGAGTGCCCCTTCAAGGAAATATAGGTAATCTGATTTTACAACCTCTGTCAGTGAGCAAGGAATTATAACATACAACAACACAACACAATAGATCTCTAGCACATGCAATAGTAACCTTTAACACAAACACTGGCAGTAGCTCACTTGCAGCACCGTCTTTATTGATAAGCAGTTTGAAATACAATTGGACTGGGAAGTGGAGAATGACATTTTTAAATTGCTAAAAATTCATAAATTCTCTAAAATTCATAAATTCTGACCCCTGCTACTTCTTTTGTAAGCGAAATCAGCACCTAACAAGGTAATTGTGCTAATGTGGGACACTAAAAATCATATTTACCTTTAAAGAACTGGACTGTAGCTACCAGCCAAAGCAATGACAGATATGTATGTGTTCTTAAAGAAACTGTGTAAACAGAGTGGATTGTGGGCTGAGGTTGAGAGACAGAAAGAGTGAGAAAGAAAGAAGCTACAGGTCATAAATTAAACACTTCTGTGGGAAAACTACGAAACTTCCATTGACTTTGATCCAGGCTCAGTTTTGAATTTCTTCCCTGTGATGTTGAAGGCTATGATATGTGGATGGTAAGCTGGTCCTTGAGGTCAACCTCTACCCCAGGCAGGGAGAGAGAACACCACAGGAACAACTGTCTCACAGCAGCAGCCAATCAAAACACCAACCTTACACATTCCAGGGCTCAAACAGCCAATCAAAGCAGCACAATGGACATGTTCTGGATAGACCCGGGATCTTATTTTCAGAACAAATACACAGCAGAGCATGGGCGTCTCCGCCGGGAGAGCAACCAGATCTTGCAGTGGTTACAGAAATGGATTTGGAGAAAGCTGCTGTCTTCTAGAGGCAAAAAAAGGAGGAGGAGGAGGAGGAGGAGGAGGAGAAGGTGGAGCAGGGGGAGGAGGTCTAGTTACTCCCTCTTCGGCCTGTCCGGTCATCTGAGGTTAGGAAATTGTGTCAAATAAGCAGCATGATGAGCCAGAGTCAGAAATACTTCACAAACTGCATGTGATGGTCACAAAGATGCTCAGAGCACCCTCTCATTAGCCTGTCTCCAAAGGCCAGAGATGATTTTAAAAATACTAAAACTTAAGTATTTCTAAAGCACAATTACAAAATTAAAAATAACACATTCACAGTTATTTTCTACACATTTTAAGCTTAATTTTTAACAGATTTGTCCATTTTGAACAGGTTATTCCTCAAAAATAACCTTACATTTTCCAGGGTTTTCTGTCACTGAGACTCTCCTGCACTGTGATAGTATTACTGTAAAAAGTCAATAGCTGCATATGCACACAGAGTCTGGGTTAGCGGGTTCAGGCTAATCAATAATTTAACAGATCACGTGACCAAAGACTGTGACAAAAGCATCTTGTCCAACCCACTCCCCTCTCCCAGCTTCCTTACATTTACATGTCTCCTTAGCTACCATGTACCCTCTCCCTCCTCCTCCTTCTCCTCCTCCTCATCCCTGCCACTTTCTCCCTGGTCTCTGTCTTCTATTTTCTGCAACACTCAGTCATTCAGGCCAAGCTGCTCAGCTCACTGAACTCTACTGTTTGAGACTGAAACACACATGCATACATGACCCACCAACACTTATACTGTATGTCACCTCAGGAGCTGCTTTGAAACCTTGAGGTGCACCGCAAACAAAACTAAACAAATGAGGAATCCAGATGAGGAATCATCTTGATACAACAGAAGAATCCAGAAGAATTCCTCATCCTGTAAAATAACTGGTCAGCAGCTTCAGTGAGCGCCACCAGCCTGCTTAAAGTGGAAAACTTCCAGATTAAATGAAACCATTGAACAGATGGCACTGTGTGACCTTGACCTAAATTCCCAGCTCATACTATCTGTTTCTAGTGATCCCTGAGAGCACACACAGACACACACACACACACACAGACACACACACACACACACACACACACACACACACACACACACACACACACACAGACACACACACACACACACACACACCTAATCATCTTAGTATGAATCACATAGTAATTCCATATGTTGCTCACTTCCTCAAAAAGCAACGCTGCAGGATTCAAATCACAACATCTGTTCACTCATGATTGTGTTTTTTACCTTTAGCAACCTAACATGAACTGAAAACTGTACATTTATATTTATATTGTAAAGTTGCTTCTATATAAACTTTTACGGAGAGGAACGAAAAAGCAGTGACAAACCTTAAACAAAACCATCTTGATTGCACAAAGAAAATATGGCCTTTCTCATAGATCCATACTCTAAACATGGACGTTTTTTTTTTAATTGTTGCTATGTTTAGTATTCAGAGGTGATATTGTTAACATGACCCTTGACTCTGAGACATCAGACAGACAGTGTGATTGACAGGTGCTCCTTGCAAAAAGCAAAGGCAGTAAAGACTCAGCAAGAGATGAAATGAGGAGGGGAAGACAGATGGTGGCACTGGAGATCAGAAGAGAGATGACCCAAATTAAGTAAAACAGTAAAGAAGTGAAGTCAAAAAAAAAAAATGGGCCATGAGGACCAAGGAGCCTAAGGACCAAGGAGGAGAGTTGATACATATGGGAAATAGGGGAAACTAGGGCTGGGTTAAGGGAAGCGGACTCAGCTTGAGGTATAATGTATGGAACTGAATGGGGAGGGGTGGACGTCGTATTTGGAGACAGATGTGCAGGGTTGAAAGTCGAGTGCAGAGGGCTACGTGCTGCAGACAGTGGTATGGAAGCAGCAGGACCTGGGGCAGGACCGGGAGGGGAAACAATAGCTAATGGACACAGAGGAAACTCCACAGGTTATTGGAGTGCAGATCACATACTGATAGGAGGCCTTGTAGCTGAGTTCTCATTTTAAAGGCACTTAGGAGCGATACATATAGAGAGGTTTTTAGCTGATAAAATGAGCATTTTAGCAGGAAAATCCTCAAGGACCAACTTCCTTCCTCAAGCCTTTTCTCTATGCTAGTATAGGGTTGCAGGACCACACACAAACCCACAAGTGTGTACAGGCAATAGACAAATATGCACTTATATGTGTGTCGCCAAACACACAGGCTAACACATGCACACACAAATACACAAGTAGTCTCATGTACACATTAGTGATTAAAAGCTGTCAAATATGTTTTTTTTGTTACAATCTATCACCATAATGCTCACATGTACTGATTAACTGAACATGTCACCCATTATTATAAACATTATGAGTGTATAATTATACAAAAAAACTAAAACCAACTCTATGCTGCCTACCCAGCACCAAACAGCAGACAGACACGGTTAGCGACTAGCTGGTGGACATTAGTATAACAATATAGATGTTCAGTAAATGTGTGTGTTTATGTGCACACATTAATGCATTTGCAAGTTGTGGTGCATGGCAGTGGAAGCAACACGCAGGATTCATAGAGAAGTTTAGGGAGACAGCAACACTATCATGCAAACAGGAACACAGCCAACAGTCACAGTGAAACAAATCAAGATGGAAAATAGACTGTCACTGTAGGGGTCAAGTTACAGTTTGAACGGTCAGAAAAGACAGCAGAGGGCAGAAAGACAGAGGGAAAATGAAAAGGGAAAGGTGTAGAAGGAAACAGAGGGAGAGACCGGGGCTACAGCCAAATCCACTTCCAGACTTGTTAAAGCACTGCTGCAATATTCAACACACACACACACACACACACACACACACACACACACACAGGCTCACTTACTAAGCACTGAGTTAATAGGGGACCTCCTAGCATCACAAACCTTTAATGTATGCACTCTGGTGGGTCTACACACGCTACTAACACACACATGCACAAACACACACACACACACACACACACACGTTAACACCACAACAAGCCACCATCATTAAGTTATAAAGCTTTATTGCAAGATAATTGCTGAGCCAACTGCTTTTCTGTGTGAGGTATCTTATGCATAACACACAGCAGCAGTAGTAGAGGCTTTTTACAATCTCACACACACATACTGTATACACACACCCATGACATTCATAGACACATGGATGGACTGAACCCTCTGACACTTTTAGCACTTTTACACAAGTTAAAAGAAAATGTGAGGAGAGTGACAACTACAACGAAGGGAAAAACATTTGGGTTAAATATTAGCATGACACTGCGT
>LKNJ01000507.1:125000-158929 GCA_002120245.1 Maccullochella peelii
AGAAGTCTTAGAAGTGCTAACAGCTACTGCGTTTGCACGCCAGCAGATCCATACCCATGACAACTGAGCAAACTCCAGGAGTGAAGAAGACCAGGTGATATGGTTGAAATGGTATAAAAAAATCTGATTTATATAAAAAAGGATGGTGAACTTTTGGACACTGCTATCAATTAAACCCATTTCCCCATTTTCTTGCTGTTTACCTCTCGTCATCTGTCTGACAGTTGTTCCTGTTGAGCAGTGGTGTATTTGTGGTAGCGTTTGTTTCTGCAGCAGTGCTGACACAGAAAAAAAAGATGACCTTGCATACTGCTGGATGGAGCAGAGCTGTCTCATCCTTTTACTTTCACCTTCTTTACACAACAGCAGGGGACACACAGACTGGACAGGGGCCCAGAGAGAGGGAGGGAGGAGACATGATAGAAGAAAGGGAGGATTTCAAAGGATTAGTCAAAAGCGAAAGTGAGGAAAACATTTACTTTCCTGTAAAGAGCTTTGGGTAGAAATTCCCATCTGACGACATGCAGCTATCTGTCTATAGAGATTATACAGCACAAAACAGGTTTGGGCGTGAAGGTTTCACTCAAAAGATGTTACAAATCGAGTTTGGTAGACATCAAAACTTTCCTCAGATGCTTAACTGATCAACTTATGTCAATCAGACATGTCTCTGAAGCACCTGTCTGCATGGTCAGCTGCAAAGTGTTAGATGTTGTTTAGCTCCAAACCAGCGTGCATGCTGTTTCTAAAGAATAAGGGAGGCATGAGTTAACAGCAGGGGAGACGGCAGGTTTGAATAAGTCTGTAAGCTGATCAAATCACAGACATCACATCTGTTTGTGAGCGGTAACTTGATGTAATAACCAGTAGACAAACACAGAGCCAATGTGGGTTTCTCATGGGAGAAGCTGGAGTAGCCTAGTTGCATTTGTGATTAAATATAGTATTCAGGACAGAATCAAGGTGGGTTAGTTTTGTGGCAGATGGATACGCAACTGTTTTTCCTGTATCTTTCCTGATAGCTTTCTATCACCTTGTCTATAATGTGTAGTGATTAGTAAGCAGGAAGTAGCATACACACAAACATAACCACAAACATTCACTGTAGTTACTCATTTTTGTCTGTAACCACCACAAAGTCTCTCCAGACATATAACTAAAGGGGTACAGAGGTACAGTCTTGCTCACCCTGGCCCGTCGTGCATGTAGATGTGTAGGGGATGAGAGGGAGGAGCGAGTCAGTGGTCTGCTGCGGGTCAAAGGTCGCGAGGGCTGCCTTGTCAGTGGCTCAGGTTTGTCTGGAGCTCTGGAGGTTCCCTGATCCTGACTCGGCGCTCGGCTCGCCATCCTGCCCACAGCCGGAGCACCCTGGGAAGACAGAGAAGAACTAGTCAGATGCCTATAAAGCTAATTGAGATTGAAAGTTCTTTCTTGACCTTGGAAACAGCAAATCTTACCACAAGTTCCACTCAGTAGCTTTTTGGAGCTCGCGATCATATTACATGATCTTCCTCAGCAGATGAAGTTACTCAATGGTCATGAAAATACAGATGTTAAAATTTCCATTTTTTACGAGCACTCAACAAAGTTAAAATTATCACCATGGCCAATCACACCAACTGTATTCTCGCTGCTAGTGTTTCTCAGAGTGTTCTGTTCTGTAAACCCTATTTCTTCTCGTCACACATTAGTTATTGTTTTCCCTCCCCAAAGTGGCTATACATTTTGATTTTTTTTCCATTATATTCCATTGTAAGAAACTGTCTTTGTTTTGCATCACAATGCCGTCAAGACAACTGACAAACAGTTTAAACTGCTACCCATTCTTCTCATTTATTGTCTTGTTTGCTAATATTAATTGCAGTCATGTCTCAAAACTAATGCTTTGATGCTAGAATTCAACACATAGTGTTACCATTACCTATACAATACCAGTCTCTATGTAGCTGTGTCTCCTCCAGTCTCTTACCCCAGTCCCTGTCTTCATGTCACCTGCCTCTTTAGCAGCTCTCTGTATCTCTGTTTGGTGAGTATTTAGTGGAGCTGGTGTTTTCTGGGTGAGTGTTTGGAGACATAAGACACTGCTGATGATGTGTCTGCTCTTCTATCATTGTGAAAAATCCCCCCCTTGATCCAGCCCATCCTCGTCTCCTCTGTATCTCTGCTCAGTGACAACACTGGAAAGTCCATCCCAGCTTGACCTCATGACTCAACTACTGTACCCACTTCAGTGGGAACTGGGAAGACCCGCTGCTGTGCTTCCCGCTCTCCCTTCTCATCCAACACTGAGCTGATAACAGGGATGTGTGTGCAAATGTGAGTGTGTGTAACTGAAAGTGAAGGAGGAATGGCATACATTTCTCTAAACAGCATGTTTTTCTTCAACCAAGAATCCAATCCACAATCCGCATGCACAGAGAGACACATGTTCCCTTCATCACAACATACAATGCATGTCTGTGTAGAAAATTCCCTTTCTGACCCTGTAGAGCATTTCCATCATAGAGATGGCATGATACTGTTGCTAAATTTCTAACCATGCGGTTACAGTTAGATAACAACATCAAGGACACTGTGTCCCCAAAACAAAGTACCATTCAAACTGAGAGTCATCTACATTTCTAATTTTGGCATGACTGTATTTCCACATTTGTTACTCTTAACTAAAGTGGTTTGTTTGATTAGCATTTTTTTCTGTTCTGTTCCTTCTCATTTAGGCAACAGGAAAACAGGAAAATTCCCACAGTGGAAAGTCCATCTATCAAAATACAAGTCTAAGAGTCAGCCATGCTAGCGGCTTTTTGAGGCTGTTCTTGGGCACAGCGTTACTTTGAGCATCAGCATGAGAACATGCTTACAACGACAGTGCTGATGTTTAACAGGTGTAATGTTTATCAAGTTCACCATCTTAGTTTAGTTTGTTAGCTTGCTAACATTTGCTAATTAGCACAAAAAAAGTACAGCTGAGGCTGATGGGAATGCCATTAGTTTTGCTGGTATTTAGTCATAAATTGTCCATAAATTTGTGCTAAATTTCCCTCAGGATCAATAAAGTATCTATCTATCTATCTATACCAAAGTATTGGACAAACTGAAATTTTGACCTCATGATTGCATGACATGAATGCCTGTACCAAATGACATGGCAATCCATCTAATAGTTATTGAGATATTTCAGTCTGGACCAAAGTTTTGGACCAACCGATGGACATTGCCATCCCTAGAGCTATGACACTAGCATGGCTAAAAAAAGACATTAACAATACATTTCTAAAATGGAAGAATTGAGGGGCTTTTTAAATGTAAATAGCAGAATGAGAAAGGGGTGGTGGTTAAAGGATATTGTGTTTGGACTGTTTAGAGTGAAGACAGTTATTTTAGGCAGTTTTTCTATATTAAGCCCATTATTTGCTATGACAAAAAGTTCATTGTTAGAATGGGATAGATAAAGAGACTGTGTTGCTTAGAGGAATATCTTGGGGTATTTAAGAACTACTGAATTCAGTTCTTTTTTACCTCAAACAAATCTTAATTCGTTATCACTCTGCCCCGCACCCCACCCTGAAGTCACACATTACCCCTCTGGGCTGGGGTAATTTAATCTTTATTACCCTATAAATATTTGACATTTTTGGGATAAATGGTCTCTCTGCTCCTCTTCCACAACCAGGCAAGAAGCTGAACTGAACATTTTTATAGATTTTCCTTTTAAATGAGCATCATATTGTGTATCTATCCTCACTGCAAATAAAATGGACTTTAGTGTTACATAAAAATACTTGACAGAGAATGTGATACAAAAGCTAAAAATGTCTTTTTTACTGCTGTTTTCCTGGCTTGCGAGACCGTTTGATTAAGATTAGCTTGATTAAATACAGCCTTTTTATAAGAATTCCTGAAGTTCTGTGCTGTTGGTTTAAGAGCATTTTGAGGTTACCAGATTTACACTTGGTAAGCATAGTGAGGCAGCTGGAATGCCATGTGAGAGGAGAGCAGAGGAGCGCAGCACAGGAGCTATTTACAAACTGCGTTCTTCCAGAAATTATGTTCAATAAACCTTTAAAATGACAGTAAGCTGGTAGGAGCTCAGCTCTTACTATCTGTGGTTTGTGGAGACTTAATGCTGTTTCCAGATGGATGCCAGACGAGTCAGAAACCACCTGATTTATGAAAGGCTTTAATGGCGGAAAAACAACAGGCTTGGAGACCATCCAAACTATTATTCTTAATTAATCTGCCCCATATTAAATAGGGGCAGAGACTGCAAGCCTGGCAACCCATTCCCCTGAGTAGACTCTCTGTCCGATACGTGTGTGGTACACTGTACGATGACTCAATGGTAAATTCAGCTTGAGTGTGTGTGGCCACAAATGGTATGGTGTAAATAAATGCTAAATTTATGAACTTTGTCTAAAACTTGAACAATATATTGAAAGTAATGGCACTTTGGTACTTTGATTAGACTACGCTGAAGTCAAATCAAAACTACATAATTCATGTCATCTATTTTTATTTTAATTCAGTGATTTATGTACTTAAGGTACCCTATTTTAAAACTCTTGTGCAGTCGCAGCAGCACATCAGACAGACTCTCTAACTTTATGAATGATCGACTTACGTGGAAATACAAGATAATGAAAAAGTAGTGAGTAGATTCATTTTAAAGTAGTGATTACGTATGATAGCACCTCATAAGCAAGTTCCAATTCACACTCAGAAAATGGTAATGCTCTTGTGTGAAAGTCTATATTTAAACTGAAAAGGAGATGCAAACTTCTTAAATGATATTTGCAGTCCCAGTTCTCCTCTTGAAGTGTTACAACAGGACAATTAGCGAAAAGCTAGAAAAAATGCAAAATGCATGTTGAGCATATGTTGCAAATATGCAAGAGTCCCCATTTATGATTAATCACCTTTGAGTAATTATCATCAAATATTTGTATTGGTTAGTTAGTAGGCAACAGAAAGTCTTTCCAGAGTCCATTCAAAAACTGTCCATTTAATGTTGTCTTCTTTTCAGTAAATTATATATACCATGAAGAACATTACCATTAGGATGGTTGACCTGTTCATTGTTCCTTCAGCGTTTTATCTTTTGTTAATTTGTTTTCATCACTATTAATATGCTTTGTTCTTGCTAAAGCACTTTGGGTCAAGCCTGTTTAAAGCACCATATAAACAAATCAGACTTGACTTGATTTAAATGTACTTGACTTACCGTGGTGCTCTGCTGCTCCTCGTCAGCATTGGCCACGTCTGAGTGGGAGGAATTAGCGCCCTGGACTTCCTGGATCGCCTCATTGAGGTGATCCAACTTTTTCATCAGCAGGGTCATGGAGTCACACGCAGGAGCCTGAACATACAGGTCAGAACACACACACACACACGTAAATATGGCTCAAGGGCAAACTCTGGGGTTAACCTTGCACTGAGGCCTTTCATGTATGCTGGTCCTAACCTCTCCTAAATCTGCTGAACCTAACCCAGCACACACTCCTCTTCCTCATCCACCTACTCCACCCTTCGTTGCCTCCAGGCTCCTTGCAGATGAACATTGTGCTTTTTCAGGCTGAGCAGGGGTACACAGTGTGCCCTGCACCGTGGAGGAGGTGACACCTTCACAGTGAGATCATTGTAGAGCAAGGACGACAGAAGCCTTTGATAGAAGAAAAATACTAAAGCCAAAGATAACGATAGCTGCTGGTGACAAATAAACTGCGTTTAACCTATATAAAAACAGCAATGTGGCAAATGCACGTTATGTTTATGTGTTGTAATATCTGTCCGTTCCATACAGCTCTGTTATGCTCACATACCAAAGCCTTGCTTTCCCTCTCTTTCCCTCTCCACCCATTGGTCATGGACTCTGACTGAGACACTTGTTCACTGGCCTTCCAGGAAATGAACAAACTGCTTTGTTTCTGGGCTCCACTGCCAATCCCAGAGTCCCAGAGGCTGATAGCAGCACATAGGGCCCCTTTGAGGAGCTTGAAGTCCAAAAACAGCCCCCTCACTCACACACATACATGCATAGACACAAGCATGCCCTCACCCACCCACCCACTCACGCACACAAACACACCCTTCTGTCCACTCCCATTCCCAAACCCATCATGTTGACCAGTTTAAAAAATATCTGAAGTAACAGCTTTGGCAGTAAAGCCATTTCCTGTGTGTTACAGCCCCCACATCTCCAGATTCCTACACACAGGAACACAGAAGGCTGTCTATGTGCAGCAGGGTGCTATTTTTACCCTCATTATGGGGGACAGAGCCAGGGCGAGGGGAGAACACAGGGAGTGGAGGCTTTTCAGTGGCATGAGTGACTGTAAACATGAACATACACAGAGTGGCACATAAATGTGAACTCAAATGCACACCATCGCATACACATAGACACACACATTTGCACACACTTACTTTTCACAGCAGAGTGCTCTCAAAGTTCATGAAATGTTAATAGGTTTCTGTCCAAAGTATCCACAGAGGATAGAGTTCTTAATGCATCATCTCAGCTACAAGACCATTTCATTATTTGTCTGAACTATCCTGGAAAGGCTAAAACACCTATTATCGTGAAACACCTATTAACGTGAGGAGAGGAGAGGAGAGGAGAGGAGAGGAGAGGAACCCCACCAATGTGCTGTAGAGATTTTCTTTCAGCTAAATCTTGGTGAAATATTTTACTATGTATTTTCAATTTTGTATCTTTCTATCTGATGCACCAAAATGTTATCTTTTAAGCAGGGCTGTTGTCAACAACATTCAAGTCAATTCCAAGGCAAGTTAAACTTGCAATAACTGAGCACGTGGGAGAAGTTTGCCTCAAAGGCTTTCTGACAGAAAGTCTTTCTGGTAGAAAGCCTTCTGCCAGAAAGCCTTTCTAACGTGGTTAACGCTGTGAAACGGTCGCAGTTTGGTTAGGTTTAGGAACCAAAAGTACAAACTGTAGTTCAAAGTTGAGTTATTATTTTAACCCAAACCATGATCTTTTCTTAAACCTACCCAAGTAGTTTTGGTGCCTAAACCTAACCAAACTGTGGTTAACATTGTGAAACAGACGCAGTTTGGGATAGGTTTAGGCACCAAAACTACTTGGTTAGGTTTGCGAAAAAAGGTTGTGCATTTGGGTTAAAATAATAAGTTGAATTTCACGTGGGACGCCAACAGCAGACTTTGTCGCTCTTTATACTACATCACCTGACTTCCTGACTTTAAGGCAAACTTCTCCCATTTGTAATAACTGATTTTGTTTTTGGCCACTTGGGGCAAGCATTGGCATGTCACCACCTTTTAAGTTGATATGACAAACTTAGCAAACAGTTGTCTATTTACACATCCAGCAGTTATGGAGCAACATTATCATTGATTTGGAGTTGTGTTTATGGCCACCTGATGAATGTAAGTCCAATATTCACTCTCTTTAAGCTCTGTTTTTGGTCTCTACCAACTCCTGAGAAAATATCTGGCTCTTTAGCTGCTAAATGCTCCACTATGTTCACCTGCTAGTTACTAAGTGGGTCTGTCTGCCATTTGATCCTGACCAGGTAGTGTACAGTGGATTTGTAGAGCTTTTCAGTGAGAAAACAGCTCCCTGCTGCAGCTAAAAATTATGAGAGCGGTGAATCAAGAGTGAATCAAAATAGTACTTTTACGATGAAAGAATGAATCTATAAGATGCTCAAGTCATACCTTTATTAATCTATAAAAGATCATAGTTAATATACCCAAGTTAGAAAAAAACTGTCATATGTGACCCCTACAGAACTGGGACATGACAGAAAAACTGTTGACTCGAGAATTACAGCCAAGCTTGTAAGACTGATTTCACTTTCACTCATATATTTACTCTAAATTCCTCAAATTATTTCATTTGGCAAAGTTGTTTCCCCACATTGTGGAGTGTGACGAAACTGACTGAACCAAGATATTCCAAGAATGTGGAACCATAATGGGGCCTCTTTGACTTAACAGGTATTCAAATGAGCACTGGCCTACGCCTGTCAGTAAGTGACTTTAAAAGCTACTTGGTCAAACTTTGAGAACGACATCACAAAAGGAGCGCAGAGAGAACAAATCCTTTCATTTCAGTCCAAGAGGGGAGAACAGCGTGCAGTGTGCCAGAGGACTGTTATGGGAACGTGCCAGCGACTGAGGGCTGCTCTGACAGGTGTGAGAACACGGTCAGGGGCAAGCTCACACTAATGGATGCCCGCTGGTACAGTGCATGTTGGGAGGTGGACATGCCAGGCCGGTCCAGGAGAAAAATGAAAGGAATTTATGATTGAAGGTAAACCTGCCAAAATATTCATTTTTACTCAGGTTTCTCTTTCACTTTAGAATTTTTTTTGGGACATTTTTGCAAACATGCAAAAGAGGGAGAGAAGGATGCCATGCAATGAAAATGCCTAGCCAGAGTTAAACCATGGACATTAATACTACATACTATATACATGTATTTTTGCATCTAAGCATCTTTGACCACTAATCCACCAGGATACTACTGCAACATATTGCGCAGTATACAGCAGGCTTCGTAGATTGTGAATGATGCAATCAGTTATATTGTTTCTTTTGGTTTTGAAGCATTTATAAATTAACAAGAATTCACATTTACACTGTTTTAAATCTTTGGAAGACACACTGGACCCTCAATTGAAAAAAATACTACAAGTAACAAAGGGGTAGTCAAGTGGGAACAAGATCATGCTGAACAGTTTGAAACAATTTGGCATTGCTGCCCTCTAGTGGTGGAAGTAGGGTTTAACGTCACAAATGTACATTTTTTTTCACTGAAAGACAGTCTGTCACAGTAGGAAAAGACTCAAGTA
The DNA here is from genome assembly GCA_002120245.1 of Maccullochella peelii. Lineage (NCBI taxonomy): Eukaryota > Metazoa > Chordata > Actinopteri > Centrarchiformes > Percichthyidae > Maccullochella > Maccullochella peelii. The sequence continues at coordinate 133,832 of LKNJ01000507.1, forward strand.
AAAGTAAAATTAATGATGGCTAAAATCCATTTAGCTGCTTCAGTTTCAGGGTCCTGGTATAGTTCATGCTGGTTCACTGTCACACTGCCATGGCTCACTGGAACACTTGAACAGAACTGAGCCATTGTTAATGTTATTAGTAACACCTGTGCTTTTCCTGCTATGACAAGACAAATGTCTGCTGTGAAAAGGCCTATCTGCAGTACAATGCAACACAGACATGCAGCTACTGAATTGCTTTCTCTGGCAGTTCTACACAGTGAATAAGATTTCTTTGTCTTTGTTATCGCTCTTCTCATGCCATGTTTTTCTTACCTGTTTTCCATTGTTCTGCGGTGCATCCTCTTCTTCCTGGCTACCTGTGAACTCAGGTTTGTCGGTGGGTTTTTGCTGGTCAGATGCAGCGCTATCAGGCTGGGCATCCTGTCTCTTCCTCAAGCACTTCTTGTTCCCGCTCAAGTTCCTACGGCGACGACTGACCAGGAATTTCTTATATTGTAACGTCTCGGGAAAATCATCCCCCTCATCATCGTCACCCTCTCCCTCTTCAGTGGTGGTAGAGGAGGACTCCACGCCATCAGAGCTCTCATTGGCAAAGATCACCTGGTTGTCAGAGCTACAATCATAATCACAGAACACAATGGCACTTGGTTTGTGCTTTACTATTCTTAGCAGATCCAATGAACAGTCCTCTGATGCATTCACAGAGGCTGGCAGATGGTTACAACTACTTTTATCCAGGGCTGGTGAAAAGACAGAAAGAAACTCATCAGTTAAGGAATTCTCTATGGGGCTCCCTTCTTGCTGCTGAGGTGATACAGCTCCACAATGGTTCAAATACTCTGCCTCCATCTGAGAATCACTGTGAACAGCAGCTCGACAACCCAGGTCAGACACCTCCATGTCCCGACCTGTTCCAGGAGGCACGTCTGAACTCTGGCTGCATTCACAGTGTCTTTTCAGCTTTAAGTCTGGTGTATTACACAGGGAGCTGATGTCCATCTTCAGCTCCTTCCATCTTTGAGTATGACTGGCCCCGGGATCCGGAGCACAACGTAGCAGAGGAACAGGTTCAGACATGGTTCTCAGTTTGCTGTTGGAGCTTTGGGTCAGGAGGGGAACTTGACCTTGCAGGTCTCCCAAAGGGACACCCACAGCCTGGGGGTGCTGATGAACAGGCAATGCAGCTACTCGACCTTCATGCATCACTAGGGAACCAGTCCTCATGTGTTGAGTCGTTTAGTGAGAACGGTGGCTCGTTTAAACAGAGCCTGATGAACTGTCAGTTAGCGTAAACCTGCTAAAATGAAGCTATGAGTGGATGATATTTACACTTTGGCTTTACCTTTGAATGCCCCAGAAAATTCCTTTGATGCCTGAGCTGGAGAGAGATGGAGAAAAAGAAAGAGACAGACACAAAATGTAAATTTGGGCAAATTGATTCATGTTCACACATGTGCACACTAAAGAATATATGCATGAATAATCCAGTGCAATTTGTTTCTCTAAATGGACATATATGTCTGGATTCAAGTCTGGATTTGCTGACAGACTTGAAGTGTTATACTCAAGAAGTATGAAACTGCTGCTTAGACAGGTTTATCTGTCCATTCAATCATGGCCAATCAATCATTTTCCTCTCCAAACATACAGCCCTGTGGGCAGTAAGAGGTGGCCCTGCAGTCTAACATGATTAAATTATTTTAGCTAAAATTATGTTTCCACTATTTTGATACTGTGAATAGTTAAACTGGATATGTTAGGCCAAAACAATCACAAATGTGATTGGCCCATGCCAAAGTCAACAAAGTTTGTCTTCACAAAAACCCCACAGCGCACCACTCTGTAGCTCTCAGACTTGTTTTTTTTTAGACAAATGCATTTTGCTCAAACACATTGTTTTTTCCTGATGGATATTTTTGGCTGCAGCCAACACACCCTTTCCTTGCCTGGCATGTTTTCTTTGTCTTTGAAACACTCAGTGGTGAGTCTTAAAATTAGGTTAAAATCCTGAAAATGATATCACTATAAAACACAGACAGCATGTACAGTATATGTAAAACATACAAATCCTTTCCAAAAAGAGTTTCGTACTGTACACTTGCAAACAAAGAGTAATTTGGTCCCATTGTGTGAAGGCCATGTATCAGCTCTGTGAAAAATGACTGTACACTAACTTAATAACATCTTAATGTCAATAAATATTCAATAATTGCCATATAGGAGCATTTTTAACTGTGAACTGTTTCTTTAAAAAAATCAACATTTTTTTAACTATAGGCTGCTTTATAAAGAAACACAAAGTTTATATTTTAACATACCAGATGTTTTAGTACAAATGTTGTGTCATCCAAGAACACATCCAACACAGCAGTCTGAAGAATCGGCAGGAAACACAAGTATCCAGGCAAGGAAACTCAGCGCTTATATGCTGCATGACACCGATAGTACAGAAAGAGTGAGTTTACCTCTGAAAAGATATGAAATGCTGTGAGGGGAGGAGAGAAAAAGAACGGTCTGAGGAATGCTTTTCCCTCCTACATTACCTCAGCAAGAAGACAGTGAGTTCCACGGGCAGGTGTTTGTGCTATTTGTTCGCGTGTGTGTGTGTAGGTGTGTGCGTGTGTGTGGAGTATGACTGTTTTTTTGCATGTGAATGCAAGCATGTGCAAGCGAGAAAAAAGATAATTTATGCTCTCTAAGCAAATTAAATACAATGTTCTGTTGTGGAAATGATCAAACAGATTAAATAGCTGCACGTACATTAGTGTTAGACAAATAGACTTTGATTAAAAAGCTTGGGGTCTATGGCACACATTTCCCCCTCCCCATTCCTCCTTTTCACTCATTGCTGTATAATATGGCTCAAGGCAAAGGATTTTTTCACCTTAGAAGCACATTCCTCGACAACACATGAGGTAATACTTTAAGCATGTTCTTATCCTCTCTAAATCTCTCAGTTCATACTTTTTGTAACTACAGCAAAGCTGTAAGCCTTGATCAACAAGAAAGGACTTATGGTCCTTGCAAAGCTGTCGGTGGACTGTGGAATTCCTCACGTTTGCCAGCAAACACTTAATTCTATGTTTTGGAGGGAATGTCTTTGGTCAGGAGTAAAGGCCTGCTATTTGTACGTTAACCTTGAAGATGATTCTGCCTGTTGAGGCCTGTTTGACCCTCAAGGTCTTGGGGAGAAGACATCTGGTCAAGGTGGAGGGTGTACTAAGAGTTAGTTGTTCTAATAGGAATTGCTTACTGTAAAGTCTCTTCACCCACAAACACAATAAAACTTATTTTTCCCAGAGTGCTGAGTGGTGGGATGTGTGCAGCGTATTACAAAATTACATTTGAAAAGCTCAGCAACATTAGGTTTTTCCAAATAAAATGATCATCATGATAATTCACCATTTACCTTGTTGTGAACTGTTTTCTTCTTCTGCTTAGAGATGGACAGTTCATGGTTTTCATAACAAAGTCTGTGGTTTATAGGCTAACCGGCTAAAGAGTGAGTTTATCAAATGAAAGGACCACAAACCAAGTGGTAAGTTTCACTGTGTTTTTGGGCAAACTGACCCTTTAAAATACCTTTCCTGTCCATTCTGTGAAACAGAAACTACTGTTATAAGATCAAACAGCATCAGCACAAGTTGAACTATCAGGCGATAAATAAAAACACACTTATTTGTGAGTCAAATTGATACTTATGAATGAACTTCATAAGTTATCTTGCTTGAATGAACTTGATAAACTTCCCCCACCACCCTCACCCGTCCCAGATGTTACACTGTCCTACATTGCTGCGATGATGGATGCATCTTAATTTAACTAACTATTTCAATACAAGCTACGCTAACCTGCTGAGGCATGCTCCTCCATATATAACATTCCTGTCATAGAGAGGCATAGTTACTTGGGTCAGGTTGAGGAAAAGCAGGGCAAAGGAAAAGATGAGAAAGGAAGACAAGATGAGATTTGGCAGGTAGATACAGTAAACACACAATAAAACAATTAGAGAAAAGAAAGAGGAAGATAATGAGCATCTATAACAGCTTGTTTGTTATGATTGTTTTTTTAACTCTATAAATCAATTCAATGGAGGGAAAGCACATATAAAGTTTATCAAGAGTAGCTGCAGAAAAAAAACCTTTACACTGAATTATATAAGCTGTTATCTTGACAGTGTGTACTGTAGATACTGTGTAGAATATGAAAGACAACAAAACCTCATTTTGACAACAAACATTCAGCGTGCAGTCAGATAAGCAAAGAAAAATGTACTTTCCAACTTTATCACTGCGTGACAGACAATATGGAATTAAAACTCACTGCACTTCCTTGGTGGAGGAAATCTAATTGTTGTTTGTATATGAGCCTGAGTGGATGATGTGTTAAGTTTTCGTTCTGCATGGCCCAAAAAAAAAAAGTTTTTGCATGGCTGTTGGCTAAACAAATGGGATGATCAGATGGTGATAATACAATAAGGTAATTAAATAAGACCCCTTGCACAAAAAGCAACACATTTGGAGAGAAGCCTAAAGTATATGCTATCAATAATCACAAGGTGAGCTCACACCTTCTTGCTATGCTATGGCATGACAGCATGGTGACATTGTAAGCTTTTGTTTATGTTGCATGGGATTAACTATCTTACATTGCTTGGTGGTATCAGACAGTTTTATTGTACTGTCTTCAGTGCAAATGCCTGCAAATCTGCTGCAATTCCATATAGCATATAGTCAGATTAACCTGCAAGTGGGCCCTAGGGGAAAATTTAGCTCCTGGGTCCTTATTAACCCCTTGTCCTCCCCTGGGCTTTCTCCCAACAAGACAAGATATCTTGAGGCTGTCCTGGACTGTATACATACAAATCTCTGTTTATACCTCAACATAACAACAGAAGTCATACAAGAGTGACACAAGTGGAGGTCATCTATTGTGGACTGCTGCTGGAGAGGCACATATCATCACAAAAGATAATGACTGTGGGGATAAGCTGAGGCTTCACAGACTCAAGCTGTTGCTTGCTTGACTAGTGCAATGCCTAATAATGCTACTAAAAGTGCTATATGAACCTAATACATTATAGCACATCATTCTGTCTGAATGCAGTTATGAATTACAGCATATCGTCATTAGATAAAGGACTGCTATGTTTGGTCCCAATAAAGATAGAAAGCACATTTTCCAAAGTACTGTGTTATCACGATGACACTCACGATGACGCTGCCTGTAGCAATTTTGACCCGTTTGGCTGTCCGTAGTTCAACAGGAAACAGTAGCTCGGGTTGCGTATGAATAATATTTCGCGGGAGAGTAGCTAGCGGCAGACTTCTGTCAACACGAACGATAACAGTTACTAAAGTCATAACGACAATGAGTTTGTGGGTGGACAAATATCGACCGACTTCTCTCGGGAAACTCGACTATCACAAAGAGCAAGCGGCTCAGCTGAAAAACTTGGTAAGAGAAAACAACCTCATGCGTCCTCACTTTTGTATTCAGGCTACGTTAGCATTAGCATCATACGCAATAGCTGCATAAAGGCTATTATCAACAAGTTTCATTTACTTTACCCAGAGAAATGATTCACTGTGCGGATCAATCTTTGATGTTAACCCGGTTATTCAAGTGTAAATATCATTTGGAGGGCAAGCTGAGTTAAGCTAGCTTGTTTGTGATAGCAGTGTCCATCATATCAAACTTGTTTTGGGGGGTAACGTTCACGTGAGATGCACACTATGTCATGTCATTTGAGTGCCACCACTGCTATGTTAGATTAATCTCTCAATGCCCTTCCGTTTCTGAACGTTTGCTTTAATGTGATGTTGCTGAGTGGCAAAAGCAAATAACAACACATAATTGAGAGCCACATTAGCATGTTTACCAAGCAACACTTTAACAATGCCTATAATGCAAACAATGTTTGTTTCAGGTTCAATGTGGCGACTTCCCACACTTGTTAGTGTACGGTCCATCAGGCGCGGGCAAGAAGACCCGCATCATGTGTCTGCTGAGGGAGCTGTATGGCGCTGGGGTGGAGAAGCTTCGCATAGAGCACCAGACCGTCGTGGTGAGAGGGGAAATAATGAAATACACAGCCACTAGACCCCCCTCCCCACAGTGCATAACTGCCTTGCAATACACCACTCTTATGCAGTTTCTCCAGACACGTTTCCTCTCAGTCTTCATGAGTTCACAATCAAGTTGTCTGATGAAGGTTTGGTTGCATCACTGTTTTGTGTTTCTTGTCTCCAGGCTCCCTCAAAGAAGAAAATTGAGATTAACACAATAGCCAGCAACTACCACTTAGAAGTCAACCCAAGGTAACTTAATGTTGAACATGTATTTTTACTCAACTACTACAACTACTTGATTACAGTTTGGAGGTACTTGCACTTGGGTATTCCACTTAATTTTTTTACTCCATTGCATTTATTTGACAGCTGTAGTTGTTGGTTACTTTGTAGATTAAGATTGTATCAATAGGTGTTTATGGTTAAGGTATATAAAAATATTGCATATTTTGTCTGTAGGTAAAACGTGCAATTCAATTTCAGTGGGACTTTAAGTATTTCTGTTCTGTGTCTTACAGTGATGCTGGTAACCAGGACCGTGTGGTGATTCAAGAGCTGATTAAAACTGTGGCTCAGTCTCAGCAGATCCAGTCGAGCACCCAGAGAGAGTTCAAAGGTAGGAAAGACACACATCCCTGTGGGGCAGTTTAACTTTAACAGTTTAATCTTTCCTCTATTAACTAGCTTTCCCTGATGCTAACCTTTGGCTCTGTGAAGCCACAATATCAGATTGTCACTCTTGTAGTAATTGGCACACTTTTGTTCTCAGTGGTGTTGCTAACAGAGGTGGACAGACTCACGAAGGACGCCCAGCACGCTTTGCGCCGGACAATGGAAAAGTACATGTCCACCTGCCGTCTCATCCTCTGCTCTACTTCCACCTCCAAAGTCATCGACCCAATTCGGAGCCGTTGTCTGGCTATCAGAGTTCCTCTGCCAAGCACAGAAGAGGCAAGATGGTTTAGATTGTAATTAGTAATAATCTGAAAGTAGCATATTAGAATGCCTAAACTTTGCAGGCATAAGTTAAGTCCCGATCAAGAAAACATTTTTACCTTTTTTTCCTCCCCCTTGTCTCTGTGTATTTCCTCTTTGCCAGGTTTGTAATGTTCTGACATCAATTTGTAAAAAGGAGGGTCTGCTCCTCCCACCTGAGCTGGCCAAGAAAATCAGTGAGAAGTCTGGTCGCAACCTTCGCAAAGCCCTTTTGATGTGTGAGGCCTGCAGAGTGCAGCAGTAAGTTGTCACAAAACTTATCATTCCTCCACAGCGTTATCCATGGATTAGTATGGAATATAAATGAAAAGTATCTGCTTATTTAGCCTGTGTTAATCTTTTCCAGGTACCCCTTCTCAGTGGACCAGGACGTCCCACAGACGGACTGGGAGGTCTACCTCAGAGAAACCGCTAATGCCATCGTCAGCCAGCAGAGCCCTCAGAGGTAGAACAGGCAAAGAGAGAGAGAAGAGGTTTAGTTGGTTCTGATAGCGAATAAAGAAAGTAAATCGAACTTGTGGGGATATTTTAATTCTGAATCCCCGTCTGTCTCTGTTCCAGGTTGTTGGAGGTTCGAGCCAGGCTGTACGAGCTGCTGACTCACTGCATCCCTCCTGATATCATCATGAAGGTACCTCATCTCCCATCAAAGTGTTGAAAGTTTGCAGTAATTGTTTAATGTAATGAGTATTTATTTAACAGGGTCTGGTGACAGAGTTGCTGAGTAACTGCGATGGCCAGCTGAAGACTGAGGTGGCCCACATGGCAGCCTACTACGAACACAGACTGCAGCTGGGCAACAAAGCTATCTACCACCTTGAGGCCTTCACAGCCAAGTTCATGGCCATCTACAAGAAGTTCATGGAAGACGGCCTGGATGCCATGATGTTTTGACTCTAAATGGACTTAAATACAGATACTTTTCTTGACAGGAGTTCAACAGCCCTCGGTCATTTCCTGACATCTTGCTTTTTTGCCCCAACAAGACTTTGAGTAGATTTGATACAGATTTACATCTGTATTCTATAAAGCATGGTGATGACACTGACACATCTCACCCCAGAATGAATCTTGTAGCGTCATGTCATGGATTGTTGCCCAAAACCTCAGCACTGTACACAGTTTGTAAATCTTAAACTGTTGCTCTAGTGGTGTAAAATAATGCAACCAAAATTAAAAATTATTATTATAAAAGAAAATTACTGCAAGGACAAAAGATGTTTTCCTAAAAATCTAGATTGGAACAATAAATTGTTTTGTTTACACACAAACCTCATTTGCCATCTGTAATCATAATGAGCTTGATGAGAGTGGCCATTGGGTATTCTATAACATCACACTGCCTACAATACTATCAGATGTTGTGGAAAGGTTCCCATAATGTGAGACAGACTGGAAACATGGGGAGAGAGTGAGGGGGATAACGCAACAAAGGATCTCAGCTTGAATTGAACCAGGGGCAATGCAAGTATGTAATACACCAAAAAATGCACTGTTGTCATTTGTTTTTTTTTACCGTCTTAATTAAGGTAATTTATTGTAAGTTGAGCATTAAAGACATAAACAAATAGTCATTACAGTCACAAAACTACACAAACTACTGTGAATAACACATTATTAGACAAACAAAACTAAAATAGTATTGATATGTTATGTCAACCCATAAAGGCAGGTGCAAACAAGATTTCACCTGTAAGATGTAGTATCCAATAGATTTCCTCCTCTGGATAACTTCTCCTTTTATATGGGCTTCTATGGGGAAACGACCTTGGTGCAATGCAAGAAGTCTCAAAAAATAGAAACTCCCTAATGAATGTGTCCCTTGACCTCCCGAACAGCATAAACTCACAAGCAGTTTTGAAAAGGCCATTCTGTGATATACACCATCTGGAGCTGATAATGTGTAACTTTTGTCAAGAGTTTCAAAAATAAAGTGATAATTTGTTATGTTTTTCAGACGTTGATTATCCAGTTTCTCTCCTAGTTATGTTAAATGTTTATGTGACTGAATTTTGACTATTTTAAAAGTGGAATTAGACTATTTGGTTAGGTGTGTCATTGATTTCAAAACTAATTTTGGTGACTGTCAGACCTCTTGATCCAGTCACATACAGTAAAGTTAAAATGTAAATAGTCTGTGGCACTTCCTTTGTTGTTTAGGTACTTCATGGTCCCTTTCCTGGTAATATTTATGAAATGTAGTCCTTTATAAAATTGCCCTTCCACAATATTCTAAAGACAAATGGAGATGCATTCGAGTCATCAAAACATCTAAAAGTAAATAATCTTGTGACATTTATGGGTTTTTCAACTGTAAAAGGTGCCTAGCAGGTTTTGTTACACATGTTTATGTAACTTTCCAGCATTTAATAGCAGTTGTAACACCTAAAATGTGAAGATGATTGGACCACTTTCATTATTCACACTTCAACATAAAGGTCAAAAGAAGTACCACAAATTAGCGTTGTAAAGTGAAAGAGACTCTACACTGCTGAACAATTGAGCCATGTATAAAAAGACAAAATATCCTACAGTCACAATCATGATCATCAGTAACACTCCTTGTGTCTCTTGGCTGTGTAGTAGATAATGAGGCCCAGGGTGATCAGCACCCCTGAACCTACCAGAGTCAGGAAGCCTACCACAGGCCTCTTGACCAACACGTGGCAGCCTAGGCAGGGCTGAGGCATGCTGGGACACTGCTGGGGGTCAGCTCCCTGAATGGGGAAGCCGTTGTGCTGTATGATGTTGCGATAGTTGGAGAGAGAGGCCTTGACGATGACCTCCTCGTGGACGTGCCCGTACAAGCCAAACCCTGGGTCCCTTTGGTCGCTCAGGGCGTAAGAAAAGTAACCCTTCAGGTTTACACCGTCCAGAGTGTACGCTGAGGAGGCAGGACAGAACACGTGAGAACTTTGAGATTCATTTTTATTTACTTGTATGTGCATGTGAAGGTAAGGTGGTGGGCTGGGTGTGTGACAGTAGAAAAAATGTAACACTACCTTTTTTGTTGTTTATCATCTATAAGTAGTATCTAAACATATAATAAAGTGTTTATTAATGTACTGTATTTTCAACAATTGTAACTTCTCCTATGAAGACATATGTGTTATATTGTCATTCATTAAGTTAAAGTTCTTAACAGCTACATCAGTAAACATGTATAAATATCTTATATGTGCTTACAACTCCATTAGTGTGTTATAAGCTATTTATTAAATGTTTATATACTGCTTACAAATGTAAAATGCGGGGGGTTAAAATAAAGTGTTACCAAGAAAATACATAGCATAAGGCTACTGTTTGTAGATTGAAAATAAAGCCGTAATAGTATGCAGCTGTGGACAGTAATATGGCACTTTAATAATGTAATTGAGTAGCATATCGTCTGAGTTTTCGTTTATAACCCAATTTATGCCACTATTTAAAAAAATATTTATCATAATCTCGACATGTAATTTTTAATAAGAATTTAGAATGATTAGACATTTCTATTTATCGAAAATGTCTCATAATTATACACAGTCATATGTTTGATTTACTATGTTACAACTATAAGAAATGTATTGCATGTACTTCTCCTCACCTGAATCACCTTCCATAATAGTTCTCCTCTCACCATGAATATACCAAATGTAGCCTGATAATTCATATTATTTCATTAAGATTTCATAAAAAAGTCAAAAAGAATAAATGGTTGAGGTATTTTGTGGGACATAGGTTTGAATGTCACTCTACACCAATATACTGAACACAAACAGTTTTCTGTGGATGGTTGCCACTTAGTGGTGACAGAGCACACTACAACGTACAATAACATGATACTATGTGCACTGTAAGGTTTCAAAGTGCTAGCCAAGGTCTTCACTGAGTGTAACCCAATAAACTTTACAAGGACAGGTAACTGGATAGCAAGTAACTGACTCAACAGTTCAGTGTAGAGCGCGTATATCTCTGTTGATATTTTTGTGTACATATGTGTGTGTGTTCTGAGTCAGCTGACAATTCAGGGGTCAGTGACCTAAATACATGTCTAATAATTAAGCTCTACAGAGGCCAGTAAGGGGGGAAACTTTAATCACCTCTGAACAATTGATCACTCAGTACACAAATGCAGTGATAACAATATTCAGCTCCCAAGTGCATTTCAATAATCCTATAAAATCTCAACAGAAAAATGTGTGTGTTTGTAGTCTCACCTTTCAGTGCCTCATTGATGTAGTTATACAGGTAGTAGACTCTTAGGCTGTCTTTGAAGCGGGCTGGGTCTTCCTGGACCCCGTTAGCCATCACATAGACAGGTACATCACAGTAGTGCTCCCTCACCTTACACAGCAGATGAGCAATGTCAGTTTTTATCTCTGTCAAGGTTCTCCTATCAAAGTTCATCACAATGAAACAACACTGAACTTGTTTTCATCCACCAAATGCGTGCCGGTAATGTCTGATAGTATCCCTTACGTCCAGGGTTGATCAGCAGTAACCACTGAATCATAAGTGCAAAGCAAGGCACTGAGCCCAGACCTGCTCATCAATAAGTCACTCATGATTTTGCAGTGATCACCTCCAGAAATGTTTGAAGACATTTAAAAAAGAATCTGCTTTGAACAATAATTAGTGTTAAAAATACAATAACCTGGTTAAGAATTCTTAAAGTTACATCTACTCCAACTATTGTTGATTTCAAAAGTTTAACTACTGGACACAAGATGTCTGTTGTCTCACCCAGATGAGGGCTTTCCTCAGGCCCCAGGGCACAACAGGCCTCGGGGACATGATCCACGTGGTGTCTATCATGTGTTGGACCTCTAGCATTGCTGTGTAGGTGTATCTGCAGACATGGAGATGATACAGAAGCTTTGTATCATAAAAAAAAACATTCTCATTATAATATACTTTAAAATGCTGCAGGTATCACTACATCAGGGCAACATAACACACAACATATAACATAACACCGGGACAGTTAAGACTTCTTGTGGTCCCTGGTTTGATCCTGACCAGGGACATTTGTTGCATGTCATACTCCTCTCTCTCCCTTTTGTTTGTATGTCTTGTCACAAAATAAATTCAGAAAATTATTTTTTATCTCACGAGTCTTCCTTGGCATGTGTCACCAACTTGGTACTGAAGTGACTAATGGCAAAGAAGTCATATGTCCCTTTAACCAGCTGTCTGTCCTCCTCATTGAACACTGGCAGGCTGTGGAAAACACACAGAAGAGATGACATTTGATATTGGAGATGATATAACAGTAGTATTTAGGTTTAAGTTAGTAGTTTTGGCTTCGCCCCAGCTTCAGTGCTGGGTTGAAAATCAAGATTTAGATCATCAATAATCTATTAATAGTGAACATGTAGTTGATTTATGTCAAAGTTATGTTAGTGTTGCATGGTAATGCAGGTGAGAGCAGGAAATGTTCCTCACTGAAAGCTCAGCAATTTGAGTCAGCTGCACAAAAATCACCACCCTCACAAGCTATGTTTGGAAAAAAAATAAACCGCAAGACAAACATGGATGTATTATCAATAAACAAACCTGGCTGTAGTCAGGCAGAGCGGTGCTTCAAGCTAAATGCTAATGTCAGCATGCTAATATGCTCAAAATGACAATGCTAACATGCTGATGTTAAGCAGGTATAATTTTTTACAATGTTCTACTACTGCGCCGGTCTGTTTTGTGAAATGTCGTGTTTTCTGTAATGTTGTGTTTTGTGAAATGTTGTTGTGTTTTGACCTTCAGGGCCACCGTATATTTGGCCATAAACCAAAGTATTGGACTGATTGAAATTTAGATAAAAGCATAACAGATTTTTCAACAGTCCCACCCCACCATTCCTTACTGATATCCCACCATATTACACTTGAATAATCCCAGTATAAATCCAACCCGTAAATCCTGTTACAACCAGAAATACACCAGTATATCAAACTAAATGGATAGATGATCTGTTAACATTTCTTCATTAAAGCATTGTAAACAGCATTGCTTATCCTGTAGCTAAAGTGACTGTAGTGAAGTATGAATGAAGTATGTATGAATGTAGCCTACTCAAGTGAGTTGAGCTGACGCAGCCAGCTCCTCATTCCCAGAGGATAGTCCCCACTGCCAAAGATCGGCTCTGCAAACCAGCCAACGCGGAAGTCTAAAACCCTTTTAGCTGGTTCCACGTCTTCACGGCTGAATGAAAACGCTGGTTCCACCCAGTCCATGTGCAGAGCCAGAGACACCTGCGACACAACACAAAATATGGTAGTACAGGTGATCATCTGTGACATTTTCATTCCCCTGTTGACTAAAGTGATTCAGCCTATACAGCACTTAATTCATGAAATCTTTCACATTTACTATATTTACTGTTTAAAACACATTGTCAAGTCCTTTGGTGCACAAGGAGGTGTTTCATTTTATATGACTTGCTCTTAAAGAGTAATTTATTTTGAATAAACAGAAGTAACACAAGCACCAAGAGCCAACATGGGTAAACAGACAAAAAACAAATGACACAAAAAAAAAAAGATGTCGCCGTACTGGCAAAAGCTGGCTGTTTGAATGTGAGATGATTGATTGAACAAAACATGCAGCAAAGTCTGCTTAATGCAACAAATGTTTCTAAAATAAAAACTGGTTTCTTCAGGTGTAACATTTAGACAGACATGTATGAAGCCATAAACATTAAAAAAACCACTACTTACATATAATGAAAGTATTCAAATAAGTATGACTGATAAACAAAGAAATTCCTCCAAGACATCAATCAATCTCAACACTGCAGCGCTACTGACCTGTCCTCCCTGTGCGTGTCTGAACTCGCGGTCGTAAGCATGCCAGGCCAGAGCGTGCGCCCGCAGCATCTGATGACCCTCCTGGTAGCTCACCATCTCATCGTTGGGCTCATTCAGGGTGATCCACATCTTCACGTGGGCACCTAGTTCTCTGTAACAAAGTCTGGCATAGTCTGCGAATGCCTCTGGAGTCTCCCTGAGAAAAAAAAGTCAAATTTGGAAAATTTCTTTACGAGTACGTTAATATCAGACAGACAGGCACATGGTTGTTTTGATTGTATCATGACATTTTCTATATATAAAGTCCTCACAATATATCAAAAAACACATATTACAAAACATTGTTAACCTCACACACACTCATACACCCACATGTGAGGAAATAAATGATGAATGATAAAAATGAATGAAAAATAACACGTAGGTGATCTATTTACATTTGTTTCAATAAAACTAAATGTTTTAATTAAATTCCAATACATCAGATTGTTCCATTATCAAAGACATTTCAAATATTGTGATTGTGTGACTGGGTTTAGTGATATCTCTTTATTACAGGAAGAGGATGATATGATGATACCATGGCAGCAAGTGATAAAGGATGGCTTCATGTCGATGGCAACAAGGACAGACTGTTCCTGGGAACATCGCTGCATGTTTACTTTTACATCAGACCAATCTGTAAATTATTGTAAACTGTAATAAACCATACCTGATACATAAGGTGTTTTATTAGTTCTGTGTTTGGAACATATTCCCAAGTTTTAACAGTCATTAAGGTTGCTCAGCATTAATGTGAATTATTTGAAATTAAAAAAAATGAGAAATTCAAATGAGAAACTGGCCTTTAAAGGAGAGTAGTGAAATAGGGGAGTGTTATCAAACCCTTTGCCCTGCTGAAGCATCCTTGAGCTTCATCCTTCTCCATTTTTCTTGCCGGCCTCTGTCCTTCCCATGGAGGACTAAAGAAGCCACCAGAGCTTTTCTGCTCCTTCAGGTATCAACTATCATAAAACCTGCTGGAGTTAAAAGAGCTTTAACCCCAGGATCCTCACTGTAGCTGACCTGTTCAGCCACTTGTTGGCGGTATCCAGCGGGGCTGGCAGGCTGCTGCGCTGGCGCGTGTGATGCCACAGAGTGACCACAGGCGTGACGTTGACCTGCAGCAGCTGACGGGTGAAGCAGCGGTAGTAGCCCAGCAGAGTGGTGTTGGGATGAGCCACGTCACCTGTAGGCACCAGAGCTGACCAGTTGAGGGCGAAGTGGAAGTGGTTTACCCCCACCTGCCGGATTTCATCCACCTAAAGAGAGGGAGGTGGATAAACATGACACAACTTTAACTTTTATACACACTGGTGCAACAACACACATACAAACCTATTTAAAATTGTTCTAATACTAAAGCTCGTTGCTGGGGCAATACCCTATACAAGTACATTACACTAAACCTTCCTGCAAATCAGTTTTTGAACCCCTACAATTTGCACCTTCATAAGTATAAATATTAGTACAATGACAAGTAATTACAATTACAAGATCTTGCACACAAGAAAAAGTCTTATTGACGGGTGCATTGAATCAAAAACGGTGCAACTGTGAAAGAACCAAAAAATCCTGCATGCTGTCGATCACTTGTAGGCAGCTTTATTATGAGGCTTCTGTCCTCTGACCTTCATTATTTTATAAATATGTACCCCAAGTGACAATAAAGTGTTTGTTTATACAAAGGTATAATTATTAGAGAACACTGAGAAAATCAATGTTCTGCAATTTCTTTTCAATTCTATCTATCTTGCGTTTCGGCATCACTTCGGAGCTGCCACAAGGACATTATCCCTCACTGACTTCCCACACATGAACACTGCCAAGTGTGTATAGTGAATGGAAAGGTGCACTGGGGTCCGGGGTCCATAATGTGCCTGTTACGTTATGGCATCTGTGAGAAATACTTTTCTGTACAAAATTGCTATTTTTGAGTATGTAAAGCTATTCAGGAGATAAAAGTTGGACAGGTAGGAGGACCCACCTGTTGTCGGATGGTGGCATAATCAGCGCAGTGTGTGGTTCGGTGTAAAGGTGGCGCGCTGAAGCCCTCCAGCCTCATCAGCTCTCCATTGTTGGAGATGTTCCACAAGTAAACACTGGGGTCAGCAAACTGGCTGGGCGTGGTCTCCACCTAGAACATTGAAGAGAAACAGAAGAAAAACACCAACGTAAACATGCACTCACTCGTCCTCTCACCGCGTTTATATAATACACACAAATGTAAATAAAGGGCAAATGGGGCAAATAGATTTAACAGTTGGCCCTGCGCTGTTTAGCTCAGCTGGCAGATGACCTGAGGTTACGTCATCGTGGCTGTTTCCGAGCTGGACTTTCACAATGAAAACTGTTCAAAATAATGTTATGAACATCATGTAACTTGGACAAAGAGGAGAGGAAATGCAGCTACTATTTTGTTTTTCAATTTCCTTTCTCACAACACTAAATCAGAGAAAAAAATCATAATAATAGGACTTCAAAATGTCCAATAGAGCTGTGAGTTGATGTCCAACAAGAACAAGTGGAATTAATGTAAAATACAGAATGTTGTCTTTTGCTTTTTGCAGCGTTAACAAAACTTCATACTTCACTAAATATTAGCCAGGTTTATACTGAATCTCTGAACCAAAGTTAATACGTTGTTAATGTTTTCTCAAGTTCCTCTATTGCTGAGGAAGTATTTGTGTTTCATTCATTATCGGACCTCAACAAACACATATACCTGTATGGAGTTGGCAGATACCCCCCAGGCAAAATCACATGGGAAGACTCCTTGCGCTGGTCTGTTCTCTGGAAGTTCTGGGAAACCATTCCTCTGGATGACGTTTCTTTAGGAACAATGAATAATCATCACTTCAGGAGGAGCTAAGCTGAGAATGAAAACTATCTCTGTAGTCGTAAGGCAGCATTACACGTGCTGTTTTGTGCACTACACGTTACAAGGAATTTTATTGATCCACCTAATGAAGAAAAAAATGGAGGTTTTATCCAAAATAGTTGTTTTCTGCATTCGAGTTGAAATAGTTTGTCCTCAGCTGCTTCAGTGATTACAGATGCTTGGAAAGAGCACAATATTCAGTCATAAATCATGACTGGTAGTCATGAAAGCATGATTCTTACAGTAGGATGGGTAATCTCCAAATCTACGAATTTCAATATTGTGCATTCTCTGACAAAATCACCACTCATCACATCACAGCAAGTACCTGTAAAAGGTGGCAGATGTCTTTGGCTCCCTCTTCATGTCAGGAGTGTTGAAGTCAACATAGTAAAGTCCCCGTCGTATTCCATATTCCCTGTGCCACTCAAAGCCGTCTATCAGGGACCAGGTTGTGTATCCAATCACATTCACTCCATCTATGATGATTGCTGTAAGGCAAACACAGACAGATGGACGGCCCAGATTTAAGTCTCTACTTTTCCTAACTTGAGATTTCAGTTTCATGTAAAAGGGTACATGCTCATGTCTGAAATGACAAACAATTCAATTTAGTTTTTGGTTCAAAAACGTACAAATATGGATCTTCATGCTGTTGTATTACATCAGACTGCGTCATTACTCACATTTTAGTGCCTCTGCAATAAACCTCTTGAGGTAGTACATATGTTTTGGGTCTTCTGTCTTGGTATTGCCAAGGACGTACCTGTGATGAGCAGCAATGAAAACAAGATGTTCCACACATCCACATCAAGCACCAGAACAATACACAAGAACATTACAGACAAATCAACCCACATCCAAACCTACCAACCACTCTGCACCACAAAGATGGGCGGCTTGTTGTACTCTGCGTTGACCCAGTAGAGCAGCATCCTCAGGTCCAGATCCTCCTGCTGCCCAAACTTCAGGCTGTCGTTGATGAGCTGGAAGCTCAGGGCCGCTCCGTGAGAGAGGGCAAAGAAGTCAGCCGTTCCCCTCACCTGCTCCTTCTCCTCCCGGGTGAAGGAGGGCAGCCGTGAGCCCAGCCTCGCCTTCATGCAGGGAGGGTAGTCTCCGTCTGTGAACAGCGGCCGGGCAAACCAGCCCAGGACGTGGTCCAGGGAGCACTGGCACTCTCGCAGGCTTTCCAGGCGGGTGCGACTGGGCTTGATCCAGTGAGAGGCCAGTGCCATGGACAGCTTGCCCTGCTGATGGGGTCGGTAGTGGCGGTCGTAGAGATGCCATGCAGCGGCATGAGCCTGGAGGAGAAACAGACAGACAAGACGGAGAAGAGGATGATGGAGAGGATGGAGAGGGTGATTGGTATAAAATGATGACAGAAAGAGAAGGTGAAGAAGGACGACATGAAGAAAATCCATCAGTCAAACTTTACTTCATGCAGGTCAGTGAAGTTCAAACAGGTGACTGACAAACTAAGAAGACTAATAAGACAATTGAAAGATACAGTCAGAGACAGGGAGATCAAAAGGAAAAATTTAAAATATAAAGATTGATATTAGGAGAGTGAAAGGGAAAAATTCTAAAAGTGAAAGAAGATAAATATTGTACTTTTTACTCATTCACTTGACAACTAAATTTACTAGATTCTTTTCATTCAAATTCTCATCCAAAACACATGATCATCTTAAATGTATGTAATGAAAAAGACAAAGAAAAAACAAACAAAACAAAACAAAAAAAACAGTTACTATGATCTTGTCAAACCTTCACAGGGCACTCACCTTGAGGAGATTGTGTCCAACCCGGAACGGGAGATCAGGGTCGTTCTTTATCCCGGGAGCGACCACTCCGGTGCCATATCCGTGCCGTGCCACCACAAACGGGTTATCAATGGTGATCCAATACTTCACATCGTCCCCGAAAGTCTGGAAACAGAAATCGGCGTAGTCCTTGAAAATCCCCACAAGCTCCGGGTTGCTCCAGCCGCCGAGGCTCTGCTGGAGGTGATCGGGCAGGTCCCAGTGGTAGAGCGTGACCACCGGCTGCACGCGGACCTCCTTCAGCCTCTTGATGAAGGTCCGGTAGTAGTTGGTGCCGATTTCGTTGTAACTCCCGCGGGTGCCGTTGGGAAATATCCTGGACCAGGACAGGGAGAACCTGTAGTGGCTGACCCCGAGCTGCCTGATGGCTCGGATGTCGGCGTGGATGTTGTGATAGCTGTCGCTGCCGACGTCCCCGGTGGCCATCCGGTTCCCACCGCGCGTAAAGGTGTCCCAAATGGAGAGCCCCTTGCCGTCCTTCTCAAACGCGCCCTCCACCTGGTACGCCGCCGTGCCCACCGCCCATATGAAGTCTTTGGGGAAGGTATCGTAGAGGAAAGCCTTGTCTCCTGGATAGGGCAGTTTACTGAAACGCCCCCACGTTTTTAAACCAGCGTTGGGCTTTGCGGCCGCAGAGGTGAAGGCGAGAAATGTCAAAAGAGCGAGCAAAGCACTCATGGCGCCTGTCAACGCTGGCCTCGGGTGTCCAGTTTTTGACTCTAATCTTCATTTAACCATGCTTGGAGGCTTTCAGTGACTAAACAGCGGGCTGTGGAGTGCAGCCAGCCAGCTGTGAACCCACCACACGCCGCCTCTCCAAATCTATTAATTATTAGCCAAGCACCTGACGCACTAAGGTCTCCAGGCACAACATGATGTTAAGAGCCTCATATGATCAATCTTTTGCAAAACAGGGACACATTAGTTTTTTCTCTCTCAGTGTGTTAAAGTAAGGCCTCAGTTTAGTTTTTTCTTCAAAATGAGCATTTTTACCTGAATTTGATAATAACCCCATTCAAAGGGCAGAACAGGAGAGTGACCCAGGTGCAAACGCCTTAATATGATCTCAGGAACAGCACCATTACCATACATCCCCAGATGGCAGATAATCTCATAACTCGATTTAAATGTCACATGTCAAGAGCACAAAACACTCATTTGCATTTCTCAGTCAGTTCAGTCAAGAGCACCTGGAGCCAGAAGGTGTGTGTGTGTGTGGGGGGGGGGGGGGTGTCTCCTGCTGCACCATGGTCACATTACTTCCTTATCTACCTGCTTTCAGCTGGGTTGCTAGGAAACTCAGGCCTCTTACTGCTGGCCATCTTGGTCCATATAGCAGGTGGATGAATATCTGTTGGATGGTGTGTGTGTGTGTGTGTGTGTGTGTTTTCTGGACAGGTAAGCTTCGAGATATTAAGCCTATAGTAGTTTACATCTAAATGTTTCATAAATTAAGTTTTTGAAATAAGTTTAAAATAAATGAAGAAAAATCAAAACAGGGCAGCTGGGGCCTTTCTGTGTGGAGTTGCATGACTTCCTCCCACCATCCAAACATGCAGGTGATGATTCTAAATTTCCCGTAGGTGTGACTGTGAGTGTGAATGTCTGGATGGAAAATCAAAAACAACAACGACAGTAAATTAGAAATCATTGGTCGATGAATCGATTAGTCTATAAACAGAAGACTGCAACTGATAATCCATTAATTTTTAAAGACATTTTTCAAGAAAAATATTCCCTACTTCCAGTTTCTCTAAGGTGAGAATGTGAGTCTAATATGAGAAAATATATTTGGGTTTTGGACTGTTGGTGAGACAAACAAGACATCTGAAGGTGCCACCTGAGGCTTTAAGTTGTGTTTAATTGATAATGAAAATAATCATTAGTTACAGCCCTGACATTGTGAATACGGTTTAGAAAAATCCAGCAGGAAATTAACTGCTTCATTATTCATAAAGATAAAACAGGAATACTGATCAAAATGCAACAAAAGTTCTGTTATTGAATAAGCAAAATGCTGGCGACCTGTGCAGGCCGTCTGTCATCCAAATGAATTAAAAACACAAATGTAAACAAATATGAAAAAAAAATCACATCCATTTTTTATCATGTAAGTTTCATAATAACGGGATGAAAAAAAAAGGGGCTACTTTAAGGGCTGACGGTTTGGTTGTGAGTTGAACCTCTGGTGCAATTAAATCTGACTGCTTATTTTTGTCAGAGCAGTCCTGCACAAGTTTTGTGTCCCCTGTACTTCATAGTTCGGTTATTTATTTAGTTAGTTAATTTAAAGTAAGGGTACTTGCATCCTTCTAGTGACCTGCTATCAAGGTTCAACCAATAATCTGGCTAATACTTATACCTCTATCAACATTTTAAATCTTTAGTGTCAGATAGACAGTATTTGTTAATGTTCTTGCCAAAAAACAAAGTTAAAAATGAAAGGATTCAGTTTCTCAGAGTTAAGCAATTTGGAAAAAAGCTTAAACTTGTTGCTGAAACCCAAACTGATGACATGGTGTGAAAAATGTCTTCAGTAAACTATAGCTCTTCATAGAATTAAGCAATTAAATCATTATTGTACAATCAAATGTGTGTTCACTGACTCAATTCAGTGACTTTGAACAGGAACATTACACACAGCGTAGACATTGCTTCTCAGTGATGTACAGCTCAGCAAGTGACACAGGTGAAGAATGTAGTCATTCATTGTGTTTTCCTTGAAAGGGCAGGTGGTTTATCTGCTGCAAGAAAACAGTCTCACCTGGCAGCTGGGCAGCATGTGATTATGGCCGGTCATGGATCTTAACCAGGGGCAGAACGTGGTGTGTGGGTGTTTTTCCACTGAGCTGAACTGCACTGGAAAGTTCCAATTTCAAGTGTACATGCATAAACAATGTAGAGCACTACTAGTCTCCATATATAACACCATCGAGTGATGCCTAGAAGCCTGAGAGCACAAACTGTTTGTGACGGAACCGTCTGAGTGGTTAAATTCAATGCTGTACACACTGCAAATAATGAAATCAGAGCCAATTCAAATACAGGGCACTGAAGAAGTGGACAAAAGTGAGAAGGGTCTGACGTGCTGACCAGTGTTTGGATGTGGGAAAAATGAGCGTTCTCAAACAAAAGAGCGTTTGTGTTGTGTAATCAATTTTCTGTTTTCTGCTAAATAGTAGGAGTAGTTGCTTTATGGAAGCATTTGCATAGTTCATTAGAAATCCAAACCAAAAGACTACTAAGAAGTTTAATTATTCAGCTGGTTGATAATGGTGAGCGGTTTTTGGACACACCAATGGATTGTTTTGGCTATGTCTATTCTAACACATATGCTGTGTCTCAGAACCATACTACATACTAATTCTTAGCAGGTTTTGGCTATGCAGTGCAATCACACTTGAAAAGTGACAAAATAAAGTACACTCAACACAGTCAGAATGCATACTAAAAACCAACGCTTGATGTTTGTCAGAAACCTGACAATGACAATATTCAGTACTGTGAAACTCATAGACATACACTCAAATCTAAAAGACATGTACAGTACATATAACAAGTCAAGTAAAAAGCATAGATGAATCAACTGACTGAAACTGATTCTGGGATAATTGGGAACCATTACATAACAAATACTATTGAAAATGGAGATATATGGAAAAAAACATTTCCAAAGGTTTTACAGTGATGTCCCTTTAAATTCTGACCAACAACAATTCATTGAGAAATTAGAGCAACATGAGCAGACCATGAAAACAAAACCCCCTGGACTTCCCAGTCACAGAGACAGATACTCATATATTGAATTGAATGATAAAAAACAGACTGCAAATTTCGATTGTCCATCTTAAAACTTTTTAATTTGGGGCACTTTCCTGAAATCTGGAATGAAAGGCTTACATCCGTCATATTTAAAAGTGGTGACAGCATGGACCCCAACAAAACAGCAATCTGGGAAAAGCATTCTGAACGCACACATTACAAACTTTAACAGAACACACAATATTCTGAACATTTGCCAGATTGGATTTTTACCTAAACTTAGAACATCAGGCCACATTTTCACCCTTCACACTGTAATTGTACACAAGTGTACACAGATAATAAAACAAAGTATTTGCTTGTTTGTGGATTTACCAAAAAGCATTTGATTCTACGTGGATCTAAAAACACAACACAAGCGCTTTCGTTTTACACTAGCCCCCTCAGCACTATTGGTGATAAAAAGCTTAAGAGAATATTGAAGGTATACAGGCTCAGTGAGCACAGCCTGGCCATCGAGAGAGGCAGACACTGACAAACGCGGCTAACCAGCAAAAGACAGGCTGTGTTCTACCTGTGAGAGGCTGTGAGACCTACAAGAAGTTAAGACAAAGCTTCACAGCAAACTATGAATCTGCCTGCCACAACCTGAGAGAACATACACGAATCTCCTCCTATTGTGTTAAATCATTTTCTGTTTGTGTTTAATGGAATATTTGATATCTTGTGATTATCTTTTTTGTTCTCTTGTGTAAAACATAACTATTCAATGAGAGAGAGAGAGAGAGAGAGAGAAAGAGAGTGTTGTTATTTAATTTGGCAATTTGTAATTTAGCTTTAACAATAATGTAACGAACATTCATCCCAATAAATATTTTTTGAATGTTTTATTTTTTTTCGAAAAAAAACAATAGATTTTAGAATTTAGAATTTGGCTTTGATCTGCTGTAACTTTGATGCCTTTGATGTGTGATGTCATCGTGTGAACTGCATATATGTACGAGCTTCATCTCAATCTGGTCATTTACTTTATAGTAACATTCAGACTAAGAAGACAAGTGTTCTACTTTTCTGTGTTTGGAAAATATTTGGAAACATTTGACCAAAAAAATGTGTTCAGAAAGCGCAAATGAAGATAACATGGAGACAGCGCCTGCACCATGTCCGCTAAAGACGGGTGATATACTCTCCAGCAAGTCCACCCAGTACATGGTATTGGACTTTAATGGAGAGGGATGTTTCAGCGACGTTGTCAGGTGTGTCGATTTAACAACGAAGAAGTTGGTGGCAATTAAGGTCCACAAAGATATTTCAGAACTGTTGATTCAACATGAACTGAAAATGCTGAAAGCGGTCAGGGCTCTTGACCCTGACAAAAACAACATAGCAGAATTCATGGACTATTTCAAATTCAACAACTTCTCTTGCCTTGTCTTCGAGATGCTGGACAAGAGCCTTTGGGACCTGATGAACGAGAAGAAGGGTTTGCCATTCAGTCTTAATGAAATCCGCCCTGTGGCCCACCAGCTCTTCGTAGCACTTGAAGCTCTGGAGGGTATTGGCATCCTTCACACAGACTTGAAACCTGACAACGTAATGCTTGTCAATCACAAGGACCAGCCCTTCAGAGTTAAGTTAATTGACTTTGGTCTGGCGGGTCCAGTGAGTAAAGTGCAGGTTGGGATGGAGATGCAGCCTCTAGATTACAGGGCCCCAGAGGTGACCTTGGGCCTCCCCTTGTCCGAAGCTATTGATATGTGGGGAGTGGGATGCATCCTGTCGTTCCTGTACTTTGCCGCAGACATCTTCAGTGGAGACTGTGCATACCATAGGATGAAAGCTATGGTGCACATGCTGGGTCAGCCAGAAGACCACGTTCTGAGTGCTGGACTAAACACCTTTGAGTATTTCAGCAGGGAGGAGGGCTCCCTCCGTCCAAGGTGGAGACTGAAGTTACCAGGGGAGTACAAGGAGGCAACTGGTCTTGACCCCAAAGTTGACTGGGGTTTTTTTGACGTAGCCAGGAATTTGGAGGATGCAGTACAGAATTACCCAGATAAAAGCGATCCTCTTGAGTATAAAGATAGGATGGAATTTTTAAGCCTCCTAAAATCGTGTCTACATATGGATGCTGGATGTAGAGTCACACCCAGGGAAGCCCTGAAACACCCTTTCATTACAATGGCTCACCTGGTAGATGACATGGGCACCAGCTCATATGCAGATGACTCTCGTAAGTGCATGGCCGTTTCCACCTCGCAAAATTTAGATGAATCAGATGATTCTCTCACCAACACTGAAACCGACATGGAGCTCAGAGGTGACCAGACTCCATCACAGTCTTCTAACTGTGATGGAGTCTCAGGCACCAATGGTTCCAGTGGTGAAGATAAAGACATCGACAATTCCAGTGACAAAGACAATGTAGATCCAAGGGAGTCATGTATCAATTTGAATGAAGATTCGTCCCCCACTGTCTTGAGCGGATCATCCACTTCCAGTGATGGACATTCAGATGCTGAGATTTCCAATTCAACAGGACCTTCAGTGGCCACTGACATTAGTGACAGTAGTGTCTCTGACTCCCTTTATGAGGGAGTCAGAGACACTACTACTCCCACTAAAGAAGAGTCAGGTGATGCTGCTTCTTCCAAAAACGACAATACACATACTGATCATGTGCCAATAATTAGTGGTACCAGTAGTACCACTAATGATGACAGACCAATGATCACAGT